>CALNHX010000850.1:75000-278312 GCA_940337035.1 Agriotes lineatus
CCGCTCATTTCGTCTTTCATTAGACCTATTACTTTTTTATTAACTTGTGGAAGGTTATATGGATTGTTCGGAGGATAATCGCTTGTATCAAATTTGTGAATATCTTCCCGTATAAAATCGTATATATTTGGAAGGGTAAAGTGATATATGAGACTATCTGTGTCTGTGTACAGCAGTTTTGCTTGATTACCCATCTTCTGTTTAATATAATTGTAATGAAAATCGTATATTAAAATTTTTGAAATATCTAGGATTGAAAATCCAACGAATATTGGCTTATTAAAAACTATTTCCAACTGATTTAATTCTATAAGTACAAAGTCTTTATCTAAAATAGTACAGCTGTAAAAATTTGGTTTTGATATGTATGCACTGGCTCCGTACCTACCTTCCCATTTAGAAATTAATTTTATTGTTTTGTATTTTCTAACATTTTCCATAGTTTTGCCAATACAGCGTTATTCATAAGTTTATAAAAATCCTTTTCAAAATTATTTTTGGCGGCTTGTCTTAATTTTGTATTTAAATCTATGTATGGTTTAAGCCAAGCTGATTGCTTAAATTTTAATATTCTGTGAATTTTTACAATTTTTAGCCCTAAACTTACAGTTTGCTGCAGATTGCGGTAATGTATTACGTAGTTTTCTTTTTTAAATAAAGTGGTTGTCAATTTTGATTGTTTGGATGTTGGTGGTGTATAATGGTCAGGACATAGAGGCAAATCTTTGTGAAGTTCAAATAAATTTTGAGGATATTCTAAATCGACTTCATAAATATAACCTGTTTCAGAATCTGCTGGAGTATTTAAATGATCAATTTTAGGAATATCTAAATCATTTACCCATTCAAACCCTCCATACGGTAGATATTCAGACATCCCGGCTCCGTACATGTTATTAATATCTAAATATAGGATATACGATTCAAGATCGGCTTCTACGAATTTTTCACCCATATATCGATTATTAGCTTTAGCGTATCGATTCGAACACTGTGCTAACCCTCCTCTAATACCCCTCTCTATGAACAACAGTTGATCTACATCTGTCAACAGCTCAAGTTTAACTTTAGTAGTTTTTAACATTGCCTGAAATGCCAATCCTGGTGCTGTGTAAAAATGTAGAGCATCTAATCCATACGTTTTCATACAATTCTCTCTAAAATTCTCAAACACATCAGCTAAGAGTAGAACATCAACTGTAAGGTACATATCAGCATACTGACCTAGAGTTTGCATATTAAATGTGTTCCAAACACGCAGTGCATGTTCATAATTTTCATCTGAAATGGCTGTTCCATGCAACTGACTAAAAAATTGTGTTTTGTCAGGAAGACTTTTATCATTCAACTTTTCAAAATTGTCTAGGTAGTCGTATGGAAAGATACCCTTACGTAATAGTAATTCAAATTCTTCTTGGCTCTTGCAAAATTTGCGTGTAATAGTTTTTAAATTGTTCGGTAAATTTAATGACAATTGTTCTAAACTGCTAGCCATAAATCGAAATGAGTCTAAAAATCTGAAATCAATATTTGTACCATCCACATGTTTTGTAAATGATATAAATTTTTCCTTATTTATAGGCAACAAATTAATATCTCCCATAATCAGTTTTGCCAATGGTTTTATAATAAAATGAGCATCATAACCGCTGAGATTATGAAAGAGAACGGGAATATAATGTGCATCTTTATAGTTAAGATTACAGTGTTGATGAGCACTACCTCTATACTCACCTGTCTGATGATTGTGATCACGTACACGCACATCTTTGTCGGTGAAAGGTTGTTTACAAATGTAACAGCATACTGATTTTTGAAATGAATCGTTTTCCTGCTGGCTAATATCCATAGGCTCTATAGTTGACAATATATTATTTACTTGATATGCTATAGATTGTAATTCTTTTACAAACCATTCCATACAGTCGGCACCACGATATATATTAAATCGAGATAAACTATCGTCATATGAACATTTTAAATAATATGCAACACTAAATGGAACATGTTTTTGATAAACCCCTGCAACATTCTTTTCTTTCTCTAAAACACACTCCACGTCCGCGTATATTGAAAATGGTACTTTTTCCTGGTATTTATAGTCTTTAAATTCTATTTTTGTACCTTCTTCGGGCATTTTAATTTTGGTTTCATTTACACTATTACAATTTCTAATATGTCTTAAATGTGATTCTTTAGTTGCAAAATGATTTAAACACGTATCACATAATAAAGTTTGAGTGTGGCTCTTATGCAGTTGAGTTGTAACCAATCTCGATAAGTTTCTTATCCAACAGAAATGGAACTGCCCCTCATCGTTGGATATCATTAGTAAATGTATAGCATCTTTATTAATTTGAGTATTTTTACTAATATATATGGGCAGTACTGAATTTTTACCAAATTTGTTTTTTCTTTCTAGCGTATATACATTTATACGTAAATCATTCATTGTCTCAAATTTTGATATATCTTTTAATTTCATTGGAAATTCTAGTCCCGAGTACTTTAAAACTTCATTGAAATGTGGATATGTAAATATTCTATCAGAATGCTTATTTGCAGGATATAATGCTGACACTACCGACCACAAAAAACAATATTCGTCATCATTTTTTACGTTAATCACGGCCTTTTTATTTTTAATATCTTTAGGTAACTCAATATATTTACCTACTGTTAATGGTGTGTAATGATTTAAATTTACTTTTAAATGTAATATCTCGAGCAAACTCCAACCTGAATCACGTTCTTGGAAATCTTCTAATTTTGTCAACAACTTATTCTCAACATTAGTCTCATACCACTCTTTTAAATTGGTGCCAGAATCAATTTTTTCATTTTTAGTACCAAACGTTTTTAAATCTATCTCGCCACTACTAGGTTTTATAAAATATGCACTAAATATTACGTTAGCTTTAAGCATTAGGTTATTTTTAATAATTTGTTTTACTTTTATTGAGAAACTTCTGTATGCTTTTGCAAGAAATTCTTGAGGTTCCTTGTAGCCTAAATTTACAATCATACCTGTTTTTATTCTACTGTTAAAACAAGATTCTACATCTTCCCATACCAAATTGTTCTTTTGTTGTTGTTGTTGTTGACCACTCCCTACACCCGCTCCCTTCTTTGCTAATTTTGTGTTTAAATTTCGCAATAATTGCCGTTGCCCCTTTAATAAACTTAAATTTGCCTCTAGCCTGAATGGATTTTCATTTTTAAAACTATGCTTACGTATAAATCGACTAACAATTAAAATGGTTTTATTTACATGTTTAATCCATTTGTCAGCCTCATCACTATATTTTACAATCGCTATCGCGTCTCTGATGGTTTTTATTGAGTTCGAACTTAATTCGGTAACGCTGTCTGTTGCAGACATGTTCGCGCGCGTGCAGTTGTAATACTAACTATTGCAGACAGCCGATCCGCGCTATTTATTCATCGTCGCAGCTGATAATGGAGGCCTGCGTCAGCAAAAAATTCAGACAAAGGCGGCATTCAATTTAGCTGTTGTGCAGTTTTTCCTCAAACAATAGGTTCCTTTGTTAAATTTTTAACAGCTTTGCAAACATGTCTGGACATGTCTGAAGCTTCACATCCTGTTTATGTGATAATGACGGTCAGCAAAAATTCCTCCAGACAACAAAGACTTCATTGTCCAATTATCATGCAGATTTCTCAAACAATGGCTTTCATTGTTCAATTTTTAACAGCTTTGCACATTTTAATCTCCAGACAACAATGACTTTATTGTCCAATTTCGTGCTGATTTTAAAACAATGGATGCCATTGTTCTACTGATAACATCCTTCAAGAATAGACATGTCAGCGTACTCAGACGATGAGTCACATCCGGTCGAGCCTGAGAAAGTTTTGATAGCTTCTGATTTTCTGATAACAACATCCTGCAAGAATGAACATGTATGCATTGTCAGACGATGAGTCACATCCGCTTGGGTCTGCATAAGCGTAGAAATCTTGTAAAAATTTCAAAATTTGACATTTAGCCCAAAAATTCCCGGAAGTGGCACGTGACCTAGGTAAGGCCAATGACCCCACCCCCGCCTGTGACCTTGGCCTAGGCTAGACCCATGACCTTGCCCGAGTTCGTTCAGGTGACATGCGAAGTGGTCCAGAACGCCTATAGGTACTCTACTTAAATATCATATTAACTTAGTTTTTAAGTTATTTCAAACTACACTATAATTTTCCTATTCTTTGAATTGAATCTTCCTTATTACATGTAAAATCATTCATATACTTCATTCTTAGATACAGATTTTTAATCGGAACCGATATTCTGAGTTACCGTCAATTAACTCTATCTAAATCAACTCAATGCTGCTTTTAATATGACTTTAAATCAAATTATTTAATAACGCTGTAAAATTACTATAAAATATTTAATAATTATTGCTAATCTTGCTAGCAACATTTTAATATCTTGTATTCGCATTGATTTCTAGAAAATTAGTCGACCAAATTTTTAGGAAAAGAACATTTGCGCTACGCGCTCGTGTTGTTGCAACGATTAGTTCTCGTTTAATTGCTATGCAACCTATGCTCATGAAATAAAAATCTTTCCGACAAGAGTTGGGCACTCGTGATGTTACTATTGAAAAGTAATTTCTGAAAAAGATGAGGTGGTGTAAGCTCCTTATCAATACTTCTGCACACTGTTGCTATGTTGCATATTCAGCTGCGAACGGTGATATGGCCGTTATCATACATATTATGGTATACACATGATTGCACCATCTGTGCGACAAATTCGGCTAATTATCTCGAATCCCAGATGAAGAACAGTGATGATGCGGAATTTTAGATTTAAAAGCGGTAGCGATTGAAATTTGCACCCGCATTTTTTGATAACTTAAAGAAAATCTTGCCGGGACTCAGATTCGAACTCATGATAGTAGACTCGCCAGCTTGGCGGTTGTGCCGTTCTGGCATCTTAACGGGGTAGTAATGCGACCACTTGACGTGTATTACTGGTAGCCTAAGTACAAATCGAAAAACCAAAGAGACAAACAAAAGCGACTACATAAGCTGGCGCGAGATACCCCACTGTACTTAATTTTTCGACTGTAGAAAAAATATCATAGCAAAAAATTAAAGAAGATAATAAAGCTATGTATACTACTTTAATATATTTGCGAGAGTCGCCGCTCGATATTCGAAGTGTAAAGTTCGCTTGCGCTCCGTGATTTCTGGCGACACACACGAGCTGACGACCCCTCGGGTCATCTGTGCCTTGGATAAGCAAGCATATCCGACTACTAACATAAGGTCGTATATTTCTATAAATAACGAAGTTCACTTAAATATTAAAGCCTAATGGCTCATCTTCAACACACCACGATGCAATATAACAATCAACAAGCTGAACCGATGCAGGCTGAACAAAGTCAGCCGTGTCCGTCTTACTATTTGAATTATCCTACAATTTATCAGCCATTGCCAGTTAACAATACATATCCACAATATTCTGTAAACCCTATGCAACAGCTCCCAAACAATCCCTCACAACCTGCTGTGTCTAATCACCACTTCAGTATTCCTTATCTGTCACAATCACAATCACCTGCTCAAGAACAAGATTGGCAGCTAGTAGAAAGCAGAAAACGTCAAAGAAATGTAGATAATAGTCCAGCACAATTGAAACAGGCAAAAATTACAAATTACTGGCTAAATAAACCAATAGAGACTGCTAACAGATATGAGAGTCTAGATAAAGAAAATCCTAACGACAGCGCAGACATAACCACGAATAAAAAGGACTCAAAACCACCTCCAATTTTTGTATCCGGGGTCAAATTTCTGCCTCCATTAATAGAGCTACTAGAGAATGTAGCTAAAAACGAATTTGAAATAAAAGTTCTCTACAACGATGAGGTGAAAATATTGCCCAAAAAATCGGAAATATACACAGCAATAATTAAAGCCCTATCTGAAAAAAATACTGAATTCCACTCATACCAACATAAACAACTTCGTAGTTTTAGAGTGGTTTTGCGCAACATTCATCCCAGTACTGACCCGGAAACCCTAAAAAAAGCAATAGAAGAACATAAGCACACAGTTACCAATATCTCTAACATAAGAAAACGAGGTACAAAAATACAACTGCCGCTGTTCTATATCGATCTCAAGCCGGCCCCCAATAACAAAGATATTTATAACATTGATAAAATCCTACACTCAATAGTAAAATTCAAACCCCCTAGGCCAAAACGAGAAATTCCCCAATGCACAAAATGTCAACGCCTAGGGCATACAAAAAACTTCTGTAATAGAAGCCCACGATGCGTGAAATGTGCTGGTAACTACTTAACTACACAATGCTTACGTAAAACTCGAAGCCCTGAAGTTAAATGTATTTTATGCGACGGCAACCACCCTGCAAACTATAGAGGCTGTTCTGTATATAAAGAACTTGAACAAAAAACATTCCCAGCACTTAGGCAAAGACAAATTAATAGAAGACAACCATCCTTTATACAGCCAGGAATTACACACGCAGATATCGTTAGTGGTAAAATTCATCAAGCTCAAGCCGCAACCATCAATCCACAACAACAAATGACGTCCTCACAACCGCCTCAACAATCAAATGACATGTATGAATTAAAAACAATGATGAAGACCCTCATGGAGCAAATGTCAACTATGTTAAACCTCTTAACATCTCTGGTCTCAAAATTGTCTTAATGGCTCAATTTCTGAAACTCGCCGAATGGAATGCCAATGGCCTTCAACAGCATTCACTTGAAATCACTTCATTCATGCAGCACAACCTCATAGATGTTATGTTAATTTCAGAAGCTCGCTTTACTGATAGAAATTATTTGAAGATTCCGAACTACTCTGTTTATGTAACTCAGCACCCCGATGGTACAGCACACGCTGGCTCAGCCCTCATAATTAAAAATTCAATAAAACACTATGAGATTCAGAAGTACTGCGAAGAACACATTCAAACAACCTCAGTAGTAATTGAAGACTGGACAGGCCCGATAACTGTATCTGCAGTATACTGTCCTCCTCGGCACGTAAACAAACAGGAGCACTATGAGCACTACTTTAACTCGCTTGGTAACCGTATCATTGCTGGAGGCGATTATAACGCCAAGAACTCTCTATGGGGATCTAGAATAACAACCACTAAGGGAAGAGAACTTCTAAAGGCTATTTCCTCAAATAATCTGAACTATATTTCCACCGGCGAACCAACCTACTGGCCTACCGATCTTAATAAATTACCTGGGGCCGGTTGCAGAAAGCAATGTTAAGTCTGGTGTTAGCTAACATCGCGTCAAAGTGAACAAAATCGCATCAAATTTTGTTTACTAATGTATTAGTTACCATAAGCATTTGAGATTTGATTCGTTTTTGTTCACTTTGACGCGATGTTAGCTAACACCAGACTTAACATTGCTTTCTGCAACCGGCCCCTGATCTTTTAGATCTCTATGTCATTAAAAATATTAACCTGAATTACCTACAAGCCCAATCCAATCTAGACCTACCTTCTGACCACTCCCCTATCATACTTACTCTTGGCACACAAGTACTCCACATAGAAAAACCACCATCTCTCTCCAACAGGAAAACAGACTGGGATACAATTAGAAATCCCATTACAATCTGCAGAGGATCTAAGAAAAGCTGTAGAACACTTTAATCGAATAGTACAGGAAGCTGCATGGGAAGCTACTCCGAGAGAAACCCAAACAATACAAATAAACGACTGTCCAATAATGGTTAAACGTAAAATTGCAGTAAAAAGAAGACTGCGAAAACGGTGGCAAACTACTAGAGCCCCAACTGACAAATTGACCTTCAACCGAGCTACAGCTGAGCTCAAACTACTCCTCAGGCAATTAAAAAACCAATCACTGCAGCTGTACCTGGAAAAGTTATCACCCACTGAAGCTTCCGACTATACACTATGGAAAGCTACTAAAAAACTGAAAATACCTACACAACATATACCACCTCTTCGCCAAGAAGATGGAACCTGGGCTAGGAGCAACCACGAAAAAGCACTAACATTTGCTAATCATCTTCAAAAGGTGTTTGAGCCATACCCTACTGAAACCACCCCTGAGGCGGAGAGAGAAATCCACTAGTTTTTAGTTGCACCTTTCCAAATGAGTCTGCCAACCAAATCCTTCAAAACAAAAGAAGTTAGTGCTATCATCAGATGTTTAAAAGGCAAAAAAGCACCTGGGTACGACCTTATCTCAAGTACAGTACTCAAGAAGTTACCAGAAATAGGCAAGAAATTCCTGACAAAACTATTTAATGCTGCACTTAGAATAGGATACTTCCCTGACCAATGGAAGGTCGCCTGTGTAATTCCCATCCTAAAACCTGGTAAACCACCCGAACAGGTAGCCTCTTACAGACCCATAAGTCTTCTCCCACTTATTTCCAAAATATTTGAAAAGCTGATACTATCGAGACTCAAACCGCATATCCTGAATAACAACTTATTACCCCATCATCAATTTGGATTTCGTGAGCAGCACTCCACGGTTGAACAAGTGCACAGACTAGTTGATAAAATTTACAAAACATTAGAATCCAAGAGATACTGTTCTGCTGCGTTTCTCGACATTAGCCAGGCCTTTGACAAGGTCTGGCACGAAGGTCTATTATTTAAAATAAAAAGTGCATTCCCAGCTGACCTGTATCAGGTTCTAAAGTCATATTTAACTGACAGAAAATTTCTGGTAAAAATGTTCGATGAGACCACCACACTATATCCAGTAAATTCAGGGGTACCGCAGGGCAGTGTCTTGGGACCATTCCTATATTTACTATTCACTGCAGATATTCCTATAACCAGAGCCACGACAATAGCAACTTACGCTGATGACACAGCCATCCTATCGACTCACACAGACTCCACAATTGCATCCCAAAATCTGCAAACCCATCTAAGAGCAGTACAAAACTGGTTTAAGAAATGGCCTATCAGGGCCAATGAGGCCAAGTCCTCCCATGTCACCTTTACGCTGAGACGAGAAACCTGCCCTCCTGTAACACTGAATGACCAGCAGATACCACAAAGTGACACTGTCAAATACTTGGGAATCCACCTGGATCGTCGACTTACCTGGAGACACCATGTATGGGCCAAAAGAAAGCAATTAGGATTAAAATACAGACAAATGTATTGGTTACTGGGCAGGCGATCACAACTATCAATAGATAACAAGGTCCTCCTCTATAAAGCAATTTTGAGACCAATCTGGACCTATGGTGTGCAGCTATGGGGTTCAGCAGCCAACTCTACTATTGACATAATCAGAAGATTCGAATCTAAAGTTCTTCGTCAGATTGTGAACGCCCCATGGTACGTCCCAAACGAGGTCATCAGGAGAGATCTTGGAATAAGTCCAATAAGTGAAATTATTGCAAATCAAAGTGTTTCTTATCACGACAGACTTTGTATACACCCGAACACTTTAGCTAGTGACTTATCAGTTATTGATAACGGTGAAGTTCGAAGACTAAAGAGGTATAAACCCTCGGACCTACAAAATAGATTCAATTAGTACCTTTGTATAATGTAATGACTAGAAGTCTTTCAGTTTGTAAAGTACACCGCGTCATAGATGCGCAGAACGGTAGACACGTCTGGACGAGTCCATTACGTTCAACAAGGTGATTTCCGCTGTTGTATTCAGTTCATTGCCGTTCGTCGTGTCATTTTGTTAAATGTTTCTGTGACTATTAACTCGTTAATAATATCAAAACGGGGTTTGGGCGAGCACCTTATAGTCTGGTAGCTACATGACGCATTGGGGTTAGTCATTTACGGTCCGTAGCGCCATATTCGAACTTTCTCAGGTCGCACGCGTATTCAAGCGCCTTTGGCCTGCGCCCTCTGCCAGATTCCCAGCTGTTGTCTAAAATGCGGCCACGACCAAATGGCGAAGTTCCATGCACAGCTTTGGCAAAAATTCACAGCAAAACGGGCAAATTTAGTAATAATGCCCCGCGCGGGATGGAGTGTGTGACGCACGGCGAGTCCTCCCGCGCCCCCGCGGCGGAAAGCGTTTAGGGGAGGGCGGCCTGGCGAGCTTCTGGTAGAGCTTGTACTTCTTATGACATGCTAATTTATTTAGCATTTGAAACCAAAAATAAATCAGCATGAAAAGTTTTCCTTAAAAATGGGAATTTTAATTTGTCCCTCTAAAAATACCCATTGCTACGCCACTGATACCGTCTATTGGCGCATAACTGTAGCCAC
The DNA here is from genome assembly GCA_940337035.1 of Agriotes lineatus. Lineage (NCBI taxonomy): Eukaryota > Metazoa > Arthropoda > Insecta > Coleoptera > Elateridae > Agriotes > Agriotes lineatus. Next base: position 85,268 of record CALNHX010000850.1, read on the forward strand.
GCCTATGTACTTCTTGCTTTGAAGCCACTCAAGTTAAGGATTAGTTAAGTTTCTTTGGTTAAGTCTGTCTGTTCATAACAAGTCCATCATTGGATAACCTATAACGAGCAATTACCATTGAGTAATTCCTCACGTGTCATACTCATCTATTCATAACATTTACTGAATGCTACATTATAATGGCAGATTGTAAGTACTTGGATAACAATAAAAAAAATATATATATTTGCAACTTCAGCGGGTAATTTTGATAAAACGTCAGGTCGTTTCTCATGATGGCAGTTCTTAGGGGAGGTCTTTTTCTTCCCTGCTTACGTTGCCTGGTTGATAGAAAAGTTGATCGGTACTAAAAACTGTGTATATTGGAATTCTCTGTGTATGTCAGGGCGATTATCACACCCATTGTAAATATTAATATTCTAGGAACTTGAGTCATTTCACAATTTTTTTTTAAGTTGCTGATATATCTATCGGCAGCATTATTACAAAACGTGGTAAGTGTGGTATCAGTGATAGTTGTCAAATTAGCCCGTAGTTGTTGGGGCATTAAGGCTGATAGGAACTATTAATTACTTTTATGTACACTGGTTTTGTAGTTACGATGTCAAATTCGAGGTTAGCAAGTTAGGATTTTCGTCAGTCTGACGCAAAACCTAACCTCGAATTTGATATAGACAGCGTCATCAACAATACGCTCCAGAGCTGCCAAATAATTCTTTACTAAAATCAAAATGGCGTTCTTGGTCAGTATATACAAGAAATGTATACGACACATAGACGGTATTTGCGTTTATGGCCTCTCTGGTTGACGTGTCGCTGCCTATTGGGCTCGACAGTGATCTACAGTCATGTTGAAAAATGTGTTGTACAGCAACAGTTGCAAGTTTATTGGTGGTTATGTTGTTACTCAAGAAAGGCTCACACTATATCCTTAATATTAGGTACATTCAAAATATTTGTATATAACACTTTTTTGAACTTTGTGTAATTAATTTATATTCACAAAGCACAAATGCTTTTGAAATTTCATACAATTTTTACTAATATTGTTATGTCCTCGTGGTTAAGGCTAATTAAAGATGTTGTAGTGGAAATATATGTTTATTAAATAAATATAACTTAGACAGATCTCATACAAATACAAGTTACTGTTAACAAGAGCACAACTCGAATGTCTTAAAACTAACCCAAAACATTCGTCCGGGTACATGCCTTTGTCCCTTAGGATAATCCGCAGTTACACAGCGTTGCCAAACCTTTGCTACACCACACACCTCCCCTTTAAGTTCGCCTCCAGTTACCATATCTTAACCTAGCTTATTTAAACTTAAACTAATTTGTGAAACCTACATTTTCACCAAACCGGTCAGGTACCGTTCGTGTCCTTGTGCTTCTTCGAACCTCCTGCACCTTTTCCTCTTTATTTCGCTTACTACTACCTCGCTGGTTATTCACTACAGGACTAACAATAACAAAAGTTTCATTATTTACAATATTTTCGTTGACAGCGACCTCCTGTTCGCTGGTGTCGATGCCGGTTTGAGGTATTACATAATCGTTTTTAGAATCTGACCTCCCTATTTTTCGGCGCGTAAAGCTAAACTTTTCTTTAGTTTCCGATTGTTGTAAACCAAAATCTTTGTTCGTGTTGTACCTAATTATTTGATTAATGTGCCTCTTCCACATCTGCCCGTTTTCTGTTATTTTGCAGATATATGTTACCTTTCCTAACCGTTTTTTAACTATATCCGGTGTCCACTGCTTATGGTTTACCGACCGATAATCCCTTACCATAACGCTATCTCCCAATTCAAACTCTTCCTTTCTTCCCTTCCCACGGGCGGGCGTTTCGCCACTATACTGTGCGTTTGGTTTTATGCTATCTAACCGAATCCTCAACTCTCTCCCCTGATATAATTTGGAAGGTGTCTGCTGAGTTGTTGTATGCGGTGTACTTCGATAATTTATTAGGAATCGACAAATCAACGTTTCCGTTGCGACTCCCCTATTAGTCGAATCAAAGAAAGCTGCTTTTAAGACGTTCTTAAATGTTTTTACTGCGTTTTCTGCCGCTCCATTCGACGCAGGACGTAGGTGATATGTTTGATACCGTTTGTCTCCAAAAATGATTTAAACTGCTTGCTGGTCAACTGAGTTCCATTGTCGGATACCAACAACTCAAGAATTCCCATGCTTGCAAATGTAATTCGCAGTTTGTGTTTGTGGTGGCCGTGTTGGCATTGTTATGCATGTCATGCACTTCTACCCATTTACTAAAGCTATACAAAATTATTAAGTAAATTTTGCCTTTTAAATCTAAAAAGTCAATATGTACCTACACGTTCTCTTACCCTGGATGAAAGTTGCCACGCGGTTAAAGCTACCCTTGGCGGATCTGACCTTGTTCTTAAACATAGGGCGCTCTTTTAGTAACTCTATTCTAAGTGCTTTTGGAATGATCACTCTAAATCCCCACATTAGACAACCTTGAATTTCGCATAATTCAGTTCTCTTATTAAAATACGGTTTTAATTCTAGATCACTTATTTTACTTGGCCATCCCCTATTTACAAAATCTATTACCTTGGCAATAACCGGATCTTGTCTTGATTCAATTTTAACACGTTTACTGTCAATGGACGTATTTTGAGCTTCAATAAAATTTAAATAGGACAGCTCTTCGTTAGTATCTTGCTCATGAGTGATTTGCAAAGGCAATCTTGAAAAACTATCTGCTACCACGTTTTCAGACCCTTTGATATACTCAATTTTATAATTGAATCCCGACAAGAAAATTGCCCAGCGCAGCAGCCTACTCGCTGCCATTTGTGGAATTCCCTTATTTTCACCGAATATAGCTATCAATGGACGATGGTCCGTTTTCAAAATAAATTTTTACCCTAGCAAGTAATTCTGAAATTTTCGAACCGCGTAATATAACGCTAACTAGCAGTCCAGTGAGACAAATGTCTCATTTAATAAAACAAAAAAGACCGTTTTGCAAATAGAACGCGTATTCACCACACATACGTATATGACGTCATTGTTGGTAGCAAACTACCAGTCGCATTCGCATTGATAAAATTTGCCTAGAATCTAACCTAAAAAGTTAGGATTATAATTAAGATAACTTAAGAGACTGAAATTCGGTTCCTGACCTGACATGACCATTCCAAACATATAACTTTAATAACGTTTTTCTCTATCTCTTACGGTTTGGCTGCTGAAACAGCGTCCCAGACAGACAAAACAGCGTCCCGGACAGACCAGCGTCCCGGACAGACACATCTATTAGATAAAGGATGCCTCCTTGTCAATTACGGAATAACGCTCTTCAGCCGGCGAATAAGTGCGCGAAACAAAACTTATAGGTTTTTCCGTCCCGTCTGCAAATTTATGACATAAAGCTCCCGCAATTCCCGATTCTGATGCATCGCTTGTTAGTATTATTGGTAAATCAGGGTCAAAGTGTACCATGATCCTATCTGATGCTATTTGTTTTTTAATTATTTCAAAAGCTTCCTGACATTTTCTATTCCAACTAAATTTTACGTCTTTTTTTAAAAGTTCATACAACCGAGTCATTATCTGTGCTAAGTTTAGTACGAACTTGGCATAGTAATTAACCATCCCGGCAAAAGATTTTACCTGAGTCGTATTTACTGGATTAGGAGCATTCAAAATAGCTTGTACTTTGTCATTCAAAGTTCTAAGACCTTGTTTGCTTATGACGTGTCCCAACTAGACAACCTCGGGTTTAAAGAATTCACATTTCTCCAGCTTAATTTTTAAACCAGCGTTTTTCAGTCGTTTGAAAACTGCCGCCAAATTTTCTAAATGAGTTTTTGAATCTTTTCCCGTAATTATTATGTCGTCCAAGAAATTTGCAACTCCCGCAATACCTTGCAACAACTGTTCCAATTTCCTTTGAAATATCGCACTTGCGGGGGAGATTCCAAATGGTAACCTGTTTACCTTGAAAATCCCTTTATGAGTGCTCCATGCTACAACCCTAGCTGATTCATCGTCCAGCTTGAATTGAGCATAAGCCATTGTGAGATCAATTTTACTAAAATTTTCACCTCCCCTTAGTGCTGCAAATATTTCTTCGGTTCTCGGTAACGGATACTTAAAGTCTGCTATTCACCGTCGTTTTATAATCCCCGCAAACTCTTATCGATCCGTCAGATTTCAGCACCGTGACTAAAGGCGCCGCCCATTGGTTACTATCTATTTGCGTGATTATGTTTTCTGCAATTAACCTATCTAATTCCGCCTCTACCTTGTCTTTATATGCAAACGGAATAGATCTTGGCTTACAAAAAATCGGTTTTGCATCAGGTTTTACATCTAAGTGAATTTGCTCGTATTTATACGTACCTAATTTGCCGTCAAAAAGAGATTCAAATTATTTTGAAGCTTGCTCAATGCTAACGTTTTTAACATAATTTACCCTATCTATGTCCGAATTTTTTCCAAAGCCTAGGCTAAATGCCTCTAACCAATTTCTACCCAATAAAGGTGGGCCTCCCCCCTTTACAACATAAATATTTATAGTTCTAAATTCCCTATTATACTCCACCTCAGCTGTGAAATAACCTATAGGCTCGCTAGTTTTGCCTGTGTATTCTTTCAGAACAACGTCATTAGCTTGTAATTGATAATTACTAAACAGACTACCATACAATTCTTCTGAAAGAACACTTACACCTGCACCACTATCGACTTCCATTTCTAAAACTATATCTCCTATTTTAATTGTTGCCTTCATTGGCTTACTTTTATTAGATGTAATGTTGAACAAAGGTAAATCTACCCTCTCAGTAACCTCAATGTAATTACTGCTGCTGGCGTGATTACTACTACTTTTGTTCGTCTTAGCCCTAAATGTACACATGCCTGATAAATGACCTATCGCTTTACACTTAAAACATTTGGCATTTTTAAATTTACATGACTGCCCTACTTGATGTTCCTTACCACAACGACCGCACGCGTAATATTCTGCCTTGCTTTGTTGGCCCTTTTCTTGCCGTCGTTGCTGGTTCCTTGCCATCGCAGTTTTTTGCGCTCTAAGTACGTTGACTGATTGGTTTCCCCTCGTACTTGCAGCCGCAGTACTGGCTTCGAGACTGGCCTCCTTTTTTAAAGCCATCTCCACCATTTCGATCATAGTTGTGTCCTCCTTGTATTCTTCTTCGCACAATTTGTCCAAGATAGGCCCCTTGCGAAGCCCCGTGACAAATTTGTCCCGCAGAATCTTGTCCAAGCCCAGGAATTTACAATTCACTGCTAGATTTTTTATTCTAGCATGCCACTCTGTGATGCTTTCGTCGCGTTTCTGTGTTGTGCCGTAAAATTTCACCCTTTCCCTATACACCGAAATCTTAGGGCTGAAATGGTCCCTCATGCACTTGCACATCTCTTCGTAGGTCTTTTCACATGGCTTTTTCGGATAACACAGATCGCGCAATAAATTGTAAGTCTGTGGTGACAATTGACTAATTAATACCACACTTTTGCGTTTTGCTCCGTCACTGACCTTTATTTCGTTCGCCGCGAAAAATTGCTCCAGCCTCTCCTGGTAAACTGTCCCGTCGTGGCTATTATGGTCGAATCGCTCGATCGCTCCGATTACATAAGCCATTTTTCCTTACGCGAAACACGAAAGTTTTTGACCGAAGAAAACACAACCCACGCTTAACGTAATCACTTCACTTGAATTGTTTCCACTGTATTTTTGTCTTAACTTCACTTTTATTCCTCGTCGCCAGATGTTATGTCCTCGTGGTTAAGGCTAATTAAAGATGTCGCAGTGAAAATATATGTTTATTAAATAAATATAACTTAGACAGATCTCATACAAATACAAGTTACTGTTAACAAGAGCACAACTCGAATGTCTTAAAACTAACCCAAAACCTTCGTCCTGGTACCTGCCTTTGTCCCTTAGGATAATCGGCAGTTACACAGCGTTGCCAAACCTCTGCTACACTAAAATATTGTATGAATCACTGGAGATATTCATGTTTTTTACCTTCAATTGACTTACGGAAAAACATATTCATATCTTCCTTAATGCATAAATATCAATTATAATTCTTTTCAGACTAATTTATATATTTGACAAATGCTTTCGTATTGTTTATAACAATCGTTGTCAGTGTCATCCAGCCACTTGTTTCCACTTTTGAACAAAGGTCTTCCCCATTCGTAGTAAAGTATTCCCATCTTGAATATTTGCCCACTTTTCCAATAATCTATTAATATTTTTCGTACATCTTCTTAAAAGACGTATCTATAAAGGTTGATTGTAAATTAAGGCCCAGTTAAATTTTTTATTGTTATGAGGGATAGAAAAAACTTTTATATAGAAAAGTTATACTATTTTATGTGGCACATGCTTTAAGGGTACGAACAAAAATATTCGACTTTAGGTTAAACCGGAAGTTTTATTACTTTTGGCGTTTCTTATGGGGGGACACTCAGTATTTTTATATTAATTTGATGGTTTTTACCTTTAAAAGATATTAACTAATTATAGGCTTAAAGCTAATAATTAACGAGGTATTAATATTAAAGTTATTCTATGTACACAGAAACAGTATTACTACTAAATAAAGTGACACTGATTACATATGTAATGTTTGAGGCTTTCGCGGTTACTCGAATTGTCAATATTAGAACTCAATTTCGGCTTAGACCGCGTCGTCTTTGTAGATAAACACCCAGCATTTGTTGGCTTAATGTGCCTAACACCTTGTGAACTCAAACAAGGGTTTGTGTTACGGTTATTTCTTTGGTGGATCGTGAACTTTTACAAGCCACCCACCATTTGGTCCGTGTTATCAGAGTACCTTGTGAACACGGATGCTTAGGCATATTTGGCCTTTTTACTGTTTGTGCACCCATACAGGCTACAGTTTTGCAAGACATTGCAGCTTGCATCATCAGAGTCAAAGTTGCTCTAAGAGCTGGAGGACGGCATGGATGTATTTATAGTTCTCTGTGTCAGCCGTGGTGTAATGCTTTAGATCATGAATGACAGGAGTTCAAGTTTTACTAAGTCTAAAACCATCTTTCCTGTTTATATTATTTGGATGTTTTTCTATTTCTATGGCTTTACATATCATTCTAGGAAAGAAGGCCTGTTCGAATTCTAAGGTGTGCCCATTTGTAAAAGTGTGCTCAGCTACGGCTGATTTTGTAATGCGTTTGTGTATGCAATCGTCTTTATGTTCTTGAAGTCTTATATCATTGGGACGCCCAGTTTGTCCAATGTAACTCGAGCCGCAAGAACAAGAAATGTGATATGCGCCAGCTGTTTTTAAACTTGATATTTTATCTTTTACTGACCTGAAACCGTTACCCAAAGTTTCATTGGTCGTAAACACAGTTTTGATATTGCATCGTTTTAGGACACGTCCTATCTTGTCAGCTGGGCCCTTACTGTAATGTAGGACGGCTAAGCCTTCCAGATGTGCGGATTCTTCTTTAGCCTTTTGTGTCATAGTTTTGTTTAGAGTTTTGCGTATGGCGGTGGTTGTATATCCATTCTTTTGTAAGGAGTCAAATAAATGTTCCTTTTCTCTCTCTAGGTTCTCTGCATTTTATGTTCTGATGCACAGAATTCAAGTGTTTTAGAAACACATCCAATGTCTGGCGTCCGTGTGACTAGTGGACAAAAGTATCGTCTACATATCTAAACCAGTATTTCGGTTTTAATTGTGATAGTTCGAGAGCCTTTGTTTCAAATGTCTAATGTAAATATTAGCGAATACAGGTGATAGCGGTGAACCCATAGCCGCTCCTTCGACCAAAGTATGTATTTTTCAAACATATTTCAGCAAGTTCAACTTGCTCTGTAGGCAACAGGTCTTTAAGCATCACTAGGACTTCATCAACCGCCACGTTCGTACCAACGCAAAAATCAACTTTTTAACAGGATTGCGCAAAAACGTTAAGAAAGGGTGATAACAAATAGTTTATTTGGTTAACAGCTGTTTCTTATTATTTTAGGTTAAACATTTTGTCATGTCATTATAATATTATGACAATGGCCATTGCTAAATGCTATAACATTTTCATAAAATTGTAAGTCACCCACCTCATTTAAGCAATCAGTGAATTTCATGATACGTAATAAAGATCGACTTTGGATTGATACCCTACAAAGATAGAAATGGAGAAATTCGCAACAGTGTTCTAAAGGTGAAGTTTCTAACCAAAACACCATAACTTTTGTATTACTAATTACTTAAAATGTCAGCAGATGGAATCCATTTGTTTAAGAAACATTTGTACGAGTTCATCAAAAATTGACTGAATGTGGTAGATATATATAATTATACGTAAACATGTAATACTGAAAATAATTGTTTTTCATGTTTCAATACTATTGAGCTAGTAGTTGCTTACGTAATTTGCAGAATAATGTTATTCTAGAAAGTATCGAGTTTGCAACAGCTCCAGGCTCAACACTTTACATGTCAAATAGTAAAGTAGTCAAGTAATACTGCCTAATCGCCTGTATTTATGATAATTTGGTGAACAAAGTGCTTGTTTGTAATAAAACCATTACAAGTGATCACGGTCCAGCATAACTTAACTGCAGGCTATTAGTTGTGATTAATAGACTGCGAGTATGTGGCATAAATGGAATACATCTCAGTACTACTTATGACGCAGTTCCTTATAAACGTAGCTTTGCAATTGTTTGTCTTGGTTTCCGCCTTTTCCTTATCTTGAATTGACAGGGAACGTCTGGATAGTAATTAATATATTTGTTTGGTCTAAATAAACACTTTCAATAGATAACGACTTTCTTATGAAGGGTCTACATGTAAGTTATATGTATAGTTTTAAAGTAACAAAAAGATACATAATTTACAAGCTGACTTAGCGTGTTTCAGAATGTTTACATATCATATATGCAGTGATTTAACTGGAATATACTCGGTGTTCTCCGCTTATGGCATGTATATCTAATTGATTAAATTATTATGTTGTTGGTCAACGAATGAAAGAACATTAAATAACTTTTTTAGTTTAGGACTTAAAAAATATATTTAATAATTTGTTGTTTGAGACTTTTTACTAATTAGTAGCGCTTTCAAACACTGTTTTCCACTGTCGTTTTAACCGGAAGTGCATATAACTTTTATTTTTCAAATGACTATGCTTTTTTGACATTTTCAATCGATACTTACAAACCCTTCTATACGATTTTCATCACAATTTGTTTATAATAAGTCATTATCTCATACGTACCGAAAGAGAAAATATGAAGAACTGAAAAATGGAGAAAATGCATAAGGCCATTCGAAAAACCAAAGCTACATGCATTTCCAGTTAAATAGAAATTGTTTTTTTCAATACAACCTAATAGAGAATATGATTCTGAGCAAAACAACTATTAATCTTTTATGTAAATCGTAAGATAAAAAAGTTATTGAATTTCTTTCGATTATTTTTTAGTTCGTTTCAAGATCAGTTTTAAGTTAGTGTGATGGGTAGTGGACCAGAAAAAGGAATTGCATTGATACCTAAGCTAATAAGTACTTTCTAATAATTATAAGAAGTCATTCTCTTTTGCTAAATGTCTAAATAGCCCTGAAGTTTTACTATACTACAAGCCATAACAATGGAAAGTGGAGGAGAAAGAAAGGAGCATGACATTTTCTGCTTTGACAAAAAAAATGGAAATAAAAAAAAACGTTTTCTTCGACCAAGAGTAGAGATCAGTCTCTAGGTTACAAAATTGTTACAGAAGTACCACACTTTCTCCCTAGGAATACAATATAAATATTATTTGTCTAGGGAGTTCATTATAAACAATATAAGAACAATGCAAGCATAATATAAGAAATTTTGTGTCATGGTATTCTTAACATAAATAATAATAATAATAATAAATTTATTTATTGTTAACACCGATTACTGATACATGTAGTATACAAAAAAATACGTTTAAAGGTCTAACAAATGGAGGCAAATGCAATTCAAAGACTACTAAATATTGCAGTATTATCATAACAACAACAACAAAAACTAATAATTCGATATTAGTAAATAGTATACGAGGGAAATACATGGAAAAACAATCAAAATAAGGCTACGTGATTGTCGATGGATTGAATTGGATTTAAGCCAGCCTAATTTTGCAAACCTTTTTATATATTGCTGCATTGTTTGTTCTGTAGGAATTTGGTAATCTCAGACTTCTCCAGATGATCACCAGTCACTGATTCGACATTCTTCGAGGGATTACTGCCAGTTGTTTGCGAGGCCCTAGATTCCGGATGTTGGCATTCTTTGAGGTATTACGATTTTCGTTACGCTGGTGCATTGCAGTTGCTACACTTTCAACTTGTTTCTATTCTCATTGCACACATCTTCTCCGAAGGAACCTATCATGTTGGAAATTGATATATTTCCGACTCTTACTTCTAATGCCACTCACTAAAATGATATGATCGCCCATGTTATATTCGTTTATATAGTTGTCTATAATTAAGTGAAGAAGGAACCATTATAGCTGAGCTTCATCTTTCTAATTTTACTCTTGCTATAGTCATGCTTTTATTAACATATTCACAGTTTACTAAAATGAATTCCCATTTGTTCTCATTTCTTATGTATAAAAATTATTATTCCTTTACTCGTTTCCGCTCTTTTTTCAGACTTTTCGCTCCACCATTATGTAGTCTTCTATGTGTTTCCATTTTGTTCCTTTTAATTGCTTTCATGTTGCTGTTATTGCCGGGAAGTCTATTTTTATTTGTTCTAAATCTCGTGCTAACTCATTTTTTCTTCTGAAAATTTTCTCATTTTTCAGGTTGCAACCTTTGTTATATCACTAATCAATCTCTAACCGTTTTTTATCATCTGTATCATTAGCATTATATTTTTTTGAGTAAGGGAGTTTATTCACATATTGAAATGTTCTTCTTTGTGCACATATAAAATATTTATTTTCTATATTACCCCTTTTTGTTATCAAAATTACTTTCCACCGAAGCTTGCATAATTCTGTATTTCCTCAAATGTCAGATCGAAATTAACCGAAGATACCTAGTTATGGATATATATCTTGTCAAATGAATCATTTACCCAGTGTACTAAATATATTTTCAAAACCAGCTTCTCCTTTACCTAAATATAGGCTGAGAGCCTCTTACTTCCACACACTGAGCTATGTGCAAATTATTACTTTTATCTATCTCCCAGTTCAAGCAAAGATACACATAATTTTATTTTTAAGATGCTCACCCTGTATATATTTGTCTGAAAGTTCCTCGGTTTTATGCCAGGTAGACGTAGGTATAATCTGAATGCAAAATATCGTCTTCCTCCAACAAATAGTTGTTGTGTTATATCGGTAACAGACGGACAAACAGAAACATAGACAGACAGACGGAATTGATAAGATCTGTTTTTCGTCATCTAGGATCCTGGAAACGTGAAGATCTGAAGGTGATTTTTTTTATATTTCCTTCGTCTTTTAGACGAGAGAAGTAAACAGAGTCCAAGTATAGCTCTTTAAGGAACTTAAAACATAAACTCGATTGGAAACTGCAACAACTCAAACATAAAACCATACTTACTGTATGCAAAAATTCTATTTGCAATAATTTGAAAAAAACCTTAGATAAATCAAAATATATACAATATCGATTGATTGATTATTATTAAGGGCATCGTTTAGGTTAGATAATATATAGAGTGATCGGGGAGGAAACCATATGCTGTCGAATTGCAAGCATTTTTTGTTCTGTAAAAGCTTTACCGTCTAATCAGATATTAAAGACTATTTAAAAAACAACTGAAGTTAGATTTATTAGCTGCATTTAGTTTCTCCCTTTTGTGAAAATGGAATTCACCGATACAAGTTATCCAACCATTTACTTTTTCAGGAAAATGGCTGTTACTTTATTTAATCGCGGTGATGTAACGTTATGCAATTTTTTTATGTTGCTTAATATATTCAGTATAAAAATGTATATTTCTTAATTGGTTGTTAATAAATTGTACCTGACAATATCGAGTTCGATAAAAAAATTGTCTGCACGTTGCTGGATTCACATAGAAGTTTTGCATGTTTACGATTAACAATATTTTCTAATTTGTTGCCGCTACTGATACTGTACAGCGCTGGAAAGACATTTGTGTTATCTTACAAAAAACAATAAATATTTGCATATTACACGAATTCCTTAAGGTTCGGGAATATTTTTGAGAATCTTTGTGTTCATAAATTAGTCTGAATCAGGATGTGGTCGCAATAAGTCTGTAGTAAAAAAATAGTCCCATTCTTTATCAGGTAGTAATATGCATATGTTTCACACGATAATGGTGTTGCTAAAAATAATATTTGGAACATTGATAAACGCAACCGAACTGTTCGGTTCGGTAGGTTTCCTAGAAGGCGGGCTTTTCGACCGAGGCGGAGTCTCACATACTCCCACAACTCCGGCACTTTTAACATACCCAGATAGGTACCTACTCACCTGATTAATGATAATGACAACTTGAGTATAAGCTGCCCACTAATTCAGCCTGCTAAGTGGCAGGAGCTTATTCGCCAGCATTAATAACGCGTACGTAATTCTTGCAGATATTTTTTTGCAGATAGGGGAAAACAAAAAACGCTGGAATTTCATAATGAGAAAAGCTTAGCTCTGTAGTGTATTATTCGTCTTCTATTTATTAAATTCTCGAACAAGAGTTTCGAACGTGTACCTTTAGTTTGCAGAGCAAATTCAGAGGAGCAGAGCCGCGGAATTTAATATCAGGGAAATTTAATTAGCTGCAACTTATGCCTTTGATATTGTATTAAAGAACTGATTAAAATTCCTCCTTGATAGTTTAAAATTTTACTTGCGCAGACATTGTGTATAGTAATATAGCCTTCTAAGAAGTTATGCGGCGTACATTCTCCTAACAGAACATAACAGTTTTTGCCAATTTATACAAATAGTAACCGTTACTGCAGAGACACCAACAGCGAAACCTTACTTTTGGTATACACTGTTTTATTCACCCAATTAAAAAAAAAATCTAGTTACTGAAATGAATTTCACAATATAGGTACGCTTGATAGAAGAATGTAATTTCTCTTAGATACATTTCCAAAATTAATATTTTTAAAGGTTACAAATCTATTTTGTAATATAAAATACAACGTGCTAGATTTACAGACTTGCCATTTGAATCTCGCTCATTTATTGAAATACGAGACCAGTTAAATTTCAGAAACGTTGCAAAATTTTACAGTGGCTTATAATTTTTTTTAATTTTTTATTTATTTTGTACTCAGCCAGCAGCCTTTAGGCCAATTATAGGCGTCGCTGTACACACTTTTTTTGCACTCGACCATTGTTTATTTATCTTGTTGTCATGTTTTAGTTTGTTTGCTTTATTAGGACATGTTTCAATTATTTTTTAAATTAATGTGAAAGTCATCAATTGCCGATTTTCCACTGTCTACTTTTTAAATTTTTGGGTAAAGTTTTAATTCTAATTTCAACAAGGTATGGCACTTTGCATTTTGTTTATCTTTTCAAGTAAGTTTTAGTAGATAATCAATAAATGATATTGCAGCAATAAAACAAAAACTGACGTCTAGCTCCGTACTAAAAGCACAACTATAAGATATCATTTACTATCGAAAAACATTTCATTTTTGTAAGTAAACTTAATTCTAAAATGCATGTTATTAAGGACCTATTCTAGGTGTGGAGATGAAGTGCGTGCCCTACGCCAATTTGAGCCAATCGACGGCGTACGTGTTGGATCAAATTTGGACTTTGAAACTGTCAGGATGAGCTCAAATTTTTTCGCATCGGCTCCGGGGTTACGAGTTTGGTGCAGTCTACGGACTCGGTCCTCTCACTATCTGCGCCATCTCCTGGTAAGATCCAAGTAGGGATGCGGTGTGGTTAGCTGCTCGCTAGGCCGTTGCTCTTATCAACAAGTTTCCGCGAGCTGGAGGCCATGCGTCAAACGTCACTAAGTTGCCCGCGTCCTAATTCTAGTAATTTATGCATAAATTAAGTTGTACAAACGCATTCATTACAGATTGAAAAGTTTCTATTTTTATTTCGTCAATTAACCTGAAATAAATTGTTTTAGGTACGCGATAACCCTTCTGTGTCTAGGTCAATATATGGACAATAGAAAATTGAAACAAATTTAAGGAAGGAACACTTTTTAATTTGTTTTCAATATATGGAAGGGTATAACAGGAGACATCATAATTAGGCCATGCACTTTCGAAGAAACTTTTCCTGTTTGTAGATGCAACCAGTTTTTAAGAACTCAACTATTTAGAAAACCACCACAGAATGCACGGGAAGCTATAAATATTTTCAACGAATATTTTGCCAGCCAGTAAATCGGAAACAGTGAGTTTGTTTCTTGGTCTGCAAGATTTCTGATATGTCCGTGTTAAACTATCTGTGGGGGTACGTTAAAGAACACAGCGAACATCGGAGAAGGGTTTAACAATATTATAAATGCTGTCGGAAAGGTAAGATGAATAAATATTGAACGAGCAGTTAGCGCAATACAGGAAAGGGTTAAGTTATGTTGAAAAGCGAGTCGTGCCCAGTTTGAACTTTTTTGTAATTACTATCGTTTAATGATTTAGGTTCCATGTCAACTTAAGATATACGATCGGTGTAGCTGTCGTCCTTTTGGCTGTTCGAGATATCTTTCGGCAACCTCTATACAATTTTTATTTGAATCATAATATATTTATTTCTTTTCCTTAAGTTGTACTTTAAATGCTCAGCTAAACGTCAGCGAAAATAAAAACAGTTTTTGTTTTATTGTTTTATTACTTGTTCATGATCTACTACGATTCGTAGTTACCTTTCAGGGATGGGACTCTTATATAATTTTATTCTTTAACTAAAAATGTGAAAACTTAAATAAAATGCATATCAGTGTCTCTAAATGACGAAAATCATGTATTCTTAATGTTGTCTATCTGTCTATCTGTCCGTCCATCTAACTGTCGAACTGTCCTGTCTGTATGCCTGTCTGTCTGCCTGTCTGTCGGTCTGGTGGTGCTATAGCTCAAAAATTATTTGTCGAAGAAAGACGATACTAAGCATTTACGTATTATTAGCGATGTTACGATATTTTAACTCATATTGTATATTTTTGTTTTCGTCTAATATTTTCAACGTTTTTAGTTTCAAAGTTTGCACATGCGAGGGAAGTTCTGAGTAAAGCTCTTTACAGATATTTTGTCATTATAATAGAAACTAATTGAAAGACGACAAATTCGTTGTCATCTTATACGAGAATAAAATTAATGACTTTTCCCCAATTTAACCAGTCTAATATTTTTTTAAATACTGTAAATATATGCGCTTTTAAAATCCGGCACCCCGTATGTTCCAGTTTTAGCTGAGTATAGTTAATATTACATATTTGAAGCTAGTTGATATGTTCATAAATATAATAATTATTTCAGATTTCATATTTCAACTAGGTTTTAAAGATATTCTTTAAAAAACATTTATTTTTGTTACGAACAATTAAGGTAGTGGGTTGTATACTATATTGGGAAAGAAGCACTATTCTTGTTGACATTCGATTTGACGCCCTTTTCATCTCCTTAATAATTAAAGTACGCTGTAGTTGTGAAAGGCAATTAATTCAGTTATATATGAAAATATTAATGCAGAAAGGAAAATGAGCTCTTCTTAATGGTGGCATAGTCATCCTTGATGTGCATTTAAAAGAAGAAAGTTGGTATCAGTATTTCGTAAATCATACAAACAGGTGAAAATACAAGTTTGAATTAGCTTTTAAAAAGTGTCCTAATAATTCCAAGATAGTTCTATGCTACATAATAACCGAATCATATCGAAAAAAATGTTTTCTGTTCTTTTAGACATATCAATAAGACTAAGACTTCTAGGTGTAATTTAGTTCTTGAATATTATTCAGTATGAGAATCTGCAACTTTGCACCAGTTTAACCGACTTCCTATCATCTACTGTTTACCGTCATTTTAACGTACCGGGATGCGTAAAACACTCACTAACTGTAAGATCGTAGTTACGGTGGAGGTCAACTGTGCATGATATGCTGTTTACATGTCAGGAGGTTAAAAAGGTTTTTATGAATCAAGTGTGTTTTTAATGTATTTTGCATATTTATACGAGTATAAATTTCGTTACTGTCAGTGAAGGAAGATTTTGTCGCATTGAAAAAATCCGGAAGAGATATGGGCTAGTTGTTAATGAAACGAAAACCAAATATGTAAACACTTACGTATCCGCTAGATCCTGACCATTAATACATATAACATCGAAGCGGTCCAGAAATTCACCTCCCTCGGGATGCTGACAACTAAAATAAACAATATTGGGATGGAAGTTCGGAGAAAAATACTTCTAGCCAACATATGCTATTATGGACTAGTAAAAAGGTTAAAGTCATGCTACTAGTACATTTACAAGACTTTTGTCGGACTAGTTCCATTGTATAGATCGGAGGCGTGGGCATTAACCCATTAGCGCCTAGCGTAACCATACGGTTACAGCTGAAGGGTAGTGATCTAAGCTGAAATGTGCTGTTACTTGAGCAGTATGTCCATAGATGGTGCTAAATATCGTTTATAAATAAGGCCACTATATCAATAAGGTACCGCCATTCCATTCCTCGCTTGAGAATGTGAGAAAATTGTGAGATAAGGATAACAAATACAAATTTCCCAAGTGCAATAGGGAAGACACTAGTTTTTGGGGATTTTCTTTTTGGTGTAATGGCACTTGTAAAGTGAGGAATCTGTTAGGTTATGTGTTTTTATCCCCAGTTGGAGAAAATTGTGCGACAAGGATAGATATAAAAAATCACTAATGGCGGTACCTTATTGATATAGTGACCTTATTTATAAATGATCAAGCACCTGCACTGTTGGCCATTAAATCATTTCATTGTTTCGTGTTGCACTTCTAGAACGGTTTCATTTTCGCTGATATTTTTTTTGTGGAAAGTGCGATGGAGCCTAGATTTGAGTAAGTATAACTTCGTTATTAGTTCAGACCTAAATGTAATTGTATAAATACAACAAGTAAACATCTGAGAAAGTATATATAGGTAAATAAACAACATTTTAAAAGTCGGATGTATGAGTTATGAGACTGTTTACGTCATTGTAACCGTATGGTTACGCTAGGCGATTATACTACCGTGATTTTTTATTTTCGCATTTTTTATTTCAGAAGAGGATTTTCTCTCAAAGAAGCTTTAGACATGGTGTATGCTGATGATGTTAATGTATCCGATATTTTCATTGAGCCACCAGAATCTGGAGTGCTCTCTGACGAAGATTCTGGGGACGAAGATGGTGGCGGCTTGATTGACAATTTACCTGGATCTCAGCTGAGAGCTCCAGCTGAACTGAAACTCTCTGATGGCACCAGAATCGGTGGATGCTGCGAAATACAGGAGAATGAAGAGATGGCCCCATTGTCGAATAAAATGCCAACAGTTATCACGTCAGGTAAACAGTTTGAACGTCCCAATTTTCAGAAGATTGAATGGGTTGAAGGCGACCTTCTCTCGAATCAGAGTATTTTTTGTAAAACTTCGTATAACAATAATTATAAAGATACAACCCCAGTTGAATTATTCGAGAAGTTTTTTAATGATGATATTGTAAATCTTTTGCTAGAGCAATCAAGGAAATATGCTTTGTTTTTGAATCACCCGGATCCAAAAATTACTACTGCAGAAATAAAATGTTTCTTAGCTATCCTCATTCTCACTGGATATAATGAACTTCCGGAAAAAAGGTTTTATTGGGATGAGGGAACTGATATGAGAAACGAGCTAGTTTATAATTCAATGCGACGTAATCGTTTCTTGGAAATTTGCCGATTTATCCATTTCGCCAACAATACCCAACCCGATGCAAAAGATAAAATTTGGAAACTGCGTCCAATCATGGACAAAGTAAAAAGTAACTGCTTGAAATTATTTCAACCCGAAGAACATCTTTGCTATGATGAGAGCATGGTTAAATACTATGGAAGACACGGATGTAAACAATTTATTCGGGGCAAACCCATCCGCTTCGGGTATAAGATGTGGTGTCTCAACACCCCCTCAGGTTATGTTGTCGATTTCGAGATGTACCAGGGTAATAATCCTCGTCGGTGTGAAGAATATGAAAAATTATTTGGAAAATCAGCTGCTCCATTAGTAGTAATGTTAGATGAACTGGTAAATTTGAAAGGATTTCATCCATATAAATTATATGTCGATAATTTATTCACTGGAATTACTTTATTCAAGTTTCTTCGAGATAACGGATACCAGGCAACTGGAACGGTCAGAGATAACAGGCTGCCTAAAAATATTCCTGTCACTACCAAAAAAAC
This sequence comes from Agriotes lineatus, assembly GCA_940337035.1. Classification (NCBI taxonomy): domain Eukaryota; kingdom Metazoa; phylum Arthropoda; class Insecta; order Coleoptera; family Elateridae; genus Agriotes; species Agriotes lineatus. The sequence goes on from CALNHX010000850.1 coordinate 103,672, forward strand.
AATGGCTAAAAGAACACGAGGCTCTCATGAATCCATTATAGATAAAAGTGATGGTATTATAATTGTTAGGTGGGCGGACAATAGTGTAGTGACTGTAGCCTCGACGTGCTTTGGCATAGAACCCGTTGCAAATGTACGTCGATTTTCTCAAGCTGAAAAAAAATATATACAAGTACAACGGCCAGATCTTATCTCTAAATACAATAATTATATGGGAGGAACAGATCGTATGGATCAAAATATTGCCCAATATCGTATTGGAACACGTGGTAAGAAATGGTGGTGGTCTCTTTTTACATGGACTATTGATGTATGCGTTCATAATGCTTGGCAAATTCACCGCAAATCAAATGGAAGTATGTCTCAATTAGACTTCCGAAGATCAATCGTTCAAACTTACCTTAAAACTCATGGTGTTCCGCCTCGAGGAGCAGGAAGGCTAGCTCAATCACCGATGTCATTATCGCTAAACAGAGTTTCCGACTGCCTTCGTTATGACGGCATAAACCATTTGGTGATTCCTGTCCCAAATAAGAAACGAAGACGTTGCGCGGGTGAAGGATGCATTTCTCACGTTAGAACCATGTGCCAGAAGTGTGATGTAGGACTATGTATTGAATGTTTCACCATATTTCATACTAAATAAAACATGATTTTGTAATCATATATGTTTTTGATTATTTCCCAAAACAGTCTCACAAACGCCTAGCGCAACCATATGGTAACACCATTTTTTAGAAAAAATATTGAAACTTCGTTAAACTTTTCATAAAAACCTTGCATCTAGGCCTCATATCACTTCAAAAATACAAAAAACACTTTACTTTTCTAAAAAAAATAATTCGGGCGTTAATGGGTTAAATAAAAAAGAAGATATGTTAAAAAAAATTATTTAATTTTGAAATACAGCTGTTTGTGAGATTGTGAAATTATAAAACAGACATTTACCGGATCGGAAATAAGACTAATAGTAAATTTCCCTTTGTCCTATATTTTATACCAATGTTTCTGATGAAGCTAACAATGAATTAGCGAAACGTTAAGATATTTTAAATAAAGATAATTTTAATATGTGTAATGACAAAAACGACAAAATTCTTTACTTACGTTGTTAAAAAACATTTAAAATTAGCTTATTTTATCTCTAAATCTGTAAAATAGATATTTTTTGTGAGGAAAGTAGAATGCCTTTGGATAGTCTTATTTCCGATCCGGTAAATGTCTGTTTTATAATTTCACATATGTTAAAATGTTTTGAAAGGAAGATGCTGAGGAGGTTTTATGGATCCGTTAATGAAAATAATATGCGGCGCATGAGATATAATCACGAATTATACCATATGTTTGATTACACCGATATAAGTAAAGCGATCAACGTTTGCAGACTTAGCTGTTTAGGACATATCACAACAAAAAAGAGGGTAATCTTAGATTTCCCTGTACACCTATCTCATGTTGTTCCTCCATTTCTGCTTCTTGAGAAATTACTATTTCTTCCATTTCCTGCAGTTCCTCTCCTTTTGTGTTCTTGCTTTTCCGTGTGATTCTTTTATCAGCCATTTTATTTAAATTTTAAATCAGTGCGTATTTACTGCTATTAAGACCTTTTATTAAAACATGAACCTATTTATTCTTTCCCACAATCATTAATGAATTACCATGTATACCACCTTTATTGAATTATCTTTTATAAATGCTTGTTTTCTATGTAATTGTATTTTAAATGAAGTATTAACTTTATTTAGTTAAAAGCATTTTTATAAAAATTTACATCTAACTTTGATACTAACTATAACTATGTTAAAACGTTTTGAACGGAAGATGCTGAGGAGGTTTTACGGATCCGTTAATGAAAATAATATGCGGCGCATGAGATATAATCACGAATTATACCAATTGTTTGATTACACCGATATAAGTAAAGCCATCAAAGTTTGCAGACTTCGCTGTTTAGGACATATCACAAGAAAAAAGAGGGTAATCTTCAATCGATCCGAAAGCAAAAACTTGTAGGTCGTTCCCGAATCAGACTACTAGACCCCTTGGAGGGGGGAGGGACTTCAAAACAGTAGGAGTGCTGAATTAGAGAACAGAATGAAGATGCAAGATAGAGCAGAACAGAAGCGAATGTTTGTGTTAGTCAGGGCCTGCTAAAGGATGTTGTTCCGTATGATAATAATAATAAATTTTATTAATTTTTTTTGGCAGGTATTAGTTTTATTTATAAATTTATGCCAGGTGTCCCACGTAGTACGCGCCATAGGGTGACTGCCATGTTAACTAAAACACAAAATATTAATTAACACTGTGACTTATATGACCGCTTTTGATATATTATTTTTAATAAACAATTTGCGATACTACTAAAGAAAAATATAATATTTTCGTTTTATAATAAAGCACAAGTATTGCATATTGAATTGTCTTCTCTGTTCAATATATATTCACTTATAATACCATGAGTAGTCAAAGTTATGTCGAATATTTTTGCGGTGGTATCACGGATGTCCATTGCGCTTTGGTGCTATTAAAACGAGTGCGGTAACACGAGTCTTAATCCCAAGCGCAATGGACATGAGTAGTGATACCACGCGAAAAATAATCACTTATAATACCATGAGTAGTCAAAGTTATGTCGACTATTTTTGTGGTGGTGTCACGAATGTCCATTGCGCTTTGGTACGATTAGGACAAGTGCGATAGCACGAGTCCTAATCCCAAGCGCAATGGACATGAGTAGTGATACCACCGCAAAAATAATCTACTTAACTTTGACTAAGAATGGTATTCGAGGGACTATTTAATGAACCAAACTACCTTTTCAAATTAGTTTTCAGTATATCTAGCAACAAACTATGCAATTTCTATAGTAACAGAACACTTCTATTGACTTTTTCTAATAAAAATCGCATTTGTTAAAAATAGTCACTTGAATACCTTCTAGGAAGATATATCCACTGATATTTCTTTGATTAGTCAAGAAACGTCAGAATTATGAATTTTCATTGGTCACTTTTTGACAGATGACAGGTGAATTGAATAGTCTACTTAACCTTGACTAAGAATATTATTCAACTGACTATTCAATGAACCATACTATTTTTTCAAATTAGTTTACAGTAAATCTAATAACAAGCTACGCAATTTCTATAGTAACAGAAGACTAACTTTGATTTTGTCTAATAAAAACTACATTTGTTTATAATAGTCAGTTGAATATCTTCTAAGAAGATATTTTTTTGATTGGTCAAGAAACGTCAAATTCTGGATTTTCATTGGTCACTTTTTGAGATATGACAGATGAATTGAATAGTCATATATATTCCAAGACATTATGAGCTCAAAAAGTATGTACAGGCGTAGTTGATCCTTTGTGTTTTCTAACATGGCAGTCACCCTATGGCCCGTACTACGTGGGACACCCGGTAGATACATGCACCACCAGAATAACTTATTCGAATAAAAATTTGCTGATATACTTTAAGCCGTTTCCTCTAGTATTTTAAGTTTAGCTGCTCAATTAAAAGTTGTGAACGTTGAAGATAAAATATACGTGCTGACAGATTTCTTATTTTGTATATAAACTGATGTTAAATGTTAAAGAAATTAGAGAAAATGTATCACGCAATACGATGCAATTTCATTGGTGAAATCCTTAATACATGATGTGATAGTAGACAGGGAAAGCGTTTTGTTGAACCATATCATGTTATGTAAATGTTAGAGTTCTGTCAAATGGGCTATTAATTCGAAACACATTTTGGTATTACAAAATAAAAGATAAATATACGTTTACAGTAGAGTAAAGAAACGCAAAGAGCATACGAGATTACTCCGGAATTAAGAGCAACTAACTACAGACTAGTAAGAGCGATATGCAAAATGCAAAAACAAAAGGTGGAGGACCTCGTTAAGGTGACAACAAGGAAATTAAACGATGAATATAAAAAAGGGATATACCTGGTGTCCGTTCTCAAAGTCGAACATAGGCGATTAACATTGTATTGAACGTTTTTGTTGATTCCTGCTCGCCATTTGAACTTACAGGGAAGGCAATGGTATCAATGGAAAGATAAAATTATTACGCATGAAATGATACCAATAATAATATTCTAGATGCGATTTTTATTTTAAAATAATAATTTAAAACTTGGGAATTTTTAAATATGCCATGCCTTGCTTTTCAAGTTCGATAGCATTTGTCAAAAAAATTGGTAATTGGTTGGCGTAAATCAGGTATTTTCTGTCAACGTCTTTTAAAATTATCTACCAAAAATTAATTATTTCAATGAAGAACGAGTGAATGCACTAATGTTAATTGCCTATGTTCGACTTTGAGAATGGACACCCGGTATACAAAAATGTAGAATGAACTCCACAAATTAGAAACAGATAAAACATGCAGAATAAGACGGTTGGGCGAACAAAATGGTGGAATAACGAAATAAAAGCAGAGGAACAAAAAAAGAAGAAAACTTGGAAAAAATATATACAAGCTGGAGAACAACAACATACGGAAGCATATTTATGTAGAGAAAACTGAGCAAAAGAAGTAATAAAGAAAGCAAAACAGAAAAACTGGGAGAAGTTCGGCAACGAGTTAAATGAAACGTATAAGATAAACAGAAGGTAGTTGTGAATTAAAATAAAAAGAATGGGTAGACATAAAAAACAAGGAAAGCCCGCGGAGAAGGTAACGTGAAACCGGAAATTTATTTTTCTACAGGATGTAACAAAATAGAGTAATAATACGCAAAGAGAAAAACTGAGAGAGTAAGAATAAATGAATGAATATTTGGGAAGCTTAATTACTTATGATGGAGATATAAAAGTAAAGTTAATGAATAGCGGGCGGAAGCAAATTATATAAAATACCGTTACATTACCAACTGTTCTATAAACTATTAAGAACTAGGCACTTCAGAAAAATTATGGAAAATAACATCTATAAAAATAAAACGTTTAAGAAAAAGAGCTGATAACCTGATAGGCCAAGAGTAAATACTGAAGAAGATAGAAAAGAGACAACTAAATTGCGGATGAATACAAAAAACACATGTAGAATAGTATTCAATCAGGAGGTTGGAAAAAAGGGGAAGGCCTAGGTAAACCTGACTGACTCAAATTGTAGAACGAGAAAGGATATAAAGAAATACACCAGCTGAAATGAAAGTACTAGCGAGAATGGAAAAAATTAGTTCAAGAGCACACGGAGTTCTAACTCCGATGCCTGAAATTACAAAAGGATATAGGAAAAGAAGGACATAGTAGACTGAGAAAGTATTATGTAGTACCATGCATGTTGTGACTGACACAATGTTTCGGGACACTTACTGTTTGATCTGAAGAATTATATTGACTACACTGAAATATCTTACATTTTACTAAATTCTAATCATCACTTAAATATCTTACTTGTTCGTATTTAAGTTTATTTATATATGAATTGAAAATATATACCAAAACTCTCATAAAAGTTACATTATCTGCAATTTCAGAAGACTCATAAAATATGAAGCTACCATATGGGGAATACCTTATTTTAACAAAAACTAAATATATAATAATACCTAAGTAGTTCTTTTAAGAGATAAATATCTGGAAAGTGAATTTTTTAATACAATTTATTTCAGAAATATTTCTGTAGAAGATTTATGTACAATTTAAATCAGACTTTAGTAAATATGGTATTTTAAAAATATAATTTAATTGAAATGTAAATAGCAAATTGTTAGCTAATGAATGAATAAGTACTGTTTTATATTCTACTACTACTACTACAACTACACTAGAACTTACTTACATGAACATTGGTAATTAAAAAACCTTTAACTAACACATAAATCAGTAATATGTGAAACCCATATACTTAATTTGAAATAATACGCTGCAGCTTTTCAGTAGTTATAGAAAATTAAACCGACTTTATTTCTAGGCTGCCCAGGACACATTTATGGAACATCATAAGAAACGGGCAAGTAAATACAGATTTAATAAACGCTATCGGGAGTATGTATAGAAACTGTATTAGAATTTTTAATGAGATTCGAGATGAATTTCTAACCAGCCTTGGAGCGAGACACCGCGTCACTCAGTCAATATTTATTTCTGATACTGCTAGAAGAAGTTATAAAACATCGTAAAAGGCAGATCAGCAAAAACAGTTATAAGAAGACGCAATCAGTTGATATATATTTAGTAGCATTGGCTGCCGACATAGTAATTATAACCAAAAATAGAGAGGGACGAAGGAAATAGTGAAATGAAAACAATATCGAAATAAATACTACGAAAAAGCTGGATATACAACTGAACAATGATAAAATAAACATTGTATAAGATTCAAGCATTTGGGTGTTAATAGTTAAGAAGTGAAAAAGGAATGAAGAACTGAATAACAGAATCACAAACAACAATAACCTAGACTATGCTATAGCTTACAGTTTGATCAAACAAAATATAACTAGGAACACTATGATGGGATTATACAGTGTGTCTGCTTAAGTTCGCACCATATGGAAAACTTTTTTATTATTAATTTTACGAAAAAAGTTATTCTTTATAAAAAGTTCTGCATGGTCCAAAACTTAAAATGCAATCATCAGATATTAATTTTTTTAAGCCGTATACGAGGAATGTCAAAAAATATGAATTCTGCTCTAGAGTAAAGTACCTTTATTTTTGACAATATCGAAAATTGTTATTAAGAAAAGTTGATTATTAAAATCTAAAAAAGTTTTTCATATGGTGCGAACTTAAGCAGACACACCAACATATGGTTGTGAGCTAAGGACATTATCGAAAAGGTAATAAGGGACAATCCAGACAGTGAAATTAACAATTTTTTAGCTTTATAGTAGAAAAGATTTGAAGGAATATAGTAAGAAATTCGAAAATAGGAGAAGACCTTGAAGTAGCACTGTTACATAGGATAGTCGATAAAGAGAAACTCCGCTAGTTGGAAGAAAAACTACAGCAAAATATCTAAAACCTCAGAATGACAAATTTGAACAACTCCTACAAGTGTTTCAGACATTTCCTCGAGAAATTAATTTCGAAGAAGACAACGAAATACTCACTTTTTAGAATTTTTGCATCCGCTATCTCTCCCTATTAACACCAAAGGGTTGCAATCTATGATTAAAACAAATTTAAATTTTAAGAGAACGCCAGACTGTGATTGAATAACAGGGGTCGTCATTAAACGAAGACCAGAAAAAGCATTAACACACCTAACATACGTTTTTAATATGATATTAAGAACGGAACATTTTCTTTCCCAACGGAAAAGAAGCGTTCTATCAATTACTGTAATCTAATTTGAGTGATAGATAACTCCTGGTGAAATACAAAGAAGTTGTAACAGCGTTATATCCGATATAATCTAGAGTGCCTCAGGGTAATATCTTGGAACCCATTCTATACATCAGTTACACAATTGACATACCGATATCATCATATACAAATACAGCTACGGTCCCCGATGACACGGCTTTATTATGGTGATAAATGATGACCCAAAAGTGGATTCGCAATATTTGCGAGGATAACTAGAAAATATACAGCCATGGCTGAAGAACGGAGAAGGAAGTACTGGTTACATACACACTGAGGAGAGATGCCTGTTTGTGAGCTCAAGTAAATCATCACATACTTTCACAATCTGAATATGTTAGGTATCTGGAAATGAACCTTGATAGCAGGCTTGTCTAGAAACAAAGTATTACAAAACCATTGCTAACACACCGTAATATGTGACAAATACCCAAATGACTATATCAAAACTGCGCGATATCTCAAGAGACTGTAAAGCTATCCGAACGCATTAGCTGTAGATTTACTGGACAACAGAAACATTGCTTATCACCTAAGGAGGTAGAACATGTAGATTTACCACATATTAGGCTTCATCATTAATGTATTCCTAGGGGTTAACAAAAATATAAAGGTATTTTGTCCTCCGACAACCGGAACCACCTGCAAAATTTTACAACCAAGTTAGAAATATTACAGCATTTACCAGCTGAACACCGTTTGCTGATACTCGACCTGAATACAATCCATGACTCAATCTTTAAGAGAAGCATAAAGTTAATAATTAAACATGAAATTGTTAACGATGACGATCCCTGAATATTCCTAGTTGAGTGACTATAATATTGCTACAAAAGCTCAATTTGAAGGACCTACGTACATCTCCAAAAACAAGTTATCTTGCAATTTTATTTGTCCAGCTTATTTTTTCTCTAATATCAATGTTGCATTTATACTGCAACAAAATATTAGTAGTATTAAAAGTATTGTTACGTGTCATTTTTCAAAAACTTCACATTTGAATTATATTAATATTTCAGAACTAAAATATTTGTTGGGCTATCTATTTATTACCATCTTTACAAACAACTAAACTAAACCAACCCTAAAAAATGTAGAGGTTGTGCAGCAGTGACAAACGAAACCACGTGAACGCAGACCAAGAGAGAGAACTGGTGCATTCCGCACTGCTTTCTTACGCTCGAGACAAACCGCATAATTCCAGCAAAGTACGTACATGCAGGAAGAAAAGAACCGGTGGTAACTGACTAATAGCGTTAAGGCATCAATCTTGTTTATAAAAACGTCGAAATAATCGGCGAGAATTTCTCCGCAGCAGAAGTAATTTGCAGCTACAAGAAATACCACGAGACTAACTTGAATAATGGCGGCTCATTTACTGGATAAACTTTATATCCGACACCGATAATCTCTACAAAGCATTTCACTCAGATGGCCTGCGTTGTTGGTATTATGCACATTAGTCCTAATTATATCGTTAACCAGAAGACTTAAAGCAGAACGCCGACCACATCTTGCAATAACGTGTCCTCAAGGATGTGCCACATTCGTCTCATGTTTTGTGTTTAGATAAACTTCTAGGTGTCCAAATTAAGAAAATAAAATATATTCAAATATGAATTAGTTGCGTACTGTTTTGTAATAGGCATTTCTAATAGACGTCCTTAGAAGACGAAATGCAAACAGACTCTAATAACGAAGTAATTTTAAAGTATTTTATTTAGTTATGGTGAGAATATTACCAAATGTGATATACTTGTTAACTAAATATTGAGTTTTGTAACTGAATGTTGAAGTAAAGGTTGAAATGGGGTTTTTAAAATTTTAATAACAGATTTGTGAAAAATATCACACATTTTTCTTGAAAAATGCATTTTTAATAGTTAATATTTTTTACAATCTTCTGGTGTAGTTTTACATTGAAGTTTTAAAATGAAAACAATGCTATAATATCGATACTACCTAAGTAACAATAAATTGAAGGAAATCTGTAAAAGGCTTTACCCAGAACTTCCGTCGCCCGAATTAGATCAATTTGCAAATAAAAAAAAAATTGTATCCCGCTGGAGTTTGAACCCGCCGCACCTGCATAGCGATCGTAACGGCATCTCCACAGCGGATGTAACTGCATCGAAATTCCAACTGCGCCGTCAAGTCTTATAGAAATAGGTGCAGCGCGCGCTTCTCTTGAACAGAAGTGTCTTATTGTTGAAACGTTTTTACTCTTTTGTGAGATTATCTTGTATTGGTTGAGTTTTTTTTCGGCAAATGTAAAGCCTGACCTATGTGAAAATTATTAGGTACTTCCTTTTATTTCAAAATTAACACAAAAATATAAAAAAAAATTATTTAAGGTGCTCACCCTGTATATATTTGTATGAAATTGTACCGGTTTCATACGATGTAGATATATACAGTGTATGTAAAATATCGTCTTCCTCCGACAAATAGTGTTTGAGCTATACTGCCAACAGACAGATAGATAGACAGACAGACGGATAGACAGACAGACAGACAGATGCAGTTAAGAAAACCTATATTTCGTCATCTAAGGACCTTGAAACGTGAAGATCTTAAGAAATCTCGGAATGTGATTTTTTCGTGATTACAATACTTAGTTCGTCTTTCAGACGAGGAAAGTAAAAAGGGAAAAAATAGTAAGAACTTAGAACTAAGTTTTACCTCACTGTTTTTATCATTTAAACTAATTTAATGCTAATTCGTGTTTTTTCTCACTATCGCGTTTCTCGAAAATATTATTGATCCTCTACAAACATAAGTTGATGTGCTTTGTAAGTTCTATAAAATTTGAAATTTCAGTGTGCACTACGTATGTATATATGCAGTGCCCATTTTATTATTCCCTGAAGGTTTGTAAATAGGAAACCTTTCATTAAAAAATATAACCTTTGTGATGTGATCCCGTTTTATTAAAAAACCGGTTTTTCAGTAGGTTGCCTCAGGATTGTAAAATGTGTTGCCTATTTGCAAATCTTCTAGAGGTTATGATAAAGTGGACAATTTGTGTATACTCACATATGCAAGTAGTTGAAGTTCAATATGATGGAATTTGATTTGTTTCTGTGTAAAACAGTATAATTAAGGGCAGCAAATCAAAATAAAACTCTCCAAGCCAAAATTTTGGAAAGTTTTATGCCTTTTGCAAGGCAACTACAATAAAGTTTACGAATGTGGAGAAATCATAAAAAAAAGAAATTGTTCTACTTATATACAGTTGAGGTTAATACTACATAATGGCGATAAAGAATAAAAAAATGCATATCTAATTTAGTACATCAGGTTAGAGGTTCAAATACAATACTTCGGAAATACTATTAACTCATAGTTAATTATTTAATCAATTATAAACAGACAAGCAATCCAGTGAGACAAATGTCTCATTTAAAAAAACAAAAAAGACCGTTTTTCAAATAGAACGCGTATTAAATAAAAACTGTACCCAGACCTGGAAGGTGTCAAAGTGGTTGCCTAACCGATCGACGTTTTAAGGCGCAGAGGGTCGCAGCTCCGTTTGGCTGCTGAAACATTTTTATTTAATACGCGTTCTATTTGAAAAACGGTCTTTTTTGTGATTTCTCGAAAACCGAAAGTGTCACGTGACTGAAATTCGGTTCCTGAGCTGACATGACCATTCCAAACATATAACTTTAATAACTTTTTTCTCTATCTCTTACGGTTTGGCTGCTGAAACAGCGTCCCGGACGGACGGACAGACAAGTCTATTAGATAAAGGATTGAAACATTGTTGCAGTTTTGCGTGTAATGATTAATATCTAGATAGTAGTTAGACAGTTCAAATTTCACCAGACAATGGCAATCGGGAATTTCGAACAGTCAGTAAACAGGAAAACTTACAAGTAATGTAATATACAACAAAGAGGGGTGTTCTAAACTGTAATATTAGTATTACCGTTACAATAGTATAATGTATGTATATTATCGTGAAAGAAATTTTGATAAACCCTCTGTATTATTGGTTCATTAAATAAAATTTATTATTTTTTTATTTTATTAAGCACTTATCCACGTCTTTTAATCGCATAAGGCTCTATGAATTTTATTATTATTGTTTAAAAACAAAAATTTAAAAGGTGGTGCCTTGCAACAAACATAAATTAATATGTTAAATAAAAATCTTTCTCTCTCTCAGGGCCTTACAGTTAAGAACAACTGTATCGTGGAGTTCTTCCCGAATAATTGAGTACAGTTTTTACCAATTTTTTAAGTATCATATTTCTTAACCGTAGTCGAACGAACAAACGTTCTTACTTTGTTGCAGCGACGATCTTGTGGGCAGTTTGCTTTAAGTAGTCAACAACCACCTATTTGTTGTATGTATTCAGGACAGTCAATTTTAAGAGTAGTTTCATTACCTCACTTAAAATCTTTAATTTGCTGCCGATTGACTTGAAAAGCATTCGTAAATCAAAAAAGTCTAAAAAGAAATTGTCAAAGTGGATCGAGCGAAATTATAACACAGTAATAAACTTACGAGCAAGAAAAAATATTGTTTAATTAGCAAAAGCAATTTTACGTTTATATTTTATTATTTTGAATTTCTATGTCTATTGTTTGAATATTATATTATATTTTATGTTATATTATATTTTATGTTATATTATATTTTATGTTATATTATATTTTATGTTATATTATATTTTATGTTATATTACATTTTATGTTTTTTGTATGATTTGTTCTGCGCCAGCCCTATGTACAGACAACTGGTTTTGTCTCTATAGGATTTTGGATTACAATTGTATGTACTTCCACTGTATCTCTGGCTAATAAATCTAATCTAATCTAATCTAATCTAATCTGCTTTGTTCTGTTGAGTTCCAATTTGAAGTCCTCTTTGAAGTCTTTTGGGAAAGATTGACCCGTTCCAAACTTCCTCAGCTGTCCAGACGTCGTCGACCGCATCTAATCTTTCAAAGCTACAAATAGATGTAAAACGCCGCCTAGGGTTTCCAACGAGGAAGCGCAATATCGATATTAAGATACGCATTGCGACTTATAAAATTTAAACTTGCAATAAAATGCATAAACAGGAAAAGCGAAAGTGAACCGGACAGCGACCGTTCATGGACGGCTGTTGTGAAACCTATAGGAGAGCCGTAATGTCTGACGCGCGAACCAAAGTGCGAATTAAGCTACCGAAAGGCTTAACACTAAATATAACAAGTTTTCTTATAGCAGGTAGACTAACAGAAGCGTAAAACCTTCACCAAAAACCGCGGCGAGAAAAACAACCGGCTCCGACTGTGTGATCAAAAACGTATGTAAAAACACAAAAAGCGCCTGGATGGCCGGAACCCCGCCAAGTTTGCTATCAAAAAACGCCAAATAAAGCCAGCTATGCGATGCACAATTCGCGGCTCCAGCTCCATTATTGAAACTATTCGAAGCCGATCAAGGATTCGCGAAAAAATGGTCAACACTTTTCTATTCTATCGACCAATGGGAGCGAAGGATGCAAGAAACAATACATCGGGGCCCTTTATAAACACAGCAAATTTTACATTGAGATATTCAAACCTTAGAGAGCAAACGCATTAGTTCGGCTTAGGGTAAATCACCGGACTTCATTGTCCTGGCCTTCAGCGCGGAGGAAGTAACATTTGGACGCCACTGTCGCACTCCTGACCCCGGGAGCACCCCCACCGGGCTGCTTGATTTAGAAGCTCACACTCCCGAAGAAAGTCCTTTGTTCCGCCACCACCGCGCCTAAATCACTTACCGCCTTCGAAAACTCAACCTGGACCTGGAGCTCCATCAAGTGTCCAACGAGGAGGAAAAACTCCAGCAGTTGTGGAAAGCGACTCTCCCTGCATTCTAGCCCGTTGCTCGTCGCGTTCTGCGAGAGGTCGCTCTACTCCCAAAAAGCACCGTAGTGATAGCCACTCGCTACGCTGAGCTAATTGGGTATGTGGTCAAAAACTGTCATTCTTGACGCCAGCTACGCTCTCGCACACACGAGGCCGCCAGCAAGTAATAACGCAAGTACGGCGTTTCTCCCTAAAGCCTTTCAGTTCGGATCCAAATTTTTGTGAATGTAAACAAACATTAAATGGCAGACAGGTTATTTGTTGTTCTAAAATGTGGTGAACTGTTGGTGCCCGCTTTGTGTTTGGAAAACCAAATTCACGTGTAAACATATTTTCCGGAGGCTTCAGGTGGCTGGAGAGTCCTTGATGCTGCGGAGAGAGCATAGGGGAACGCTCGTTACTGAATATCGGCTGCAACAGCAGATGAGGGTGTAGGTTAAGGGTTGTTCGTCACCGAATATCGGCTGCACGGCTTAGAATTCAGGACGATTTTTGAGCTTTGGAAAGCTTCTTCTAGAAGAGCCCTGGCCTCAAGTTGTCGAACTGGCTCAATGTCTCTTCTCGGGATAAAGTTGAGGTTCGGCTCGCCCGATGCGCTGGCGGATGTAGGGCTTCAGGTGTCCTCCAGGCCTGGTTGCTTCGCCGGATGAAGCTTGAGTCAGGAGCGGACTACAAGTGATTTGGACAGGTCGGATATTGTATTTTTGTACCCGTTTCGGCCCCTTTTTACTTCGATCACCTTCTAGTGAAACCAAAATAGGCCAAACAATGGCATGGCATGGCTGCGCTGCGAGTATTGATTATGCGCTTAAGTGCATCGCGAGGCTTTCATAAATCAGCAAGCGTCCGGGAGCTGAAAGGCAAATTTCTACTGTTGCGAACGCAGCGGCGTACAAATTTCCATATAATAATTATGTTTAAATCTATAAATTGCACTAGTGCAAAAGTTACAAGCTTGGAGAGTTTGTAGGGTTTAGCTTAGTGGTTACTCATCTGTTGATTTCATTCTATATGAATGGTGTTATGGGTAAAGGCTATTGAAAAGATGTCTCGATATGCTTTTGTACCTCTAGATCTTCATTAGCAGCAAGTAATGGTGAAAAAATCAGGTGTTGCCCAAAGACTTCTGCTTTTTCAAGCTCATTTCATGCTTCGACACGGTATTCTTTTTTAATAGGCGAAATAATTTTTTCTGATTCAGACGTTTTCTTACTTTATATAGTACATAATTGGTATCAGATATTGGTGTAAGATTTTCGATGTATTCTAGGATTGCTTCTTTATTTAAGTAACTTTTATCTACGACAGTATGTAAAATTGACTTTTAGTTGGCAGTTTTAAGTTTGTAAACCGACTGTTTAATAACATGTTTTCATTAGTTTAGGCCGTCAGTAGCAACGTGTTTAAAATATTTCATTAAGCATGTAGTCAGTAGCAATGTAGTTTAAAATTTTTAACCACGCAAAATTACGACTGTTTGCTAGTAATCCTAATTTACATTTAAATCGTTTTTTACATCTACCGTATTTTCTAGATTCTATCGTAGATAAAATATTGTACGATTCACATGCGTAAAGCATCTTTAGTCACTCACGGGGCTCGGTTACTCGCGTTTTAACTCTGCCCCATTCACTAAAGACTAGCTTTACGCACTTGTATCGTAAATTACTATTACCTAATGTTTTCCTTATCGCCAGAATACCTTGTACGTTGCCAGATTGTTCTCCAGCGATGTTCTCTAGATTTTTTTTGTTTCATTACAATAGCGTAGTTTTTGTATTGTTTTCATTTGACAGTGTTTTCGATGTCCCCTCTATTGCTTTCCGCTGAATTGCTGTAGTTAAGGCTTCTATGGTTCCATTTTCAATGTCATCAACTTGTTTAGTGGAATATTTAGATCTAAGTTATCGCTGTTTAGGTCGCGATAATACCTTTCAGTTCTTTTATTTAACAGCGACAAAGCTTTTTTTCTTTCTGAGACTAGCGCCTATTGTTGTCAATACTTAGAGATGATCTGAGGTGAGATTCAACAATAATTTTGTGACCAACTTTCCTTGTGGAATACTCCTTATAAAAGAATCGAGAATATCGGGCACTCTTTCTAGATATGTAGAGTAATATGCTGTTTTATTGGTCGATAAGTGACCAAGTTGATTTTCTTCCTTTGTTTATATGACCTGATACTAATTGTATACTATGCGCAGAAAACGGACAATAATATGTATTTTTTAAATAAGTATGTCTGCAGTTACTCGATGACCTTAGTTTAATGGCATATTTCTACAAAAGTTAGTTACATTAATAAAACGGTATCTTTTTGATTTAGATTTATTAAAGACCATAGTCGTGTTATAACTGTTCACCTGCATCTTCGAAGCGTTTCATCGGGAGCATAAATGGTTTCTGCGCTGTTCGTAATATTAGCAATATATTTACGCTTAGTAGACATAAATCAAGTTTTCCATACAACTTCAAAAATACCAGTCAACAAGATTTATATTAGATGGTATTCTCCCAAAAACGTAGATAATGTAAGGTGAAGGCAATAAGTGTGATACGGGGGGTCGTTTTTGTATTTTCGGAATGGGCAGTGTTAAAGTTTTATACAATTTTCCATTAACGTTTTTTGAACCACAGATGCCTTGGTGACTTCTGTGCCAATTTAGAGAACAATTGCAACATTATTAATGTCATTACCTGCCAGTTTGCTTGGTCACGGGTTGTTAAGTTGTCGAAAAGATCGGTGCAGAAGTCAATACTTTTCTAAGCTGCAGTTGGTGATTATGTCAAGGAAGAAATTGAATATTGAGGGATAAAGACGATCTTATAGTAGCTATTGGGAACCATTTTGAAGAGAAAATAAATGAATATTTTTACAACGGATTGAAGTTGTTATTGAAACGGTAAAATACTACAATATACAAAATCAAGGCAGCTATAATAACAAATACATGTTTGATACTGCTCCAGTCTTTTATTTTCCATATGTCCAGTCCGGGAATATAAAAATTGCCCTTCGGATATTAAATAAAGCTTAACGATTTGATGAAGAAGTTCCGGGTTAAGTGCAGAACACGAACTAAATAAAGTACTTAGTAATTTAAATACAGAAGCGTATAATATAACCTTATTTCTCTATAGGTACGATTAGGTACGGGCAAAGAAACAGCATGTTGTTAAATAGTGTTGTCAGAATTTTTTTGCTTGGTGAAAATGGAACAAAGATTTAATATTGAATTTTGCTTTGAACTTGGGAAAACGATTTCGGTAAAATTCAAAGTAGGCCTAAGGTACCTGGTACTCTGCATGCGTAGACCTTTGTACACGGGGTTGGAAAAAAGGGCTTATGAAGGCCCACTTACTTGACATCAGTCTCCCCACATAAATACTAACTAACTAACTGGGAAAACGGCTACTGAAACTTAAGACATGAAGCCTCTCTCCGCCAGGCTTACCAACTGTATGTGTGTAAACTGCACTCGACAGCTTGGCAAAAATGTCGTTTATCTAACAAATTCATATAGGTATCTATTTCAAACGTCGACTTTTCTCATGACTTGCTCCGGGTTTGATTTTAAAAGTTAATTTGATTCTTAGTGAGATCATTGAGTCAGAAAAAGCTACATATTACGCCTGAGTGAAAAAAAAGTACAAGTACCCCTATTCCATTTCATATCTTATAATTCAGCCCTTATGTACTATTTTAGTAGTTTTCGACTTCAAGGGCTGTTCCTACGGTATGGAGTAGCTCCTATAAAGAATGTAAGTTCCTACGTCTTTTGAAAGAGGTCGAAACGTAAAAAGCTGACTCTTCTTAAAGCAACCATATAGGATCCGCTATATTAAATGTTCAGGATTTGGAATCAACTTTGGGCAGCAAAGAGTATCTGTTCTGAATTTCAGGTTTGTAGGTGACTGGAAAGGGGAAAAATAAGTTGGCCACCTTTATTTGTGACAGACTGTATTAACATCCCTTTTGGTGGTTCTAATACAATGTAATATATTTTTCTATAGCTCCAAGTTACGAGCCAAGTTGAAGTATGTAATATACTTTCAAAATACTTACAATAAAGAATCATTTACGTAAATGCACTCACATACCTACCTTATTGCTTAATATAAGATCGGTATTAATTGACGTAATTTATAAATCAATCTGACATTTGAAATTATGTCAAGTGTTTAATATTATTATGACACAACTAGTCAGTTTAAAAACACTGATGTTCCCAACTCCCAGCTGAATGGGCTAACCTTCAACTAACAACTTCTTCTATATGTTTAATGACTGAATCTTCTTTTAAACAATAACAGTTATTTGATTTTATCAATCTAAAGCACAACTTCAGGTATTTTTTAGACTTGTTTTGTATAATCAGTTTATTAGTATGTAATAGAAGTTTGATTTGACATTACACAATAAATAGGAAGGTGACCCATCATGCTAATAGTGGAGGTGTCTTGATACGAAGCAATAAGACTCAATAGTCTTCTCCACGTACATTTATTTAAATTGGAGACATGTTTCGAAACCAAACTGGTTTCATCTTCGGGCCATAATGATCATATACAGAGGCATATGATTAACAATAACTTACATAATAAAGAAATTCATTTATGTTATCTAAAAACGCTTTGAGCGATTTTAATGAAATGTTTAGAGTTTGTTTATAACTTTATGAGGTATCTCTTGGACCTATTACAATTGATGTTGTAATTTCAGGGGCGTGCCCAGGGGGGCATAACGATTAGGTTTTTGCACAAAACATAACGCCCACGAGATTTTTTGCAATTTTCATATTTTTTTTTAATAAAGCAACTAAAAGTGCAACTTTTTTGTCTCCTGAGATTTTTTCAAATCTAGCTTCCTTTTCAATAAAAAAATTAAAGCCCATATTTTTGCACATCTCTGAACCTGTTAAGACAAAAACTAAAATACTTATACAATATCTAAGAACCCCTTAACCGATTTTAATGAAACTTGGAAGGTTTACTAGTGCTATTAATGATCATGTTTTGGCATACTTAGATTTAAATCAGCGGCTGGTTTTTTTTTACTTTAACACTCTGTATCTCAGAAACAAAGCATTTTCCGACCCATGTTTATTAGGAGTTTTTTGTTTCTTTTTGACCAAAGAACACGCCAGTGCATTATTATGCAATCTATGCGGAACACCCTGTATATATAATGCGTATGCAAAATATCATCTTCCTCCGACAAATAGTTTTTGAATTATACCGCCAACAGACAGACAGACAGACAGACGGAATTGAGAAAACCTGTTTTTCGTCATCTAGGGACCCTGAAACTTGAAGATCTGAAGAAATATCGGAAGGTGATTTTTTCGTGATTACAATACTTCCTTCGTCTTTGAGACAAGGGAACTAAAAAGGAACTGAAGGGATCATAAGACTTGAATGACTATATCCTAATATACAGTGAAGTCGTTTAAGAGAGACGTACGTCTGCTGGGGTCGCATTGCTAGTAAAAAAAGGTTTCAAATCTTGAATACAAAGTTGCTTGTATGTCAACGAATGGATAATAAAAATAGGAATGAGAATAGCAAGAGGATTTATTACGGTTATTGGTGTATGTATGTATATGATTCTGAGGATAGAATGGTTGACTCTCTGTAATTTTATGACTTGCTACAAATTACCCTTAATAGCACGAACAAACGCGACTTATAGTCATTGTGGGAGATCTGGACGAAAGAGTGGAAAATACGCCTGTGACAAATATATTGGGTACATGTGGTGAAGCTGTTGTCAATAATAATGGGAAATTTTTGATTAATTTCTGTGCTCAGGATAGGTTTAAAATTACAGAGACACAAGAGCAATAACAGATTAAGTCGTGATAATAGATAAAAAAGAAACTTTCAAAGTACATTTATTATAGGAAAAAAACATACGGAATTTATATCAAACCAGAGTAGTGAATTATTTAGACGATATGCCATTAAACAGAAATATAAACACAAGGTCCGTAAATATAGCAAGCTTGGAAATATAGGTCATCTCAATCCATTTTCGTCCCCACTGGCATTGAATTTGTGAAAGCCGTCGCGATTAGACTGAGAAACATCACAGCTTATCAGCTAAAATATTGAGGTTAGATGGTGTGATAATGCCGGGATGTGCATTTTTAAACTGCATTAACAATTCAACACGTGGTTTTAGTTTAATTGGATTTCCCGCTGACCAATAAACACGATTTGCGTTTAAAATTGTCACCATTTATTAGTACACTGCAAGGTTTAAGTTTTCCGCCATTTGTCGCCATTTTATTATTTATTATATTTCCAAGATTGCTATATATATATATATATATAAACATAGAGTGGCACTAAATAAAACAAGCTGTAATTACTGCTGCAGCAGTATTTTATTTACTTCCTACCCTCCACATCTGGAAAGCATTTCCCAACTCGCCACCCGGGGACCGCTCCCTCTAGGGGTAGCAGTCTTCCCCGCGGGAATAGAAAACGTATGCAATTTTCTACATCTCCTCTACAATGTATCTCTCTGTAGTACGAATGATGTTAACAAAAAATACAAACATTTTAATTTATGTGCGGAATCGTCAAATGAACATTAAAGATAACAAGTAAAGAAACTAACTCTGCTTAAGTTTTATAAAGTAGTGGGGGTTTCGATCTTAATGTGCAGCTGTCAATATTGGACTTTAACAAATGCAAAACATAGAAGCGGCAGAAATGCAGTTTCTAAGAGCAGTGGCAACTATACTCTTCTCGATTACAAAAGACTTAGAATTAAATACATTTAATTTAAATCAAAAAATGACTGAATACAGAAATAAATGAAAGAGCAATATCGAAAGAATGCAATAGACAAGGTTTCTTAAAATTCTCTGTTAGTAGTGCCAGCCGAAAGGCAGGAGATCTGTGGGAAGACAACAGAGACGAAGGAGCGATCAACTGCTCAACCCCACCAACCCCCATAACGTCGTAACAAGCCAAGAGGCTTAATCCTTGATGATGATAATAGTAATAATCAAATTATTTTGGATGGCTCCCAATTAATTTTTCTTTTTGATTTTTCCATAGCAGAGTTGTGAACATTTTTTCTGATGTTTTATTTCCTTGTAAAATTTTCAAGTATTACTTCTAGCTCCATTTTCCCCCAGAATACTTGCTCCAGAAATTGAGCTATATTAATTATGTAGTGTGTTCAAAGGGAGTTATTCTAGAAAGCCAAACGTTTTGCTTGAGCTTCAGGTAAACTTTGTATCGAATTGATAAGTGGAGAAGTCTCTGCTAAACGTTTTACTTGAGCTTCAGGTAAACTCTGTATCGAATTTATAAGTAGAAAAGTCTTTTTAGAAGTTTGTACTTCAATCTAATTCTTTATTTCGTATTGGTTTTAGACTAATATAGAGAGTGTGTGGCCGGCTGATAAAGTGCTTGCGCTGCAGTCGGCAGTTAGTGGGTTGATCAAGGCAATGACTGCAGAGCAATATGAGAACTGCGACAATACAAATGCTTCACACAATAAAATATTTACTTTAACACTTACAGAAGACATGTGTGGATAGAGAAGTTTAAAATGAAGCTTGTTGTTGAGCAAGCCGCGACATAGTGCCAAGATCATCGTTAATTAATCGAATAGCTGTGCCCATATTTTCTGGTCTAAAGGAATAATACATTTGGTTGTTATCGGCATACATATGGATGTTACACGAAGTTATATGTTTCTAAAAATTACGAGTACATTCAGGAAACAACAAGGGACCCAGTGTCGACCCCTGAGGAGCACCTCCTGTAACATCAATAGGTCGTGATAAATTATTATATATTTTTACAATTTAGCACTTATTAGTTAGATAGCTGTTTATTAATCATAAGCACTTGACTCCAATATATCAATGATAGAATATTGAAGGTAACGCTGAAGTTCGAGGAGCAGTGCCTCCATATAATATCAGTATACGTAGCTGATACAAGCAAAACCAAAAGAGAAAGCGAAGAACTCTATAGTGCATTACAAACAGAGGTGGACGGGATACCAAAAAAAGACCAAATGTTTATACTGGGCGATATGAATGCTAGGGTAGGCAATGACATATTGGCTGGAGTAAAACAACGCTTCCACGAAAATGTGCTGAATGAATATGGTATGATGCTAATAGAATTTTGCGCAAATAGTCAACTACGGTTAAACAACACTTTCTTTAAGCACACCCTACAAAATATGTATACATGGTGCAACACCCAAAATCAAAGATCAGTAATTGATTATATAATTACAAACAGATCAGTACATCCAACCAGATTTTGGACGTACGAAGCCTGATTTCACCCAACATACATACCAATCATACATACCATACCATACCATAACATGGTATTGTGTAAGTTTCGTATGAAAATAGTATTGGAAAAGAAACGAAAACCTGTATTTATCCAAAAATTAAATATAGAATCACTAGGAGACATGAGTGCAAGACATCTGTGGTAAAGCCGATTAACACAAAAAATACAAGTAAACCCAGTGACAGCCGCAGATAGTGTGGAACAGGCATGGCGGAAAATAAAAGACAATATAAACCTAGCAGTGAGAGAAGCCCTAGGATAAAGAAGAATAAACGTACACCCAACACACTACACAATATAAAACCTTGGTTTACAAAGAAAGTAAAACAACTAGCTGAGCAAAACCAACAAGCCTACATGCGATATAAGAGTGATCAACTTGAGAGGTACAAAATAGAATATTAGAAACAAGAATACACGTAAACGCACAGATAAAAGAAAGCCAAGAAGGACACTGGCAACGTTTTACTCAAGATATAGAAAGTGGCCTATACGGCGCACAGAAAAACTTCTGGAAGCTACTAAAAAGCTGAAAAAATTTTGTTAATGAATATCAAGAATTAAATGCAATAAGTAAAGAAGTTTCCTCAGTTTCGACGGGCAAGGCTAGCGACCTACCCGGCCTAAGGGTAAAGAGGGCTCACAGAACCACTTTGTGGTTAAAACAGGCCACTGGCCTATAATAAGAGGAAGAAGAAGAAGAAGAAGAAGAAGAAGTAACGAAGTCTGGGTTAAGTGGGTACCTTCAACTTCAATTTATATAACGACGAGGCAAGTGAAGTGAATGAAGAAAAATATCAAGAGCAGGAAACTGCAATCTAACAAGAAGGCATCACAATAAGCGAAGAGCAGGTAAAAAGAGCTGTGTTAAATATGAAAAATAAAAAATCACCTAACTAAGACAACATCAGCAATGAACTGATTAAAAATGGAAGAAACCACCTGATATCTGAAACCACCAATCTATTCTAAAATATTATACCCAGTATTGCAATTCCAAAAGATTGGACAGAAAGTATCACAATACCCATTTAAAAAAAGCAACAAAAAAGATCCCAGAAATTACCGATCAATCACGTTGTTAAGCTCAGTGTCCAAACTATTTACATCATCATAGAAGAACTAAGCAAACGCATTATAAGTGAGGTACAACAAAGCTTTAGAACTAATAGATCAACAGCTGACGCAATTTTTGTAGCCAAAAAAGTTGAATTTAAAGTGCCGGCAACTCCACCATGTGATAAACATATTAAAAAATGAAGGAGTGCCAATTAAAATGGTAACTATAATAGAAAAACTTAACACAGGGAACACAACACGAATAAGGGTGGATAAAGAACTTACAGAAGATCTACCAATGACAAGAGGTATTAGACAAGGGGAGAGTCACAGCCCTATGCTCTTTAATCTCATTATGGACAGGATAGTCGAAGAAGTAAAAAGTGTAGGAAATGACTACTGAATGGGGACACATGCAATTAAGATCGTAGGATATACAGACGATGCTGTAATCATGGCAGAAACGGACGACGATGTCCAGAGAATGTTATACAAGTTTCATTTAAGCGCCCATTAGTACAATATGCAAATAAACATAGAAAAAACAAAATCTCTCACAATATTCAAATAACGTATTCGGTTTAAATTAACTATAAACGACAAACCGATAGAACAATAATGAAGTTCACCTATCTGGGAGTAGAGATTTTAAGTCACGTCGATCTCTATGCAGAAGTAGTAAATCAAATCACGAAAGCAACCTCGGTCTCTGGTTGCTTACGAGATTTGATCTGGAGAAAGAAATACATAAGCGTAGACGGAAGAGTAAAAAATATAAAACAAGCCTACGACCTATCATGACGTATGCTATCGAAACTAGAGCCGATACGCAAAAAACTAAACAACTACTACGTACCAACGAAATGAAAATTTTCAGAACAATAGCGGGAAAGGCTCTACACAATAGAATACGAAACACCGAAATTCGAGAAATATGTAACACCGAAGATATAGGAAGGTGAGGACGCAACCGAAGAAGACTTTGGCGAGAACATGTAGAACGAATAGATGATCAACGAATAGCAAAAGTGTGTATGAGCCAAACACCACACGCAAGGCGACAGCCAGGAAGACCACCGAAACGTTGGCGAGACTGCTGGACATCATCGTCACAGAAATCAGGCTACCCAAAAACAAACAGGTCAATGACTAAATTAAAGAACAAGAAGAAGACTTCATTCCAATTTTACGTAGTAAAGTATTGCTGGGAATAACCTGTGATTAATGGTATCAAATGCTTTACTAAAATCCAAAAGTGTCAGAATAGTATAATTATTGTTTTCGTAAAAAGTAAAGATGTCGTCAGAGTTATGTTACAAAGGCCGTTGTATAGCTGTGTAATGTATGAAAACCTAACTTACATTTAAGCAGTAAATTATACTTTTGTAAATCGTCACGTAGCTGAGAGTTTATTATTTTTTGTAAAATTTTTGACAAAGTAGACAAGATGCTAATAGGTCTAAAATCTTTATCTTCAACTGAGTCATCAACTTTTGGCAGCAGAACTACTACCGCAGTTTTCCAAAAGTCAGGAAATATATTCTGTGTAATACAAGTATTAAGCATGTGTAAAGGAACTTCAGTGCCTAGGAGTAAGTACATTACGTTTTATTTGAAATCGAGAAATTGTGAAATTCCAACATTTTAACTAACTTTGTAGGTTATGTTGATGTCGGTTGACGTTTATCTGACACCTACAAAAAAAAGTCGTAAAACAATGGATTACTTCACTGCCGATTTCAAATAAAAATAAGGAACCCTACCTTGTCATGCACATGTTTTATGTAGTATATGTTACTTAAGGGAAGCATCTTCAAGTCTGCATGAAAATCAAAAACATTATCTACAGAGTTTTAGTACACAATATTACAGATAAAGTTGGAGCAAGTAACAATCGTTGCTTAAGTAATATTTAAAAGTTACGCATTATTCTTCAATGTGCTGATGTTGCTTCTGTGATAGTTTGTAATATACTTTTTACTTGCTGTCCGATCCCTAGTTGCAACCTTTTGCTTTTGCAAGTTAGAATTGAGATAAAAGCTTAAGGAAACGTCTGCATTTATTTATGGAATCGTGGACATGTCTGCCATGCACTAGTTGCAAGAACTGAATCTGAGAAATGGTGTTTATTTTTACGCTTTCTGCAGAAAGTATTTTTTTATGAAATTTCTCGAATTGTACTTTCAACATTTGCGGCAATACAATTTACGCGTTCAGCAAGTCTAAAAGAGTAAGTACTGTATTTTGCAACCGGTTTAGCGAAGCTGTTTAATGGGTTGCACGTAACATCTTAAGACTGCATAAAATAATTAAAATCAAGAATTGCTCCAACTTGCTTTGTTCGTTACTGAAATGATCTTTTCAGTTATTAACCACTTCAGCAGACCCAGGAATGAGGATATAGAAATCGACCATTATTTTTTGAAATATTCGCTTTGTGGCTTTACGAAACCCCTAATTAGAACCTCGAATGCATTACCATGAAGCATGAGGACGAGTCGTACAGGGACCTTCTTTTGAATTCCCACGCACTTTGGCGGACACTAAAAGGTGAGAAGTTGTAACAATAGCGAGCTTTTGACACATCCACGCCCGATGTCTCAATTGTTCCATTAGCAGACGCCATCTGATAGCATCTCGCTAATAAATTAGATACCTATTACTTGCAATTTAACTTCAATAATTGCGTGGGAACATTATTTTGCTTTGACACAGAGCGACTAATTGATTTCGTTTCTAAGCCAATCCGGCATCCGCGAGACAGCCCGTGCTGGCACAGTTCATTAATTTGAGCGCAATTAAAAATCCCGACTGCAAATAAATAAAACTCCGTTGTTTATGGCCTTAATATACATAGCGAGAATGTTTTGAATACGGCGTGGCATTAACTAAAAGCACTAGCGCGCATATTAAAAAAATGCGCGCCGTAATATACGCTTATAACCACTAAATAAAAATTCCACATATAATATTAATAATTATCTCGAATTTTATATGTCTAATAAGTTTCCAATAAATGATAATTTTATAAGCAGCCTCGGGGGAGCTTAAAAAACTTAATTTACGGTTACTCCGTGTGAGGTCCAGATTCCAGATGCGATTGTCCCGCCCCCAACACCTCTCCGTTGAAGCAACTGAAATCAGGATATCACCTATCTTTTTCCTTATAAGGCGTACATTTATTAAATTATGAAAATGTCTGTGGATTTCGTCAAGTTTATTGCCGAGGAATGCAAATTAGCCGGCTAGGTAATTGGCATTCAAAGCCTATTACTCATGTGGGACCAACAAATTTTAAATATTAGCCTGGCGAGGAAACCATAATTTTGACAGAAATTTGCGCTTGTAAATGCCATTGGGTGTAAGTTTTAAAATGGAGGTTATAACTTAGAGCGCTGAATAAATTGCCTTTTGCTGGTAATATGAATAACTACTTCATAAAAATATTTCAAGTGGCAAAATGGAAACTGAAAAGTTATTTTTTTAAGGATTTTATTATTTCTGATATCTAAGAGATTATTTTAATATAATGCACAAAGTTATTCTTCATTAATTTGTATTCGACTTAATGGTGTAACTGAATTGTTCTTTAAAAGATAACTACTGAGCGCATCATTTATGATATCAATGGAAGATATACGTATATCGTAAAAATTAGACAATAATCACATGTGGCCAAATAAGTAAATCATTCCATATTGAAATATGTATAAGAAAAAGAAATTATTTCACTTCTACGAATTTTTATAATACAAATTCTTGTAAATAAATAATGGGTAACGTATGAATACAGGGATATTATTACCTGGTTATGCAGTTTTACGTGCGGAAATTCAAAACAGTTATTATTTGATAATAGACATGGTTAAGCCGTAAGTATTTTGAGAATCAGAAACTTCCGACGGAAACGCCTATATAAGAAGGAGGTAGTTTATCTTCAAAGGAACTTGGGTGGCTTTACAAAGATAATTCGAAAGAAATCTATATAAGCTAGAAGTAGTATAAGTAGACTGCAAAGACGATGGATAGATATTATATTATAATGGATAGAGAACAATCTATTGGCTTTGAAAACGAAAAAGGGTTTATACATAATCGGAAGAAGAAAATCATAATATTTGTTGTAAATTAGTTGCTCACGCTCGTATAATTTATAGAAAGTATTTCCCTTGTGGAAAAAACAAGTATAACAGTAAAATGGATATAGGGCTAAAGGATAGAATGAAATTACGCCACAAAGCTGTGTAGAATCGGCTTAGTAATAGTAACATTCAATTCAAATTTAGCGCTCGTTTGTAGGAGAGGCTTCGATAAGATCTGTTCGTCAAACGTAGCATAGAAGGGATTAATTGAAATTCATATACATACTGCTATGGATAGACGTTAACAAAAGCGCACAAGACATTTCACACGCGATACGAATTATGGGATTAATTATTACTGCAAGCCATTCGGATGAAAATGCATTGAAACTTCGAATTTGCAAATACTATCGCATTAAATACAATGGTTATTACAATTTATAGAGCTAGTAACACTTAAAACTATTGAAATATGGTCAGTTTTTACTTGATTTCTATTTACGATCGTAATCGATGTGATCGGAGACTGATGATTGTCAAATTTACTGTTTTCCGACTGGTCTGGCTTATTTTGGCAAAAACTTTCATAGTAACAACCGAAATAAGTTGGGTTTTAAACGACGCGACGCCGACGTTGCATACCAACAAGCTAAAATTCGTAATACAAAAAGTACCACCGCAAGTTAAATGAAAAGTGAGGTTAACGGAATCAAATCTTAGACAATTTTAATGTTTGATTATGATCGTTTAATACATTTTGTACATAGTATAGGGTGTTACCATAGATTAGTGTTAGTAGGGGTTTTGCCATATTTACCCAGTTAAATAATAATTGTAATTACATTTCACACCAAGTCTTGCCACTGTTTCTAGGATCACTCAGAATTTTATAATTCTGCAATGTAGAACATTATGTAAGCCTGTAAAACTTCATGTTGTACAAATAGGTTTAGTTACTGAATAGTGTAAAAATAAATTTTTATTCGATGTCAAATTTCTGGCAGGAATTTCTATGAGAAATTAAATAATGATCTAAGTAAAATTGTATAAATAACAAGAGAAACGAATGTAGAAAATGATAGTGTTTATTTTATGTGTAATTTTAACACCCTTAGACACACATGATTCTAATTTTACAAGGATTATCATACTACCGTCTACCGTTTTTTTTAATTAATTAATCCTAGTTCGTTAATTGTAATTAATAGTTATCAATAGTAATATAACAAGGGCAGACAGGGTGCTGGTTGCAACAAAAACTGTCCTGAGGGCAATTTTCTAAGGGCAACCAGCACGATGACTCTTGGCACGAGCAAAATTATATGTAAGTGTGTCGCTCGCATTTATATTTTGAAGATTATTACACAAAAGCCATATACGAATTATGATTTAAAATTGATCTAATAATACCAAAAAACTCAAATTGCTTGTTTCTTGCATTTCTATTTTTAATTATGACACCATCTACGGGGTCGATAATTAGTACTAGGGAGCTTATCGGTTGATAAGTTTCCCTAGGGAGCTTCTCAGGTAATCAGTTCAGGATTGGTCGATTTTCAAAAAATGTTTGGTTCTCATTGGACGATATCAGTCATGTGACAGCGTGTGTAATAATCAGGATAAATGTACAGTTTAATGTGGGGTCACGCAGGGGCATCAAAACAGTTGAATAACTATGCTCACAGTCAAATCGATCAATCTGAAGTTGTGTTGGATTTAGTTTTACTTATTTTCTGGCAGGCCATATAAACCAAAACTCGAGCTTAGAAGAGGATTTTGTCAATTTTTATTAATGCCAAACCACGTTTTCTTGTTAACCTGATTTGAGGTTAGGTTAATTGTTTACGACCTTCGAATTGTTTTTGAATTAAACCTGAACTGAAGTTATAATAATAATATTTATGTCAATTTATGTAAATACTCATCTGTGGCAATACTAACGAGTGTTTTCAATTCCGAGTGGCATACTAATTTCTAACATTTTTTATGTTGCTATTATCAGTAATTAACCTTGAAAAAAAAATACAATGTAGGTTAGAATTGTATAATTACAAACCATACCTTTCATTTGGGTGGCTGTTTCCTGGGTTTGGATGTGGAAAGCAACCGACAAGCTAGCCGATGACGATTTCTCTGGTTGGCTTTGTTCCGAGTAATGTTGGGATGTTGGTGTCCCCAATGGAAAATCCTTGATTTCTGACTTGTAGGATTGCAGGATTGGAAGACTAACAGTTGCTTTGCAACAAAGGTTAGCTGCTGGCCTTAAACGTCTGAAAGTGCGTTCCGAGGTTAGTGATCTTTTTTAATTTTCTGTTCAACTTGTTGGTTTGAGTTGGTATATGCATAGTTATTCTTTTATTGAAGCGAGATGTTTAGTATTGCTAAGGGTGATTAACTCTGGAATTTATTGTTTCACAGTTTCCTTTAAATTTAAATAGAGTACGAAATAAAATATACTTTTATTGGGTGCTATTTTTTGCAGTAAACGAGGATTCAAGTTCTCGTATTTGTTTTTATAAATTAAAAATAAGTTATTAGAGCCGTTTTCCATATCTATCCTTTATTTTTAAAGTTAAGCTGGGTAAAGGGTAAATAATCATACAAGCCAATATTTTGAAGCACGCTTTATCAATATACTAATTTACATAAATTATCCAAATAGTTACTTGAACATTTTCTAGAACTTAATATTATTCTGAAAAACATGTAATATGGATTGTAACTGTTACTGTTGCAAAGTAATAGGTTTTTGGCAACACCATATTCTTAAATTGTCATTATTTCACATATTTCGGTGTGTGATACCTGTTAGTATTTCTTCTTTTTCATTTCCCATCCGTTATGCTAACGGCATTGGGTTTCTCGTCGATTTATGGTGTTGGCTGCCATTATTTTTAGTTGTGCTAATTATTTCCCTCTCGCTAATGGCATTTTCTCCATTCTCTTCTCTCATATCTTCTTTCGCCTAGCCTTGCTTCCAATATCCTTCTAGGGTTTCTTCTGTTTACCACTATCATAACTTGCCGTAGCAACGTGAACTGCTTTTTCTCTACTATTTCCACTAATGGGTCTATTTGCAATACTTCTCTATAAACCCTTGATTTTGCGGTGTTACTTTTTTTATTGATAACGATTTTACTTAAAGCATGGGTACCAGTTTTGTTTATTATCACAGCAAGGTATTTACAGTTATCGACCCACTTTATTGTTTTGTTCTATATATTTCTTTGTTATCTCCTCTGCATAAATTAGACTTCTACTTTTTTTATATCAATATTTCTTTCTTTTTGGTCTTCGTTTATTGTCCTGTTCCTTCTTCTTTCCGGCCTCTTATTGTAGTCTTTAAATTTTGGGTCATAATGTTCTTTTCATGCTTGAAGTATATATTTTATCATCTGTTTGTATATCCCGTTTCTGTTTTTAATAGCCCACGTTTATTTTCCATATTTGTCTCTCATGTTTTTAATCGTTTTCCAAAACTTCCTCCCATAGTCGCTTTCCTGCCGTAGTTATTCCAATTGTCTTGCTTGGCCACTAGGACAGTCCCTTTAGCTTGGTCTACCTTTGCTATGTATTACTGTCTATTTTCTTCTGTTTAATTTATTTTATATGTATTTCAAGCATATTTTCTCTTTCTCATTTTCTGCTTTGCTTCGTTATTTTTCCGCCTACTCCGTTTTTTGTCTTGTGTTGACTGTGATTTGTCCGCATATACTCGTATGTTTTGTATAAAGCATTCTTCATTTCTGTTCGAGATTATGCTTTTAATCTTCTGTTCCTTGTCTGCTGTTTAAGTGCTTTGTCTAATTGGTTTCTATATTATCCTGCAATTTCTGGCTTCCTCAATTCATTTATTTTGTCGCTCATATTTTCTTTGTTTTCTAGGCTTCCTGCTGTTTAACACTTTGAAAGGTCTATATCTCACCATACATCATGGGCGAGTTAAGGTTCTACCCATACCTTATTCCAGGAAACGTCGGACTACCGTTAGTAGCTGTTAGTAGTCTGTCGTCAGCGATTAATTCAGTCCCTCTTATTATCTTGAGGTCTAATATGGCATTTTTTGTTTGCGTTGTGTATGTAATGTGTCAATATTTAAAAGTTTAAATCAAAACGTTCCTATAAAAATTAAAAAAAGTTACTATTAAAAAAATACTATTCTTGTTAATATTCAATTACAAACTGAAATAGTTAATTTAAAATATAGTGTCGTCAAAGATTATGTATAGAACTAGTGACTAACCGGCACTTTTTCATTTGCAAGCTTCGTAGCACTCGCTTACGCTCATGTTCTAAAGGAGTCATGCGTTAAAACACCTCTTTAGTCACACGCTCTATTACATACTATAAAATGTTTTCATCACTTAATATTAATGAAAAATCGTTTAATATTAAAACAAAATAAAAATTAAAATTCTGGTTACATCATTTTCCTGTAGGATTTCTTAAATATTATCTTCCATAAAGAGCGCTTCTGGAATTTAACATTTGTTCTTGGCTGAATTTCTAAGGTAGAACAATAATGTAGCATTGGACTGGAGCACCTTACGCAACCAAAAGGTTTGCCTAGAATTCACACACGCCCTTTTTTATTGGTCATCCCATGCTTTTCCCTTTTATCGCCGTCCATCTGGCAGGGATGGATGTAAAACCATTGAATTGCTGGTTAGTTCTACATTGGCCGTTGTAATCACAGTTGGAAACACATACAAGCGATGTCTTGTTTTTATGACTCATATTTCATATATCAATATTTAGAAAATCCCTTTTGGAATTTTGAGGTACTCTGCGGACAAGGAAAATGATTATATAATTTCAAAAATAAGTTTCTGTTTCTTAATCACGATGATTTATTATCGGGTGAGTGGGGATTTCTAAGTAGGAAACTTATCTTTATTAGTGCTCGTCATTTAACTATGTAGAAATGATAGTGATGTTAATCGAACAAGAAAATTATTGACAGCAGACTATATCAAAGATGTTTAATTCAATGAAAGATTGTGAGTAATATCTTAATAGGAGGATTGATCAAAAGACATTCTAAGTAGAGTAAACTTTATTAGTAACAAATTATACTAAATTAAAATGGTTCTTTCGAAATATTTGTGAGGCTAAGAACGTCTTTTCCATTTAAGGGAGAATTATATAGACTATTGAGAATTGCTTTACATCAGTTTCTGACCGAATTCCTATCTTTTTATTCGTTTAAACAGTATCTTTTAATAAACCCTTCTATTTTAGTAATAAAAAATAACGTGACCTAATCAGTTGAGTACGATGTCTGGTGAGCAAGCGCAACTGTGTTCTTCAGTAAAAATTGCCAAAGCAGAACTCAGATCCAAACCATTGGTCAGGAGGTTTTCGCAATATCTGTAGAACAGTCACTCCTTAACAATCAGTCGTCGATTGGCTCGTATAGATTTATAAATTATAAACCTCAATAATTTTATCGTTCATCTAAACTGTCTACACGAGCTTTCATCATCTTTGACTAAAACATTAAAGCATCTGCACTACCTATTACTCAAGGATCGACTTGAAGCATATTCACCTGCAGCCATTTTCAAAAATATTTTGTCTCCATTTTTAATGATTAAGAAGAATTCTTCAATCAGGCCCATCTGAAAGATAATTACGATAGAGTTGAGAAGCAAAACTGAAAATGATTTGTCGTAACTCACAATTCATGTCGCTGGTTTCCCCCTTTACTTGATAGTTATTGAATGGCACGTGAAATCTAGGTATATTTTTTATTAAAGCTTGTATGTACTCGTATATTATGCTAATTAAATGCAATACGGCGCACGCGTTGCATGATGGTGAAAGGTCGAAATTTGCACTATATTTTTATTTATATGGCAAGTATATTGAAAATATGAGACCCGTTTTCAAAGTAGTGCATCGAATTATGCCACGGTTGATTTGTGTAATTTAATTTTGTTCTAACTTGTGTTAAGAAACATAGCATTTACGTATTTTCCTTAGCTAAAGAGGATTTATAATTCTTCTACGAGCATATTGCTTAAAAACAAGAAATAGATCATATTACAATTTATTTGTTCACAACGAACAGTTATTGTGACCAACGCTCTTCAGTTTTTATAACGTAATTGGTAAAAGTACGCATAAGGAAACAGTCATAGAGGCAAACATCAATGTTAATAATTTGTCACTTGAATTTTATAAATGCACTGAATGCATATAATATACAGTATATTACCAGAACCACAATCTGATTTTCGTCTATTCCACAGTTGTACAACTGTATTATTACATATAACAGATAATATTTTAAGAGCACAGGATAATGATGGTTGTGCAATTTTGGTTCTTCTGGACTATAGTAAGGTTTTCAACACAATTCACCAGAA
Source organism: Agriotes lineatus (assembly GCA_940337035.1). Classification (NCBI taxonomy): domain Eukaryota; kingdom Metazoa; phylum Arthropoda; class Insecta; order Coleoptera; family Elateridae; genus Agriotes; species Agriotes lineatus. The sequence continues at coordinate 136,705 of CALNHX010000850.1, forward strand.
TCTATTATCTGCTATCTAACATTACATTGGTCTTGATTCTTCAACAATTAATTTAATAAAAAGTTTTATAACCGACTGAAAATAATGTGTTAAAATTCAAAATATATATAATTTCATAAATATAGAGAGAGAAGTACCAGAGGGTTCAATACTTGGACCATTATTATTCACGGTATACACTAGCAACTTCCATAACAGATTAGCGACTTGTAGTGTTCACATGTGCGCTGACGATATCCATATATATCATGTATTTCTGCTAAATCCGTTAAAATCATGTGCTTTATTATTTGGTAAAACAAATGATAACCTGATAGTACCACACATAGAGATAAATAATACTGAGATACCACCCATGAACAGTGCCAAAAATTTAGGTTTGATCATGAATAAATCATTCTGATATAAAGAGCACGTTTACAAATGTATTCAAAGAGCATATTATAATTTAAAGCTTTTATATCCACATAGATTATACTTAAATCAGCAAGTTAAAACTATTCTCTGCGATTCATTGGTGTTATCAGTCTTATCACAGATTACCTATTGTGCTCCGGTGTACAGAGCCGGATTAAAGGGGGGGCTAAGGGGGCTGCAGCCCCGGGCCACCGAATTTCGGGGGCCTCGAAAAGATTCGAAGGTTATAATCTAGTGCGGTTTCTAATCATTTAGATCCCTTTGTACCCGTTGCATAAATGGGAATGGGGCCTCTAAAAATATTTAGCCCTGGGCCTCAAAATTCTTAATCCGGCTCTGCCGGTGTATGAGCCAGGACTAGACTGTGAGGCATTGCAACGTATACAGCGTGTTCAGAATTCCTGTTTAGTTTTATTTAAGGTATTCGAAAATTTGAGCAAATTTCTCATAAATTACCTACATGATACAAAATGGTAAATTATGAAAAACAGAATATATCTCCATAGTGCATTATTATTTCATAATATAATACGTATCAGACAAACAGCCTCCCTATTTATACAATAAGATTATTTTCAGGACTGATGTGCATAATCTGAACTTAAGGCATCGAGGTTTAATTACAATACCACACTATAATTTGTCTATATTCCAAAGAGCTTACACTTTCAACATTGCTAAAACTTTATTAATGATATTCCTCTGTCGTTCAAAAACTTATCATTCACACAATTTAAAGAAAAGTTATTATTAATATTATTTGAGACACAGCGTTGACAGGTAGTGTTCGAGTATCTCCGTGCTACATTGTTATTGTATTTATGTATTTTGGCACTGTATTTTATTTAAGGGCGAAGTGGAAGAATAGCTCTGCTAAACTTCGTCCTTGGGATTCAGATTTTAAATAAAGATTTATTATTTATTTATTAATAAAATCTTGTAGATGATGTCTGAACCTGAATCTTTGTTTAAGGATCTGATGGTGTGCTGGCAACTCTGCATTTCATTCTTCCTCTTGTTCAAGTTAGTAGACAAGCAGCGTCACACTGTTAATTAACTCCTCTGACCACAGCCAGTGATTTTTAAAGAAGTATCTTCACATTATGCGGTTTCTCACACCCAGTGACCGCCTACTTCGACGCAGCGTTGTATTAGCAAACCCATATCAACTTAGACCAACTGCTGTCCGCTTCTATTAGGCAAGGTGCCCTCGGATGTGACTACTTCATTATGTTCGTTGATTTAATCGCTTAATTCCTCGCTGTATTGTTCGCTAAACTAGAGGAATTATCACGACGAAGAGTCGAGCCGCGACAACAGCGCTGGCGAGCGATCGCAAAACGAACCCCAAAACAGCAAGCAATAAAACGTCAGATTACTAATAGAAAGATAAAGAATTTGTTCCCCTGGTCCGCGATTCTCCGTGGAGTCCGACAGCCAGGTTTATGCCCGTGGAAACGAATGAATACCAGACGCCCCGACCGCACAAAAAGCGTTCAGAGGTTTGCACTAAAAGGTAATTAGTTGCAGAAGAAATGCCTTGCCTTGGGTGACCAGAGACCGCGCAATGTGACCTCATTAGCTTAGTTCACGTTCTCATCGCTAGGATGTGCCTTGTGGTTTTGTTGAAGACAGTAAAATGCAGGCGTTAGCTGTCCTGAAATGGTTTGTGTTTGTAAAGTAAAGCAGCTTGTTCTATCATGATGATCTTTAGGAAAAAGCTACGTCATTCATAGCAGGAATATTTTACACAAAAACAGGCTTAAATTTTGGACAAAGATTAATTAAATTATTAGCATAGGTTATAACTTGTACTGTATAGTAGAGACCCTGTATACAAAGTAAATCTTAATATACAGGGTCTCTACTGTATAGTACAGTGACTTTATATTACTGTATAGCAGAGCCAGTAGATATAGGAGAGTACCGCCACGTCCGCCATGTTTATTCTTCTGACAGATGCGTCACTTTGAGGTTTGTAACACAATTCCGTTAACGTGGCGTTTGTTGTCAATCCAAAACTTTACTTAAAATTGGCAAGACTGTAAGACTATGTCAAATTTGAGGTTAGTAGGTTAGGTTTTGCGTCAGTTTTGACAAAAACTGACGCAAAACATAACCTATAACCTGGACTTTGATATAGACTTACAGTCTTGCCAATTTCAAGTAAAATTTTAGACATAACTCAATCAGTTATTGCGGATGAGAACAAAAATGGCAGCGATGGCGGCATTTTCACGGATCAAATTAATGGCGGTACTCTCCTATATACACTGGCTCTGCTGTATAGTATAGCCCCTCTATTACAAATAGTAGCGACATCTTGGGGCAAACCTGATGCAAACATGAATATACAAAAAGTTACTAAACGGTAAATTTCAGTGTAAACAGTGAAAAAATAACAGATCTGAATACCTGAAATCCTTTTCTGCCACTATTTTTACACTTATCGACACAACACCCTGGCATTTCCACGTCCTCGACTTCAAATTAGCCCCCGAAGAGAAAAATGAATAAAAACACGACAACTGTCAATGTCACATTTTAATTTAATTATGCAACTTCCTAGGCGATTTTTAAATATGCTAGGGACTTAAGGAATACCAACGTGATTTTGCCCCAGCGGCAACATCAATCGTTGTCGCTACTATATGTAAATATAGGGGCTATACTGTATAGGAATTTATCCCGACACCTAGTGATAGAAGGGTAACTAATTAAATATACTGCATACAAATTTCACTAAGTATTTCGCACGACAATTCTATCAGGGAAATAATCTCTTTAGCTTTGTGTAAAAGACTACACACGTTTGTCAGTCACAAAAGACAGCCCACATAAATCTGTTCCTAAGTCTGGGAATATATAAGATCTTCGACAAGTTCAAGTAGAAGTTCTTCAATCACTGTCGTTGTATTCGTCGTGAATATGGACGAGCGTTATCACATTGGAGCAAGATACTTTTTGGCAGAAATCAACCATATTTTTACGTACCTACTAAGCTTTGGCAATACGCCTGTTACAGGTTAATTTTTACCATTTTTTCTTCGGTCTTCACACATTTCTTTTTCATATGGGTTGATATTTCATTGCTTGCTTTGGTATTCTATCGTTAGTCATTTCAGTTGTTATTAAATTTTGTTGCCGTTTCTGTTATGGAGTATATCCCTAATTCTGCACGTATATTTTAATTTATTAGAATATCCACTATATCTTATACAACTTGATACAAAAGCACAACTACAGTTATTATAGACACTGGGAGTGAAACAACACGACCAATTTGCAGTAACCAAGATGCAAAACAAGGATGTAACCTCTTACAAGTTATTCACGATTATTGACGGTCTAATCGGAACATGAGAAAAGCAAGTACATCCGGCTGTGAGAATAAATGAAACAACATATGCACAGTAGAAATAAAGAACAAGAATGAATATGAAACATTTATTATATAGAAAATGTAAGTACATCTCTCTGTTACATTTCGATGTACTAGTTTTTCTATGCCTTCGTCAACGTAGGTTGCCGCCTGTTCACCCAGCCAATTCTTTACGTTGACTTTCAGATCCTTGTTTACTCTTTCTGCACTATTCTTGCACACAACCATCGCTCAGAAATGATATTCATCTGACGATGAAATTTGGCTGCATTATGTCTCCCTCAGTCTGTCTTCAGCCAGAAAAACGCGAATTACGGCTTACTGCATCTGCCATAAGCCATAATTCGCTTTTCTTTTAAGAAGACCCTGCAGAATATGGAAAAAAATTTGGATAGTTCAAAAACCTAAACAGAACAAGTCAAAAATGTTAGTTATTGGTTGATTTAAAACACGCAACAGTAAAAAAATGCAAATGCAAGGTTGTTACAAATGGAAAGACTATTGGCTACAAGTGTAGTATTTTAAAATATTACATGTGAGAATATCAACGTGATCAACTATATTTCTGTCTATCACATACTTTCTGTAGTTATGCGTAAGTAAGAGAGTAATATGGCAAACTAACAGAGTAAGCAAATATTTAGCTATTTGTCTAGTGAACAGTAAATAAAACAAGAAATAACATATGATCATGAGAATAAGAGGTATCCTTATATAAATATAGACTACGTTGTACCTGCGTCTGTCACCTTTACATCGGCTCCGATCGAGCGCAGTTCGTCCGGAATCGGTCCTGTTATTCCCGTGAATTTTATAACGCACCGATAATAAAATACATCAAATGTTACCGGGTCAACTCGCTCTATCATGGATTTTGGGGTGGAGCCTATGATTACAAGGGCTCATTACGAGTTTTCCGGTCACCAATGAGAACTTCGGCCGCCTGGCCACGAGAGTATAAAAATACGTCGATTGCAAACAATCGGCACTTCTTGAAGTTTTGACTCAGAAGGCAGCTACTACTCAGGATTAGACAGATTGAGGCCTGAGTAGTAGCAAATCCTCCGATCGTCGCTGCTGGATCTTCGCCGCCGTACCCGACGTCTGACCACGGGAGACGCCGAGCTAGCCAGCTGCCGTCCCGTGCCGCCGCCAACGTCCGGGTAGCTGGAGATCCGCGCCAGCGCCATTCCTCGACGTCGGAGCGCGTCGTTCCTGTCGCCGGAGCGCGACATCGCCACTTGATAGTGCGTGTGGACTTAGTGTAGGACTTTAGTTAGTTTTAGCAAGTAAGTTAGATTTAAGTTCTTTAGTCTTAGTCTTGTATATATTGTTCTATTCTATTTGTCTGCTTTGTGTGTATTTTTTTTGTGTGGCACTGTGACCGCGATCCCGCCACTCTGCAGATTGCATCACTTGTGTCACACACCCATTGTGCCTATACTTGTGCTTGTGTATTGTCTCGTGTGTGGCACTGCGTTAGTCACGCTGCTCGGCTGCTAACGCCATCTGTGCCATACACGGACTTTATTTCATTTAACCTTGTAGCCGTATGTACATGTATGTTCACCTGTATGTGTTTATTAATTTATGCCTGCGTGTAATAAACATATTATTTTATGTAAGTTCTGAGACCTTACTTTGACTCTTGCGCCTTAGTGTTAAGTATACAGTGCGTCACGGATTTTATTTACTAACAATCCAGTGTTTTAAACCCAGTGGTGACACAGACAGCGAAGTTTAGTGTGGCATCTAAAGCGTCTGCCTACAAATTAGATTCCCACTGAGAGCGCCAGTTCGAATCTCACTGGCTGCATTCTTGTTTTCTTTCCAAGGTGATGTAATTTGCACTGCTAAGCATTTCTTGTAATATTTCGATATTATTAGCAGTTTTTATTACTTCCCTCGTCTGAAAGACGAAGCAAGTATTGTAATCGCGAAAAAATCACCTTCCGAGATGTCTCCAGATCTTTACGTTTCAGGGTCCCTAGATGGCGAAAAAGAGGTTTTTCAAATCCGTCTGTCTGTCTGTCTGTCTGTCTGTCTGCTTGTTGGCAGCATACTTAAAAAAATATTGGTCGGAGAGAGACGATATTTTGCGTACACATTATATGTATACCTGGAATGAAACCGGTACAACTTCATACAAATATATACAGGGTGAACACCTAAAAAAATAAAATTTTGTTTATTTTTCATTCAACTTAGTAATAGATACACGTAGTAATTTGTACATAGTACATGCTTTATTCTTACCAAAAATGGAAGCGAATAGATACAGAATAAATTTCTTATAATACAAAAACGAGGAACACGCGGTCCGCCTGCCGTTCGAATTCGACCACCGGTAACGTTTTTTTATTTGAAAATTTATTTAATTTATTATAAACGTGAAGATATTTTTACTCTTAACTTAATTTGATTTTTAGGCCGGGAGCCGCATAATGCGCCAATCTTTTCGAGATGCTGACGCTGAAAATAGAAGAATTTTATGCGTACATCGCATTTGAAAGCTTAGTTCGGAATATTTCTCAATGATTCTTAAACTAGTGGAAAGCTTATTCTTTCTACATTCAGATGATATCAAATTACTCTCAAAATTACTTTTAACTGTTACAGAAATTGTTTAAATAAACCGTACGGTTAATTTGCAGGATAAACTTTAGCATCGACGTATTTTAGAAACGATTACAGATAAGTGCATACATCGAGCGTATGAAATGTGTCAGAAAGAATCAATACATTTTTAGTGAAAGAATTATCTGCATTGGCTTATTGATGTAAAAAATATAATTAATTTTCCATTGCCTGATATAGTTGAAACGCATCTCGCATGCGAAACTAAGACATGCCCGGCGTGAAGCCTACTAAAACGGAACGATATTAACATAACGCTGTTAGAAATTGGCCAAAGCGCTTTGTTCGCAGTCGCAAACGCCGCGGTTCATATCCCTCCAGTAACGGTTTTTTTTATTTAAAAATTTATTCAATTTATTAGAAACGTGAAGATATTTTTACTCCTAACTTAATTTCATTTTTAAAATTATTTAGTGTCAAAATGTCGACGAGGAAAGTTCTGGGTAAAACCTTTTAGAGATTTTTTATTTTGTAGGTACAGAACTTTGAACACTCTTCAATCGTAATTCGATCTATCAGAAGTTGTTTTTCTTGCAGTGATCTGTGGAGATGGTCGGTGTTGTACTTAACAGTTACAATAACAGCGTTCCAAACATGTAACCTACATAGATACAGAATTAAGCCTGTTATTTTTGCAACACGACCTCGGAACTTGATTATCGCGAGGTGGAGTATTATTTGTATTCGTTTCCTCAAAATCATGTTTCGTTTAATATTACCGCTACCTATGGGATTTTTTCGCTGAACAAGTTTTGAACACTAGATCGCACGCTCGGCTTCATTCTTCATTCTGCATTCTCCATTATATATTACTATTTGCTTTACTTTTAGATTTTAAAAATTTTAGTATTCTGTTACGTTTTTACTTCCCTCGTCTGAAAGACGAAGGAAGTATTGTAATCATGAAAAAATCACTTTTCAAGATTTCTTCAGATCTTCACGTTTCAAGGTCCCTGATGCCGAAAAATAGATTTTCTTAATTTCGTCTGTCTGTCTGTCTGTCTGCCTATCTGTTGGCAGTATAGTTCAAAAACTATTTGTCGGAGGAAGACGATATTTTGCATACATATTATATATCTACCTCGCATGAAACCGGTAGAATTTCATACAAATATATACAGGGTGAGCACTTTAAAAAAATAAAATTTTGTTTATTTTTCGGTTAATTTTGAAATAGAAGGAAGTAGTACGTTTCACATAGGTCAGGCTTTACATTTCCCGAAAATAAGACTCGACCGATAGACGATAATGTCACAAAAGAGTAAAAACATTTCAACAATAACAGTGTTCTGTTCAAGAGAGGCTCGCGCCGGACTTTTTTGAAAGAGGCTTGGTAGCGTAGTTGCCTTTATCGGTGCAGATAGGATCTCTATGTAGGGGCGCTCTGCAGATGCGGCGGGTTCAAACCCCAGCAGAATACTGTTTTTTTATTTGAAAATGTATTTATTAGAAATGTGAAGATATTTTTCCTCCTAACTTAATTATATTTTTAAAATTATTTAGTGTCACAATGTTGACGAGGGTAGCTCTGGGTAAAGTCTTTTACATATGTTTACTTCCCTTGTCTAAAAGACGAAGAAAGTATTGCAATCACGATAAAATCACCTTCCGAGATTTTTTCAGATCTTCACGTTTCAAGGTCCCTAGATGACGAAAATGAGGTTTTCTCAATTTCGTCAGTCTGTCTGTCTGTTGGTAGTATAGCTCAAAAACTATTTGTCGGAGGAAGACGATATTTTGTATACATATTATATATCTACCTCGCATGAAACCGGTACAATTTCATACAAATATATACTGGGTGAGCACCTTAAAAAAATTAAATGTTGTTTATTTCTGTGTTAATTTTGAAATAAAATAACTTTCACTTTCATATAGGCCAGGCTTTACATTTGCCGAAAATAAGAACCGATAAAGGATAATGTCACAAAGGAGTAAAAATGTTTCAACCATTACACCGTGCTCTTCAAGAGATGCGCGCGCCGGACTTTTCCCGAAGAAAAGCGGTAGCGCAGATGTAATTTCGCTGTACTTATATCCTCTGCGGAGATTCGGTTAGGGCCGAGCATTCTGCAGAGCTGCCGATGCGGCGGGTTCAAACCCCAGCGGGATACATTTTTTTTTTAATTTGAAAATGTATTTAATTTATTAGAAACGTGAAGATATTTGTACTCCTAACTTAATTTGATTTTTAAAATTATTTAGTGCCACAATGTTGACGAGGGAAGTTCTGGGTAAAGACAGATTTTTTATATTCCTTTATAAAAATTACCTATTATGAAAGGGAATGCCGATTTATCTCGAGATATTGTGTCTCTGATTCTGTTCCTACTTATTTTAGTAGTTACTGTCTACAAGTATTAATATTGAGTGTTGGTATTGTCTTGTAGTAAAAGAACATGTTACTTTTATAACCGGTTATTGGAACCTATTACCAAGGCGGAACTGCAACATTGGAACCTGTTACACAAAAATTACTGTTTAGCCCACTCGTAGTGCTCTTTCTTTATTAGAGACGTTAAAACATATTCTTCTGTAATTTTTGTATGTACAATTCAATTTTAATAAAATACCAATTATTTTAACCAGGTATAATAAGATCAGTTATGTGGTGGACTTAAAAGATAGTTAAATAAATAATAAAAAAAAAACTAGAAGGTAATATATCTGGCGATGCCGTTCAACTTATAATAGTACTATTCTATTGTTAATTTATAAAATTCGTTTATAAGATGCTATCTATTATGATTTTTGATTAATACAGTGTAACAGTATTATATTCAGCTACGTGACGATTTAAGACTTGCAGATAATATTATATTAACCAAAAATTTTCTTGGGTTCTGAAAAAGTGGCAAATGTAAAATTGAAGATTCATAGAACGTAAAAACGATGATATAATACTAAGCTAATAGAACAGAATGTTAAAAAGTGAGCAAAGAAATTAATTACGAAGAATTTATAATTTTCTAAACCCGACTTCACTTCAAGGATTTGGTATAAGACTGCGAATGGATTATAAACCAAAAATAGGCAGCCGTAGTTAATAGGTTGTGCCAAAAGGAACATCTAGATGTGAGATTTTAAAATAATCAGTGGAATTAAAAATAGTAGCTTTAACTTAGCGCACAAATACTGACCGTAACACCCGAATGCAGATAAATTAGTTAAACTACAAAGAGCAAGATTAAATGTTAAATTTGAGACTAGATAAGATGTGTTCTAATAGATAAAGCTCTTAAGTAATAACACAGTTTTAGAAACCATCGACAGTTGAATTAAAAGAGGAAGTTATCAATTCATATGAAGCGATATGAAGAGAGTAATAGAATTAGAATGAAAATCTGTATAGGGCTCCCTCGCAAGTCAAAGTTTTGAAACGAACAATTTTGGAAATTTAAAAGGTTCCAAAATGTACTTACTTTTGGCAAGGGTTTAATTGAACTTAGTAGTTCTTGAATTAAAGCAAAAATAGGTAGAATTTTAATTTTTTAAGGTGCTTACCCTGTATGTATTTAATCGATTTAATTCATGCCAGGTAGACATACAATCCGTATGCAAAATATCATCTTTTACCAACAACTGGTTTTTGAGTTATACCAGCAACACACAGGCAGACAGACGAAATTTAGAAAACCGGTTTTTCGTCATTTAGGGACCCTGAAACGCGAATATTATAAATATAGATTTTATTCGAGGGGAGTAAAAATATGATGCAGAATCGAGTTAATTGGTTATATGTCTACAAAAATAACCAAATTAACTATAAAAGGAACATGCGATATTTAATCTGTTCGTTTTGAATTAGCAGCAGCCATTGCCCCCTATTTTCAGCAGTGGCAAATTATAACAACATTTTCGGAAACTCTATTCAACTCTAGTTATTGTCAAATACTTTTGTATGATTACTCGATAAATTCACAAATGAAATTCAGAAACCATCATGTAATCATTCAGCAAACAACAACAATTGTTCAAGTTTTAGGTCAAGTATTCTTTTAAATGGATTTATGGAAATTACTTTATTTATGTGTGGATAATCTTTCATAATATATCCGAGAACATTAAATTAGCAAGGAAATAATTAAGAATTCTTTTACAAAAGTAATATAATAAGGTAGTTAGATACGCAGCTAAGATAAAGTAATTTTGGTTAATTAACTTAATAATAAATGTCGTCGCTGATAGAGAAATTAAAATGTAATGTTTGTACACTTGCACTCAGTTCAATGTAAATAGAGAGGTCTCTCTTGTATATGTATAGTTATGAACCGCGTAATGTCATTTTGAAATATTCATTCGACAACCATCGTAATTATTTACTCGTATATATAAAATACAAAGAAATTGTGGCGATGTTATTGGAAATTTCGCAATATTTTATTATCGATCATGCAGTTGTTGTTATCACATAATATTCATTGGTGTGCAAATAATGATGCGGTTTGGCGAGTGTTAAAACTATTTGAGTGACATTAATAATGACTGTATAGAACGTTGGTAAAAGCTACACCGCCATCCTCAAGGAAATGTCAGTAGTGTGGAGACATCTTATGTAACCACTTTTAATATGATTTGCAGCGTGGTCATGGCGATGCATTTATTTGTTTGTTGTTTGATGTTTACGGGCAGCTGGTAGGCACGTAGATTTTCAAGTACCTTAACTAAGATTTCTATGTTACTATAATGCAAAAGTTCCCAAAAATTGAAATGGTTCCAACATGAAAAATAAATATCAATTGAAGTGGGTTTGCAATATTTTAGTCTGATCTTAATCAAATTTGCTATTGGTGGAAATGACAACTGGACAAGTAAAATTATAAGACCTCGAAAATATTAGAATATGAATTTTCTGTACTTTGATTTACCTATGCGAATAACAGTTCATTAAAGCCTATGAGTGGAAACTATTTTATATAAATTAACTTATGAAACTTTAAACCTCATAACCATCACCAATTCATCTGTAGAAGCATGAATTTACCATGAATACCCGACACTGAAAATTGGAACACCGGGTACGGATAAACTGCCAGTCTGAATAATCGAGTATTATACAGATGTGATATCGCGGTAGACAGGTAGCAGCTAAAAATCATATACTAAATAAAGTATCTTAACCATTTGTAGCTGGTGTATTTAATTATTTATTGATATAGCTACACGTTACTGTGCCATTTCTTTGCTATGCACCGCCTTTAAGTAAATCAATGACTATTTAATCTTGTATTGCATTAAAATTATTTTTGTTTAGATAAACTAATGTAAGATATCTGCCCTATTATAAAATTTGATATTTTTATTTATTTGTCTTTTGCTAGCTTTTTAAGAACAATGACTCTTACCTTAAGATAGGTTCTTGCATACCCAATTTCTTGTTTGTGATAGTTAATCAGTACATATTCAAAAATTATTTATAAATTACGACATTCCTGCAACTGTCAAATTGAAAACTTTATAATAGTGAAAACTCAATCAAATGATATCTGTCGCATATGTTATTACTTAAAAATGTTCATCAAAGTAAGTATTTCCTTCAAATATGTAATTAGTTCACTAATTAGAACTTATTAATGTTTTATTTACATATACCTGTCACAAAGTCCACTTAATATGTCTGCTCGATGTCCTGGTGCAATTCTAGTACAAGTAAGCTGCCCATACTGCACCGTCAGCACTGCTAAATAGATAAGTTTACTTCAACATCCATAACGATAGCTATTTCTAAGTGACTTCATTATTAGTTCCATAAATGTTCCCAAATCTGTGACTGAATGTGTAACAGCAACGACCCGACTTACAGCTGCGGCAGAAAACTCCAACCCAATAAACTGCTTAAATGAAGACCAGCTCTCCTCTTTAACTTCAAGTAATTACTCCTCTGCAATCCTAATCCAATTCAATCCTCAGATGCATATGCTGATCATCTCCTGCAGAACTCCAACACCACTACTGCAAACTATCCCAGTGTACCGAAATCATCCTTCTTGTAACAGGTACCAACCCACCAACTAGCCAAACTGTTCTCCCTCTTAATTCTTTCCAATTATTACCGGATACTTAAGACTTCATACAAGAACACTGATGATACCCAAGTCAAATTTTAAACTAGATGTAGAAATCCTCCTGATTACAATGCTCATTCACATGTAGCACATGTAGTATACTTCCAACTTCGGCTATTTTCTAGACGTATTCGCCTGACAGCAACCCACATGAAGTTCTAAACCAAGAAGGATACCTAATATTGAGTTATATGTAGTTTATCCAATTCCACTCCAGACACCATTATTCCATGAATACTATTTTATTGTTATTAGATGTTATTATTCCTCTTTGAACCATTTATAACCTTCTTATTCTTCAGTATATTTTTATAATTCACTATATTTCTTCCTTTTGTTAATTTTAATTGCATATACCCTTTAATACCAGTCAATAAATAACATTTGGTTAAAGGGTTTTTATTATTCAAATTTCATTTTTACTATAAAACGTGTTACACTTTTTGAACAAAATTTAGTGGTTATTTTTAATCATTTCAGTTTTATCTAGAAATAATTACTATACCAAATTTTTACAAACTAAGCTTCTGGATACATTTCTATATAAGTAATTCTATTGTGACACGTTATAATTAACTTTTTTGAAATAATCATTTGAGTTGTCCTTTCACTTTCAAATGAGCTATCTTATAGCTTATTTCGATTATCAATTAATATTAAATATGATCCAAATAATTATATTATCAAATAACTATCTCCACAAAATCAAATTCATATGCCAGAACCTTTTTGAGAAAATATTAATCACTTAACAATATTACAGCCAATATCTTGTTCATTAGATAACTTTCAAATATTCAAGTTGTTCCTTTATTCTATAAATCCATACTGTAACATTTTAATCATTAATTAATTTATTTATCAAAAATAATCTCATATCTTGGAATAGCTTTTTGAACAAATAGCAATCCTAAGATGCAACCATTACAATATATTCTTTATCTAACGGCAGATCAATACTCATCTAGTTTTCTTGGAAAAGTGGTTAAAATTTGAATTTGAACTATAAAATAAAAATATGAACTCTGACCACTATTTACTATTAGTCTATCATTTAACTCCTAACATACATTTTGTTAATATTATCCAAATATGTATTTACTTTTTCAGTTATATAATTTGTATAGTAAAGCTATAGGAACCGCAGACATTCTTTTGGGAAGTCGACTCAGATTTGATATACAATTATAAAGGAAACTACTGATTGCCTATATTATCTAGTTGACATATTAATCAAAGAGATTATAGCGATAGAGTTTGCGCAAACAGCTAAGTGCGATTAAGATATTATCAATTCTATGCACTTTATTCTGAGGTCGCTTATTACAGATCTTCTGCGTTACCTAACAGCGACGTATTTATAAGGGACTATATTTATGTCCTCGGTTTTGAACCAAACCGCTACACATAATTCACTTACATTTTTAACTTGGTAGGAACAAGGACGTTACTATTATAAGTGATTACAATATTGCATTCATTCTTGCTAGCAGATGCATTCTCTTGCTGGTTATTTCAAATTATATTTCACAGTACAATTAATTGACCTAAACGTAAAATGTAGTTAATTGGAGTCCTAGTATGTTTACGTAACATTTATCAGAATTAGATGTATACGTAATTGTCATTGTTTACATTATGTGAATACGTATTATTACTTCGACTTTTTGTTTCAAATTACCGATCTTTTCAAGCGCGTAGTATTAACGAATAAAACTTGTTGAGATGTGCTAACATTCAAGATATGTATTGCTAGCGCACCTGTATGTTACTTATTTGCTGGTTTGTCTTTTTGTTTAATTCTTCCGCCCTGTTTTAATCACATCGTTTTCTGCCATTCTATCATAAAACGGAGTCATATCTGAATTCATTAATTGTATTCACCCGCTGTTGGTTTTTTTTACAATTTTTAAATTTTTACTTCAAATTCGGATAGAAGATGGAAAAATAGAATAGGAATGTCTGAAGAACCAACATCGTATCTACAATTTTTTCGTAACTACTCAATCAGTTGCGACCAACCCAAAATTATAAGAAAGGTGTCATAAAACTGTATAACTTTTGTTTAAACAGCAACCGCTTTGGGGTTAAAGGAAAGTCTAAAATTTAGTAGAAGACGAGTATGTCATTCAGGATGGCTGAAAACATGAAAACTCGAGAGAAACATAACATATCAGAATGATTTTTGTGTAATTTTGTATGGAATGTTAATGCTGATACTGAAGAAAGACTGAAAAAGCTTTTGAACGAAATTGGTCGCCGAACTACGCTCTCAAATTGTTGTAATGGAAACACTCGTGAACTGTCGAATCTGAGGTCCCTAGTTTGAATCTCGGTTGCGGTAAGACTTTTTTTAATTATCAAAAGATGCCGATAGAAATTTCTTTCTCTCCTCAAATTTAAATCTAAAATTCCAAACTATTGGCGTTGTTTACCAAATCGTACTCTCGGGTAATGGTATTGATAAATATCTGACTCGATTTCAAAGCGATATCTTCCATCTAGGCTTCGCAATTATTAGTTCGTTTGCAACATCTCTATAGCTCAGGTCGTCGCACATATGGCGCGATCATGTGTGTAATTTAATATGATAACGGCCATACCACATTGAAAGCACCGTTTCAACCGACTACGACGACCAAAGTTCCAAAGAGCGCATTGTTTTAACTTTAGATTTCGATAGAAGACAAAGAAGTAAATAGAATTGTTGGAAAAATCAGCCTCCTATCCCTTAAGGAACAAATAAAAAATGGCGGGCAAACATATTTTTTAAATTACAAGTTAAATTTTAAATGCTGTCTAGTGTATACGCGTTCGTCTGGAAATGCTAGGCTTAACATATTCATCTTGTTTGTTGTTTCTTTAAACTATATTTTTCAAATTAAAATAGCATACATTTAGACGTGCTTTCGCCGTTTATAATCTTAGAATAAATCGTTTCTTCATATGCATCTGTTGTTTCTTCTGCTATTTGTAATGCCATTGTTAAGATGGCCCTTATATTTATCATTAAATAAACGACAAAATGTTGGTAAAGTGGAAATTTAACGCAAATGATATTAATCAATTGGTAAACAGTGTTAGTGTATTATTGATTTTTTCCTTTGTATTTTCTTACACTACAAAATAAAAAACGTTTCGGAAAAAATCTATTATTTTTATCTACGTAACAATGAAAGTAATACAGCAAAAATTACTAAATCAAAACTTATTATCTTGTAGCATTTGTATATCTTGATTTCTGTTTGATAACATGATATGTTATATGATTTTGTCCCTAAGACAACTTCTTCATTTCTTTAGATTTTTCCATCTAGTAATTTTTAACTAAATTTCTTGTGTTCTTCCCTTGACTCTTTGTGGCCACTATAGCGTCCGCTGCAGGTTTTTGTCAAAGCCTTGGCCACTATATTGGCCTCGTAAGTAAATGCATTTACTATATAATTCTAACGTGAAAGGTAAATGGTTTCAATGCTTGATATCATTTCTACGTAACCTGGGAATGCACTCGATTACTCTTATCTGGCCATTCTAATAGACATCGGTCCATGTATTATATTTGTTTTCATTTATGTTGCTTTCTATGTTTGCAGCTTTTTGGTTTACAGTACAAGAGACATCCCGTGACTTCAAAAATATACTACCCGTTATCAATTGTAAAACTATTTGTTTCATCCAAGTAGGACGATTCCCTACATTTATGGTATTGATGTCAATGCAGTAGATGACTATGCAAAAAGAACCCCTTAACTGGTAAAAGAGAGTTTTAGTCATATACTAAGTACTGCGAAGCTCTTGAAGTGGAAACATCTTAAGATTGATCTTGAGTGTCGATTTCTTAATTTTCGGTAAAAGCTTTTATGCACCATGGATAAAGGTGTTGGCCGTTCAGGGTATGTAAACTAATGGTTACACTAGAGAAATAAAAATAGTGGATAAATGAGTTTAAAAAATGATGGGTTATTTTGGTTAACTTTGTTAAAGATATCGATGTGCCACTGAATTGAAAACTTAAAGCAAATTCCCCAAATGTCGAAACACCGACAAAGAAGCTGGAAGAGTTAATGTATTTATCAGAAGATGAGGAGGATATTAGTGAAAATCAATATTTTTCTGTAATGAGTTAACGACACTCAAAGAAATCGATCCTATAGATGCTCATGATTGGGATAGGTTAGTATAAACCTCCCTGTAGATTGTCATTAGAATTCTGCAAAGTTTTGTTTGATAAACAGTCGTTGTTACTGAAACAAACAGAAGAACGGTAAGTGTAAAACAACAATGTGTTTCAGCTCATTTCATCTTTCGAAGAACTAGAGGTTGTATAAAAACGTATTTTTTCACTTAACAGACATTTATATACATAAATATAGAATAGTTATTATGTTTACAAGAAAGTAACAAATAAGAAGCTAAGGTTTCTATTTTTCGGTAACAAATTAATTAAAGGCTCTTCTTCAAATAGACGAACGTCTTCCAAGAATGGCAACTATGGTTGCATTTCTTACAACCCATTATCCAGAAACAAAAAAAGTAAGAGACTTTCCTGCACCAGCTTCGCTTAAAAAATTTAATAGAAGATGAGGTTAAGTGGAGGAGCAGAATCTTGATAGCTATTATATAACTATCAAATTTCTGAACTTCGCCTCGTTGGCCATATCTGTTTTTTTTTATCTGTTTTTTTTACCTTTATTTATATTTATGTATAGATATTGTTTCTTTTGTAATTTTTTTTTTCTTCAGAAAAGCTAAATCATTTATGTATATGAATTTATTTTGTAATACCTTTTTGTTTTGTTTGGCCAATAAAAGACAATATTATTATTATTATTATTATTATTATACTTAATATTCAATATAGTATAGGTTAGCATTTTATTATTATGTTAATTTTTTAGCCATTAGAACTTAGCAACAGCTTTAAGGCCGCTGTTATGAACGATAAGTTTTTTTTAATGAATAAAATTAAAATTACCCGGCGGCCACTTTAGTGACTCAAAATCCTCGCAAGAACAGCGACGGGCTATCTACCACTGAACGTATGGCGATCAGAGTGAGAATTTTACCTCATATCAACAAAACTAACGATTGGGCTCCGAGAGAAGTGCAACAAAGTTAGACCGGGAGTATTAGCCTTAAAATATAAAGATATCGATGTTTGACCGATATAGCATTTCTCCTATTCATAAGGATACCATGTAGCGATATAGTTTATTGAATGTTGTTCTTGGTTGAAAGGTTGAATGCTCTAGAAGTATTAACCGAAATGTTTTCCTTTCTTGAATGCCGTTTTAATATTAAACCTATTTCCAATTCGTAGATTCATGTTTTATTTTACTTGATTTGGTTATTATTTCGATAAATAACAAAGTTTAATCTCATATAGGTCGGGGCTCTACATTCTAGTAAATATTATTTTGATTTGAATAAATTATAGGAAATACATTTGCTATTAACTTAATTATTGTGGTATCTTTTTTAATAAATTAATTGTAAACACGTTATATAATGCTGATTTAACCACTGGTATCGCTACAATACTGAATATTTTTAACTAATGGGAACCAAATTCAAATATCATGATCCAACCTCACAATTTCGCAAAACAAATTCGTTATTGTTCCACAAATATCAGTGATTACGTAATTAAAATGTTGTCTAGGTGATAACAATTGCAGTAAATAAATACACGTCGCAAACAAAACCCACTCAGAGGACGCGTGTGCCGGAAGTGAACAAAAAATCGACGCCACTAAGAAATTCACTAAATTTAATCTTTTAGGATAAACTTTTCTGACCTTTCCGACGCTTTTCCAATGGAAACTATGGCTTAACTCGATTCTTCAGTAAATTCCACGATACCTGGGACCCTCTTTCTTCGTTAATCTGCAGATATAAGCCTTTGCACGGCTTGCAGAATCACTCCTGTAGCTCGACCTATACCAAAAACGCCTCCAATTCAGCCGTTGCCTCAACCTAGGGCCCCAACTGCTTTCCACGAACGTTGTTGCCTACCTTTAGCTCACAGGGGCTTCAAATACACTGCTCGAAGCTCGTACACAATCTCTGAAAAACCACCCAACACTTCATGTACAAAGCAAACACTTGTTATAAACTCCTTTAGAGGTTACTGCAATCTACTACAGCGCATCCAAAGGATAAAGAATTCATTTTCAAACACACTGAATTGGGAAAATAGTATTTATTCACGCATTAATAATAATTTATTGGGGAAGCTAAAATTAACAACACTTCGCAGTTTAGCTTCCTTTTCCCAATTGTTTGTGTTCGATTTTACATTGTTTTACATTTTTTCTAAGCCTACTCTGATTACATTTTGTTTAAATTAAGGTTAACACTATTTTTAATACTGTTTTACAAATTATTATTAAGGCCAATGCTATTTTATACTATTTACAAAAATTAAACTAGAACATTTCTTGAACATTTTATTAAATAATATTTTATATTCTTAAAATATTACTAATTGTTATTATGATCATATAGGTTTAAAATATGTTCATAGCAATATTAATATTAAGGCATGCGTTGTCGCTATAGATGCTGTTGTTGCAATTTTGATTACTAAAAATATTCCGCGTTTCGGGATAGCTATTTCCCTTCTGAACATTTTACTATCAGAGCAAGCAGTTTTGGTCCGGTGTAAAGAATATTTATAACAACTATATTTATGTATATGCGACGGTAAAATTTGTTACCAAGGAGAACTAACCGACCATATTGTTCTGTTTATAAGCTTCTTGTAATACATATATTCCAAATTTTGTTCACTTCGTCAATATCACGGGCCAAATTGCAAATACACACCTCTATCAAACTATTGGTATTGGTAATATCATATTCTCCTGCATTGTTCACGATTGACTCCGTATGTTTCGACAGTTTTTCGATTCCACGCCTGAGGAAATCCGCTGGTTTGGAGGTGGAGAAGTCTTGCATAGGAAACCAAAATCGCTACGAATTTATGCATTAACCAAATAGATGTTCGTGCCCATACAAATGCTTTCGCTTGAAATCCTCTGCTGATGGATACAACTCTTAATTTCTTCTTATATATTTTTTACCTGTTTTACATCTTTTGTTCTTTCTTTATTACACGCTTTAGTTATTTCATTTCTACTAATTCTAACGCCGATCTATAATTTTCTTTTATCAGCAGTATTCTATTTTATATGGTAGAGTAGATACGCATATGGACTTGTAGGATATATTATAGCTTAGGCATCTTTTACTTATGAAAGTATTATTTATTTAGTAATGTATTGAATTTGCTTTATTTATTCTATTTTGTTCCTAGTAATCTATTTGTACCTTCTAATGCATTTAAGTGCTAGACAGGGTCTACTGTTTCCAAGTTTCTACAATTTATTTCTTCTCTTTATGTGACCGTTTTCTTTGTATGCATTGTTGTTCTTTGATCTAATATACACTATTATATTTCTTTTATATAGTAATAATAATACAGGGTAATTAAAAAAATGGCGCATTTCTTCTGGAGGGATTGTTGGGGACTACTAGCGGAGTACGGAAAAAATCACAAAAAACTCTTTACAATAATTTCTCTGAAATATTAACAGCTGAAGATATTTTCAAATAAGCAATTTACCAATATTTTTTAAAAATTCAACGTTTAACTTGAAGATTATTATTGTTATTAAACATCCCAATTAAAAAAACTGACAGTTTCATCAAACTTATCTAACATTTTAGTTTTCAAAACTTCAGTTTTTAGTACCTAGTTTGGAAAACTAAAATTTTAGGTAAGTTTGATGAAACTGTCAGTTTTTTACTTCCCTCGTCGGAAAGACGAAGGAAGTATTGTAATAATGGTAATAATGGTGAGGCACTAACACCCCATGAAGGAGCTTGGCCTGCAGGGCCGAAGGTCAGAGCTTCCGCATCCTCACGAAAAAATCACCTTCCGTGATTTTTTCAGATCTTCACATTTCAAGGTCACTAGATGACGAAAAAGAGGTTTTCTCAATTCCGCCAGTCTGTCTGTCTGTCCGTCTGTCTGTCCGTCTGTCTGTTTGTCTGTCTGTCTGTCTGTCTGTCTGTCTGTCTGTTGGCAGTATACCTCAAAAACTAGTTGTCGGAGGAAGACGATATTTTGCATACATATTATATGTATATCTACATCGCATGAAACCGGTGTAATTTCATACAAATATATACAAGGTGAGCACCTTAAAACAATAAAATGTTGTTTATTTTTGTGTTACTTTTGAAATAAAAGGAAGTAATAACTTTCACATAGGTGAGGCTTTACATTTGCCGAAAATAAGACTCAACCGCGAAAGGATAATGTCACTAAAGATAAAAATGTTTCAACCATTACACCGCGCTCTTCATGAGACGCGCGCGCCGTACTTTTCCCGAAGAGACGCGGTAGCTCACATGGCATTCCGCCGCACATACATCCTCTGCGGAGACTTAGCCAGGATCGAGCATTCTGCATAGCCGCAGATGCGGCGGGTTCAAACCCCAGCGGGATACATTTTTTTAAAATTTGAAAATGTTTTTAAATTATTATAAACGTGCAGATATTTGTACTCCTAGCTTAATTTGATTTTTAAAATTATTTTGTGTTACAATGTCGACGAGGGAAGTTCTGCGTAAAGCCCTTTACAGATTTTTTGAATTGGGATGTTTAATAACAATAATAATCTTCGATTCAAAAGTTGAATTTTTAAAAAACATTGGTAAATAGCTTATTTCAAAATGCATTTCCAGCTGTTAATATTTCAGAGGAATGATTGTAAAGATTTTTTTGTGATTTTTCCCGTACTCCGCTAGTAGTTCCCAACAACCCGTCCAGAGGAAATGCGAGATTTTTGAATCGCCCTGTATAAAGAATATTAAAGTTACTGATATTGAATTAGTTAAATTATGCTATACATTTATTCATGTACTCTCTTGGTCTTTGCACACCTCAATTTCTGCATTATTTACTATTCATTCGCATGGAGTAGCTTGTATCTATGTTGTGCGTCTTCTTTGTGCTTAGAACGTTACGTAAAATATAAACAAGAATTAAGACGTTAGTATTAAATTACTAGATGGTACAGATTTAGAGATTAAGTATGAGACAACGAAAATCAGTTTACTTTTAATGCGTTTTAGCATACAAAGATGAGAAAAAGAACCAATTCTGTAGCACATGATAAATTCAGTTCGAACTCGCATGCAAGACACTTTACATGGATATTTATTTAACCGTGTGAGTTCGGGGTGGTATCAGATGCAGGTCATCATAAGTGAGGTCCGTAATGAAGCCATCAGAAGGCCTGTAATCACGGTGCCGCGGGCCTCGACTCCTTGGTCTAACGAAACTGGCCGCTATCGCACTCTCCTTCGCAAAAGTGCCAAAACACCGCACGCCGATGCTGTTACCCTATCATTATGCTACTCCGGGCTTAATTGACCAGAAAATATGAGGTTACTTATTTAAAGGTGTATTTTTGGGATAACATCAAATGAAAATTAGACCCGATGATATATACCTACCTGCAAAAAGCAACAGCTTTCTGTTATAATGATGTATACTCGTGGGCGTAGATTTGTTCTTAAATTTGTTGTTTTTCATTTTTATGCTGTGCATATAAAATCAGCGTCTGCAACATTTCTGGAAGCATCCTTTGTTGTAAGCATTAGGTCTTGGTTGATAGCCAAATAAGGGAATGTATTACTTACAGATTAATTTTTACTGTTGCGTAACTATTTTCTAAAGTTGCTCAGCTGAAAGTACAGATTGGTGGTGGATAATGTGAACGTTAAGTCCAATTACGCTTCTTCCGTTGCTTCATATATTAGCGTGTTTGAATTGTCATCGAATGAAGCAATATCAAGAAATAGAAAAATACTGCTTTGTTGTAATACTCTGGCAGAAAGATCACCTTTCGCACATACGAAGTTTTTAAAGAAATTCAGCTATGGAGGCTGTGTGCCGACCACAACTTGCTGCCCTAAACGATAATATTATAGCTATTTATGCAACAAGTGCTAAAAGTCGACTTTTATGCGCGAGACATGAAAATTATGAAACGAAGCCGAAGGTTGAGTTTCATAACATGTCTCGTGCATAAACGACTTTTAGCATGCGTTGCATACAATATTTTATCTACGACCTTAATTTTACCGTTATTAATCCATAAATATCGATTTAAGAAAGGTTCGCATCTGCGACGCTGCGTCATAATGAATAGTAGCCTACGCAGCTGGCGATTGTTTGGCCACGCCCGTGCTGTCAAGGTGAGTTACGAAATGTAATTATTGATACTCCACATATGACTGTATTCATTACATAACGCTTTAATTATTTCAAAAACGCTTTACCTGTAACGCAAGAAGCAACTAGAATAGCTTTACAACTTCACTTGCAGTTCGAAATTGTAGTTTTGAACCTCGCTTCACTTTTAGCACATGTGCTAAAAGTAAACAGCTGATTTCTTTAAACACGGTAAACTATAAAACGTCACTTTTAGTGAAACAAGCTAGCGCTAAAAGGCCTACTTTTAGTAGCGGTCGTAGATAAAATAATGTATCTTTCTAAAAACGCCACAAACGTATGTTTTAGGATCTAGTTCACTATTGTTCTTAGGCGCGCATATATCAAAAACGTACACTTGATACGCTGTTGATTTAAGTTATTTATATTTGTAACACATGTTTCTAATCGATTTTTTTTCTTTGCAGTTTTGACTCAATTCCATAGCCAATTATAGTTAGACTTTCCAAATATATCTTTACTAACCGACCTGCAGCTTCTCATTATTACATGAATTCTGTGATCGTAGTTTGAAATTTTTTGCGTTTTTTAAATTATTTTGATTAAAATAGATATTAAGCGGAAAGAGCTTCTTCTAGTGTTTATTTTATCATGTGTGACCCTGATATAAACACTGTATTGTGCTTACACTAGTATTAGCTACCGAACTCTACTACAAAGAGAATTCAACTGCAATAAAAATCGGAAGTACCTACACTTACAGAATCATTTCTGACATCAAAAGGATTAAGACAAGGATGTTGTTTAACAAAGCCTACGTCTATGCTCAGCGGTAGGGTTACTGCAATGGCGTCGGCGTAAGAAGGGGTGGTTGGGCGTTACCCTCAGCTAGACACTGGATTTGATTGGAACAAAGTTTATTATATTTACACATACAAATAAGCTTATAACTAGGTAACATTTATATACAGAAAAAGAAAAGAAAATGGCGGATTGGCATCCGCGATTGGAAGCGGGTGTGGTCCTTTGGAGGCGGGGCCGGCGGCTTCCTCCTGCGGTTGCAGCGGCGGCGGTGGCGACTGGCGACGGGGCGGCGAGCTGAGAGCAGCGGCGGCGGCAACGTCGGCGGCAGTGCGGATCTCCTTGGCGGAGGCGGCGGCTGGCGGCTTCCTTCTGCGGTGGCAGCGGCGGCGGTGGCGACTGGCGACGGGGCGGCGGGCTGTGAGCAGCGGCGGCGGCAACGTCGGCGGCAGTGCGGATCTCCTTGGCGGAGGCGGCGGCTGGCGGCTTCCTTCTGCGGTGGCAGCGGCGGCGGTGGCGACTGGCGACGGGGCGGCGGGCTGTGAGCAGCGGCGGCGGCAACGTCGGCGGCAGTGCTGATCTCCTGGGCGGAGGCGGCGGCTGGCGACTTCCTTCTACGGTGAAGGCGGCGGCGGTGGCGACTGGCGACGGGGCGGCGGGCTGTGAGCAGCGGCGGCGGCAACGTCGGCGGCAGTGCTGATCTCCTTTGGCGGAGGCGGCGGCTGGCGGCTTCCTTCTGCGGTGGCAGCGGCGGCGGGGGCGACTGGCGACGGGGCGGCGGGCTGTGAGCAGCGGCGGCGGCAACGTCGGCGGCAGTGCTGATCTCCTTTGGCGGAGGCGGCGGCTGGCGGCTTCCTTCTGCGGTGGCAGCGGCGGCGGTGGCGACTGGCGACGGGGCGGCGGGCTGTGAGCAGCGGCGGCGGCAACGTCGGCGGCAGTGCGGATCTCCTGGGCGGAGGCGGCGGTTGGCGGCTTCGTTCTGCGGTGGCAGCGGCGGATCTCCTTTGGCGGAGGCGGCGGCTGGCGAAAATGGCTTTCCAAAGACGGCAGGCAGCAGAGTCCAATGCGTAGGATTGGTTCTAAGTCCACGAGGGTGATAGGCTCTGGAGAGGCTGGAGCTGCTAGCTGGTCCTGGAAGCTGAAGTGGCTCGAATCCCAAGTCCCACGAAGACGGCAGACAGCTAAGTCCAGTGAAATGGATCGGCTCTAAGTCCACGAAGATGATAGGCTCTGGAGAGGCGGGAGCTGCTAGCTGGTCCTGGAAGCTGAAGTGGCTGCTGGTGGTCCTGGAAGCTGGAGTGGCTGCTGGTAGTCCTGGAAGCTGAAGTGGCGGCTGGTGGACTCTCCTTGGCTGAGTGTGCTGGTTCGACTCTCCTGGATTGAGTGAGTTCTTACTGCCAGCGTCTGACTATTTAAAGGAGCCAGTCCTTTGTCCAACGCGATCTCGACGCTCATTGGTCGAAGTAGAAGGGATGTTTTGCCCGATTTCGATATATTTTGTAATTATAGCATTTAATTGAGCGGCGTGATCAATTAGCGACTTGGTTTTAGTCGCAATCAATAGTTGATGAAATGCCGAGTCTAACGACACCCAATTTGCTATGATTTGAGTAAAAACTTAGCTCAACTTGGAATTTTTAATGCAATGTTCCGCGTAAAGCTTAATTAAGTATTTTTCTTATGGCGTGTGTTAAAAAGTTTATTATGCTTTGATCGGTTGCGCGCTATTTTTATAAGATTATTGAGACCAATTACGCTTTTCTGGGATGCTTCCTTCGTTAATTAAAATTTAATTTGTAATCTGCATCTTTGCTCGCTGTACTCGGTCGTGGCCCCTGATTTCTTCGTTACAATATGCCTTTCCTCGGGCCGCTGAACTCTCGGCCGCTCTCCCGGGCGCGAGTTTGGCTGCCTGATGGAAAAATTGCTTTTTCTCCACCTGTATATGTGCTATCGCTCTGTGGTTTGTTTTAATAGGTAGCGGTTAATTTTTCCTATCTTCTGGTATCCTTTATGTGTGATTAAAACAGAGCGCACTCTGTTTAAAGGGCGTTTTAGTGAAAAATTCTTAATTTAATCTGCAAACATTCGTGAGGCGTATTTCGCTGGCTGTCACCTTTCTTGGCCGGCCGGCTCCAATAAAGTTTTATGGTTGCAATCTTGCTGCACTTTAGAAATTCGTTGTAAGGACACTTATTTTTATGATTTTAGGGTTTTGAAAGATACTTCTGCGTAGGATCGCGGCGGTTTGTTGAACAGATGTAATAATCTTTGTTCTTCGGGCGCCTTTCGGGCGGCGTACGTTTCCTTTGTCTTTATTCGATCTGTTTAACGGTTCATATCAATTCCCCCCTCCTTTGGCGTCCGCGATCCGGGCAAAAAAAAAATTAGGGAGAGAAAGGGCGGAGTTGGTCTGCGTGAATTTTGAGGGCCTGTTGTCCTCTTTGGACCCTATAGATGCTTGGGCCAAGTTGGTCCAAGATTTGGTGGGGTCCACTCCATTTTGGTTGGAACCCTGCATGGATCCCGGCGATGGCGTCTGAGAGAGGGTGATTTTTCACCATGACCCACTGCTGGGGTTGAAACGTGGGGTTGTCGGCGTCCGGTGCTTCTTGGCGCTGGGCGATGGCTCGGTTTCGGATGCCTGTGTCCCGTGCTCCGCGGTTGTGGGTCCGTGGTTCGTGGGGCGTTTCGGGCAGCAGCGTGGGGTGTCGGAACCTCCATTCCCCGGGGCGGTCTAATTCCTTTCCGAACATGGCGTATGCTGGGGAACACCCTAGGGCGGTGTTATGGCGATTCCGTAAGTTAAATAGGGTTGCGGGAAGATGCTTGTCCCACTCGCGATGGTTTCCTCCTTGTAGATGCAAGCGGAGCCCCTTTTTTATTTCTTGATTCCTTCGCTCCGTTGGGTTGGCTCGGGGGTGATAGATGGCGGTCGTCCATGGCTGGATATCCCATTCCTGGCAGGCTCTCATCCATTGTTCACTGATGAACTGACGCCCGTTATCGGTCAGCATGGCGCTCGGGTACCCAAAGCGGGGAAAGACTTCATTTCGCAAGGTGCGGATGATGATGGGGGCGGTGGCTTTGGCTAAAGCGAAGGCTTCAGTCCACCGGGTGAAGAGGTCGGTTATTACCAGGATGAACTTCTTCCCGGTGGCTGACGAGGGGTAGGGCCCCATGAGGTCGAGCGCAATCGTGTCCCACGCTCGGTTGGGTTGGTGAGGCCTCAGGGTGGCTTTGGCTTGGTGGCGGCCCTTCTTGCATCTCAAGCAGAGCAGGCATTGGCGGACGTAGTTCCGGACATCTTCTCGTAAACGCGTCCAATGAAAATGTGAGCGGATGGCTCGTGTTGTTTCGGCGATGCCGGGATGTCCAGCTAAGTCTTGATCATGGTATTGGTAAATGACCCTGGGTCGGCTTCTCTCCGGGACAAACAGCCTTGGGCCTTGATCCGTCTGGTGGTAAAGCAACCCATCCTCTATTCGATAATTCTCCTGGACGGCTACGAGATCCGGGGTTGGGTCCTCGACGAAGTAGCTTTGGTGCCATGAGTTGACTAAATCTTGACAGTAATTATCCTGCCTTTGGTCCTGTGCAATGGTCTCCCATAACGTTTCTTCGACTGCGTCCAGCAGGCTTAGGGATGGCTTGCCTGGTGGCTCCGTGACGGTAGCACGGCTGCTTGCCCGTTGATACCTCGGTGAGTCCTCACCGTGTGGTGTTTGGCTGCTGGCCGCCTGATTTCTTGTAGCGGGTTCCTGGAACCTGGGAAATCCTTTCTTAGCGGGTTGGCTGGCCGTTACATGTTTTTGGGCGAAGCGCTTGTTGTGAATGGGAGGTAGCAGTACTGTCGGGTCATCCCACACTGCTTCGGCCGGCTGTCCAGTCGGCTGTCGAGATAGCGCGTCCGGCAACTCGTTGTGCTTTCCGGGGCAATGCTCGATTGTGAAGTGGAACTCCTGTAGCAGGAGAGCCCAACGCGTGAGTTTAGCTCGCTGGTCCTTCAAGGTGTTGAGCCAGGTGAGGGCGCGGTTATCGGTCCGGAGGGTGAACTGCCTGCCTTCTAAGTAGGGCCGATATTTTTTTATCGCCCATACGGCGGCTAGGCACTCTTGTTCGTTGGAGTGATAACGTTGTTCGGCTGGCAGGAACCGGGTGCTGGCGTAGGAGATGACGTCTCGACCTCCATCGGGACGTTCCTGGTAGAGCACGGCGGCGATGCCAAATTTGCTGGCGTCTGTTTGTAAAATGAAGGGGCGAGAAGCATCGGGTCGGGCTAATTTCAGCGGTGTCTGAAACAATTGTTTCACTTGGTGAAATGCTTGCTGAACGTCTGGGGTCCAAGTCCAGCGCTTTTTAGTGCTTAGTAGGTCGGTGAGAGGGGCCGCAACGTCGGCGAATCGGGGAATGTACTCGCGTAGCCAATTGCATATGCCTAGGAACTGTCGTAACCCCTTTCGGTTAGTAGGGGGCGGGGCGTTGATGACCTGCTGCACGTGACCTGGTTGAGGTTCGTTTCCCTCTGGGCCAACGATATGCCCTAGGTAGTGCAGTGTGGATTTCCCGAAGTGGCATTTTTCTGGCGAGCATATGAGCCCATGTTCCTGTAGTCGTTCGAATACCTTTCGGAGGTGTTGAAGGTGCTGCTCCCATGATTCCGAGTAAATGATGATGTCATCTAAATACACGAGGCAGAATTTGTGGAGGTACCCTACCAGTACTTCCCGGGCCATCAGCCTCTGAAAGGTCA
This sequence comes from Agriotes lineatus, assembly GCA_940337035.1. Classification (NCBI taxonomy): domain Eukaryota; kingdom Metazoa; phylum Arthropoda; class Insecta; order Coleoptera; family Elateridae; genus Agriotes; species Agriotes lineatus. Next base: position 165,009 of record CALNHX010000850.1, read on the forward strand.
TTGGTGCCGTCTTGAGCCCGAATGGCATGACTCGAAACTGATAGGCTGCGCCATCCGGAGTTGTGAACGCGGTGTAGGGTTTGGCTTGGGGGTGTAAACTTATCTGCCAGTACCCCGACTTTAAGTCAAGTGAGGAGAAGATGCTCGCTGAACCTAGATCTTTGATGGTTTCGTGGATCAAGGGTAGTACCGCCGGCTCATTGATGGTGGCTTCGTTTAGCCTACGAAAGTCCAAGCAGAACCGGGGTGTAGAATCCTTTTTCTCCACGATGACGATTGGCGAGTTATGTGGTGACTGGCTAGGCTCGATGAAACCGCGTGCCAGCATCTCTTCTACTTGCTCGGCGATGATCTTCTTTTTTGTTTCGGAATATCGGTAATTTGGGCTGCGTATAGGGGCATCGGTTTTCACATGAATCTCGTGCTGCAGGGTGCGCGTAGGTGGCGCCGAGGGCCTCCAAATTTCGGGGAAGTCTTCTAGTAGCTGATAGAGGTTGTGTTCCTGCTCGCGAGGGAAGTCATGCTTCAACTGGGGAAGTTCCATCGGGTCATTCGCTGGACGCGGGTCGTGTTGCTCGACCAGGCAATGAGTGGTTTCTCGGGTCCTCATGCCGTGGTGTATGCAACGCCGTGCGAAATCAAAGGTAGCCTCGTGTTCCGTAAGCCACGGTAGTCCGAGAATGATGTCCTCCCTTAGTTCCTCTGCTATGATGCACTGTATGACGTAGTTATTTCTACCGATCTGTATTTCCAAGCTTGTTTCTCCTCGTAGGGTCAGGGTTGCCTGTTCTTTGGCCATTTTGGCCGTTCTTTGTGCGTAGCTACCCGTCTCAGGATGCTGCACTAGCTTGGCGCTAATGAAATTATGCGTGGCTGCTGAATCTATCAGGGCACGCATCTCCCGCTGTGGTGATCCGAGGTTCACCATGATATACGGGAGGTTGTGGCAGTTGGCCGTACTTATCGTGGAGCATTGGGTTGGGCCCTGGGCGGTGCTTCGGCCTCGATGTGCCCGGGCCTCCGCCAGTTTTCCGGCGGTGGTAGTTGTCTTGCTTCGGGGGCGTTCACGGGAGCTTCTCCTGTTGCCTGTGGTGTTGGCCGGTGGCGTCGTGGGCAATCCTTATTGAAGTGGCGTCCCGGGCAAAAATAGCAGCGGGGTAGATTTGGCTCGGCTGGCTCCCGTGGGCGTGTCTCGCGGTTTGGCGTTGGTGCGCGGTCGTCCATGTCTTTCTCAATTGCAGCCACCTTGTCCAATAGTTCCTCAATTGTTTCCGGCACTGCGACACGTAGGTAAGGCCGAAGGGCCGGTTTTAACAGTTCTATCATTACGGGAATGCTGGCTCCCACTGACTGTTCGGTGTCCAATCGGCGTATCAGTTGTATCTTCCGAAGAAGAAAGAGTTCGCCATTTTCTTTCAGTCCCTGTTTTTGCCCGTAGAGCTGTGTTTTCAAGGAGGCTCGTACATCTGCGCTATCGAATTTCTTTAACAGCCTTTCTTCAAATTCATTCCAGGAGAGCGGGAGTGAAGCGTATGGTTTCCACCATTGGTTAGCTTTCCCCTGGAGACAGTTTGTGGCTACTTTCATTAGTTCTGTTGTAGTACATCCGCTTTGCGCATGGTAGCGGGCGCACTCTGCGATGAACTCTTGGGGGTGGTCTAACTCCTCGCCCTTAAATGTTGGTGGGAGATCGACTTTTTTGGGCACAGCCATTCGTCCCAAAAGTGCCTGGAATTGTTCGTCCGTTAATGTGATCGTTGGTGCTGCTGGAGCTTGTTCTGGGCGCCACTGGGTGTTTTCTACCACTCCCAGAAGTGGTGCTGGTTGATTGGTTCCTGCTGCTGTAGCTGCTAGGTTCGCAAGGTGGTGTGCCATTTGCTGTTGGTTGTCTTCGTTGACTTCCTGTCGCACTGGGCTGGGACTTGGAGGCGGTGTCCTTTGTCCACACGGAAATGAGGGTGCGCTGTCTTCTATTATTTCCGAACTGTTCAGACTTCCTCCTTGTCGCGGTGTCCGCTGAGGTTCTTCGTTGATCCTTGGCGGAGTTGTCTCCATGTTTCCCTTCCTTCTTGACTTCACCATTGTAGTGGGCGTGGCTTCCCTCTGGTGTCCACCACAGGTTTGCCCCACGTTCCGGGCGACAATTAACAAGCCTACGTCTATGCTCAGCGGTAGGGTTACTGCAATGGCGTCGGCGTAAGAAGGGGTGTTTGGGCGTTACCCTCAGCTAGACACTGGATTTGATTGGAACAAAGTTTATTATATTTACACATACAAATAAGCTTATAACTAGGTAACATTTATATACAGAAAAAGAAAAGAAAATGGCGGATTGGCATCCGCGATTGGAAGCGGGTGTGGTCCTTCGGAGGCGGGGCCGGCGGCTTCCTCCTGCGGTTGCAGCGGCGGCGGTGGCGACTGGCGACGGGGCGGCGAGCTGAGAGCAGCGGCGGCGGCAACGTCGGCGGCAGTGCGGATCTCCTTGGCGGAGGCGGCGGCTGGCGGCTTCCTTCGGCGGTTGCAGCGGCGGCGGTGGCGACTGGCGACGGGGCGGCGGGCTGTGAGCAGCGGCGGCGGCAACGTCGGCGGCAGTGCGGATCTCCTGGGCGGAGGCGGCGGCTGGCGGCTTCCTTCTGCGGTGGCAGCGGCGGCGGTGGCGACTGGCGACGGGGCGGCGGGCTGTGAGCAGCGGCGGCGGCAACGTCGGCGGCAGTGCTGATCTCCTGGGCGGAGGCGGCGGCTGGCGACTTCCTTCTACGGTGGCAGCGGCGGCGGTGGCGACTGGCGACGGGGCGGCGGGCTGTGAGCAGCGGCGGCGGCAACGTCGGCGGCAGTGCTGATCTCCTTTGGCGGAGGCGGCGGCTGGCGGCTTCCTTCTGCGGTGGCAGCGGCGGCGGGGGCGACTGGCGACGGGGCGGCGGGCTGTGAGCAGCGGCGGCGGCAACGTCGGCGGCAGTGCGGATCTCCTGGGCGGAGGCGGCGGTTGGCGGCTTCCTTCTGCGGTGGCAGCGGCGGATCTCCTTTGGCGGAGGCGGCGGCTGGCGAAAGTGGCTTTCCAAAGACGGCAGGCAGCAGAGTCCAATGCGTAGGATTGGCTCTAAGTCCACGAGGGTGATAGGCTCTGGAGAGGCTGGAGCTGCTAGCTGGTCCTGGAAGCTGAAGTGGCTCGAATCCCAAGTCCCACGAAGACGGCAGACAGCTAAGTCCAGTGAAATGGATCGGCTCTAAGTCCACGAAGATGCGGCAGACAGCTAAGTCCAGTGAAATGGATCGGCTCTAAGTCCACGAAGATGCGGCAGACAGCTAAGTCCAGTGAAATGGATCGGCTCTAAGTCCACGAAGATGCGGCAGACAGCTAAGTCCAGTAGATGAAACGGCTGGTGGTCCTGGAGCTGAAGTGGCTGCTGGTGGTCCTGGAAGCTGGAGTGGCTGCTGGTAGTCCTGGAAGCTGAAGTGGCTGCTGGTAGTCCTGGAAGCTGGAGTGGCGGCTGGTGGACTCTCCTTGGCTGAGTGCTGCTGGTTCGACTCTCCTGGATTGAGTGAATTCTTACTGCCAGCGTCTGACTATTTAAAGGAGCCAGTCCTTTGTCCAACGCGATCTCGACGCTCATTGGTCGAAGTAGAAGGGATGTTTTGCCCGATTTCGATATATTTTGTAATTATAGCATTTAATTGAGCGGCGTGATCAATTAGCGACTTGGTTTTAGTCGCAATCAATAGTTGATGAAATGCCGAGTCTAACGACACCCAATTTGCTATGATTTGAGTAAAAAATTAGCTCAACTTGGAATTTTTTAATGCAATGTTCCGCGTAAAGCTTAATTAAGTATTTTTCTTATGGCGTGTGTTAAAAAGTTTATTATGCTTTGATCGGTTGCGCGCTATTTTTATAAGATTATTGAGACTAATTACGCTTTTCTGGGATGCTTCCTTCGTTAATTAAAATTTAATTTGTAATCTGCATTTTTGCTCGCTGTACTCGGTCGTGGCCCCTGATTTCTTCGTTACAATATGCCTTTCCTCGGGCCGCTGAACTCTCGGCCGCTCTCCCGGGCGCGAGTTTGGCTGCCTGATGGAAAAATTGCTTTTCTCCACCTGTATATGTGCTATCGCTCTGTGGTTTGTTTTAATAGGTAGCGGTTAATTTTTCCTATCTTCTGGTATCCTTTATGTGTGATTAAAACAGAGCGCACTCTGTTTAAAGGGCGTTTTAGTGAAAAATTCTTAATTTAATCTGCAAACATTCGTGAGGCGTATTTCGCTGGCTGTCACCTTTCTTGGCCGGCCGGCTCCAATAAAGTTTTATGGTTGCAATCTTGCTGCACTTTAGAAATTCGTTGTAAGGACACTTATTTTTATGATTTTAGGGTTTTGAAAGATACTTCTGCGTAGGATCGCGGCGGTTTGTTGAACAGATGTAATAATCTTTGTTCTTCGGGCGCCTTTCGGGCGGCGTACGTTTCCTTTGTCTTTATTCGATCTGTTTAACGGTTCATATCAAACGCAAGTCACAGGAAGCCGGTAATAAAAGGTCGCTCTACTCTAAAGCTCTTATGGGCAGCAAAGCTGACAATAGGTATTGTCCTCGAAGAATGCCCCGAGATTCCTCTATAACAAGCGTTCATTCAGAAATCCCTTCTGTTTGCGTAAGAAGCAGTATTTAAGACTAGCAAGATGTCGTCTCAACATTGCCTCCTGATACTCTGAGATGACTTACTTTAGGCAATACGAGGGTCTTTTGTCAGTTTCCAAAGTCTATAGACAACCCATATCTGGGGTTTCGGCACTGATCCAACATTACCAAATTGGAGACCCCAAAAAGAACATCTAAAAAATCTGGTGTGATACACGCACACAACTTCTTTTTACAGTGATCTTAGAATTAGCCAAAAATTTGATTTTTAATTTTTAAGCATTTCAAAAATTTTCAAAAATTAAAAATTTTACAAAAACAGTACAAAATAGAGTGTTAGTTCAAGAGACAAATTTTCTCTAGAATTTTAAGGTGAATTCAAAAATGTTATAATATACCGGGTGTTCTATTTAAAATAGGAGTTAATAAAAAAAAATAGAAAAAAAACAAAAGAAACCCATTTTAGAAGTATTCAACTGGAAAATCACCTATCTCACATCAATACACATTAAAAATGTAATAAAAATGTAAAGTTAAAAAAATCGTTAGAGCCGTTTTTGAAAACATCGAAAAAAACTGAAAATTCACAAGAGTAAACACCTACTTCCGGTTATGCGATTTTCTTCAAAATCTTGCTGTCGCATCTACATAGTACACAAAACTTATATATAAAGTTTCAACGCCATACCTCTTTCCGTTTTTGAGATATTCTGTTCACAGACAGACACACACACAGACAGACAGACACACAGACAGACAGACCAATGAAAAAAAATATGTTTTTTGGGATCAGGAGACTCTAAAACGTGAAGATCTGTTGAAAACTCAATTTCGAATTTTTGGGGTGAATCCAATACTTCCTTTATTGTAAAAGGAAGTAAAAACAGTGCTGATCACATCATCATTGGTGAAGTCGCGAAGGCCAACTGTAAGTAAATAGTGCTAACCACCTTACTGTTGACCCGCCAAGAACAGCATAAATTAGGGAATTACAAACTCAAGTTCGCGATAATAGCTGACAATTCGTAATTCAAGTGCAAGTGAACTAAATTGAGCGTCCTTCAACAATAAGATGGCAAATCCTGAAGGCAGTATTTCAGTTTCCATAGCCAACGCTAGCAACACAATCTCAGCTAGTTCAACCGATCAGGCTACATCGCCAAAGTTACATGATTGCTGAGGCTTTCACGGCCAGTGCCATTAAGTAACAAGCGACTTCCGGGATTGGACCGTGTCATGATTGAGAAGTAGTTTGTTCGCCAAAGTTATTCCCACACCAACTTAAGTAACAAGCAGGATGGAGACCCAATCAAGCAATAATGTTTCACACTGCAGCAAAAGGTGCCTCCACGATGTCTGCAATCATGGCGCATAACATCGAACCAGTGACAAAAATGGGCCGCCAGCAGCCACAAAACACAATCACGACGCTTGATATCGCAACCAACTACAAAAATTGGCCGTGAGCAGCCGCAAAACAAAGGCACGACGCTCATCGTAGCAACTAGCGACAAGAATGAGCTGTGAGCAGCCGCGAAACACGAGCACGCACTGTAACATCGCAACAAGCGACAAGAATGAGGCATAAGCACAAAACGCAACACAGCTTGAAGTCGGACCAGGATGACATCTTTAACGAGAAGCCGCTAGTATCATCGCCGATCAACATGACTTACAGGCAAACCTTGCCACCACAGGCGTTTACTTCCTTGGACACTCCACTTCGGAAGACGGGACAAAGCCACCAGGAAACCGCATCAACGCTATCAAGCAAGTAGTATCTCAGTCGAAGATCAATGAGCTCCCTTAACGCACCACCGCAAACCTGGCTGCCACAAAAGGCAAAATTTTGGACATTGAAGGTTTCCTGGATTACCCAACTCAATCAAAAGGGCTAACCTCAGAAAATATCCATACTGGCCGGCAGAATCTCCGCTCTGGTGTATCCAAATTAAGACTGAGCATCGCTCATATAGTTCCGCCACCTGATTCCATAGGGACATTTCCAGCAGATCTACACTATGTCGCCGGGAACAACAAACCTCCCCGCAGATACCTTATCTTAATTATTGTGGCAGGTCCCATAGCATTATTTCCAAGCAGTACAACTCACTGCAACACGCTGAACAATTTCACAAGTCGGACGCCTAATGAAAGACATCCCTGTGCCCTGACGCCGTGCTAGCCTCGAAGAAGATCTACTTCTTAGATGATGACGCGGATATCAACTATAATTCAGCTATGGGGACACTCGACCCTTCATCGCAAAGCAGTTTCGACGCCCGGTGTTTGACGCCATTCACAACGGTGTGCAACCGGGAATTTGAGCACCGACGTAACTCATCTACTCAAGGTTCTCTTAGGCTTTCCATACTTAAGGACCTCAACCTCTGGAGCCAAGCGTGGGTCCCGCGGCAACTCCCGCAGAGGGTGTCCGAAATCAAATGTATGTGTAGCATTTAAAAAAGTTTCGAAACGTCAAGAACTGATTTGTATAAGTCGCGCTTGAAGCAAGGGATGACAAATTATTTCCGCCGTTTTAGCTAAATTGTGAATCCTTTCATACACACTTTTCAACAAACAGCATTATCTAAAAAAAACTACTCCAAGCACCGAACTACTAAGGTTCAAAAAGAAATAATCACACTTCCTACAAAATTGGCAGGGTTCAGCTATGCAGGACAAAGTAAAGGGATACCAAGTCAGCACAGCAAAAGTTCTTTTGACCCATTTTCGACACTAGCGACAAGTCCGAGTGTTCCAGCCCCTCTTTTGTCCCAACACAAGGCCTACTCAAGCAAACAAAGCAATAAACCCGATCTCCGGGTCTGGTCATCATACTCGACGGATAAAGTCAAAGTGGTATCTGAGGCTTACCACTTGCGGAGAAAAGGCGAGCAAAGAAACATTTACCCAAGTCACAGGAAGCCGGTAATAAAATACCGTTGTACTACGAACCCCTTTTGTCCAGCACAGCTGACAATAGGTATTTCTGTGTAGGAGGTGTTCTTTCAGGAACCCCTTTTTCTTGTGTAAGATGCAGTATTTAAGGCCAGACAGCCTGGGTACTTGACTTACTTTAAGCAAGACGAGAGCTTCTGGTCAGTTTCCAAACTCTATTTTACGAGTCATATTTCGGCGTTCGTGTGTATAATTAATTCTCTGTATTCATGTTCTGCAGATAAGTGTATTTGCTATATTTTGTGTTCTAAAATAAATAAAATGCATGTTTTATTGTCTACATCGGTTATGCTTTATTAAACTACAGGTCACTCATAACCTACACTACCAATAACGAAACGAACTCTGATCAACTGATAATAAACGTCGAAAAATAAATGAATACGTTCCTATATAGGTAAATAAATAGTTGTTTACACTAGACAACGTGGGAAAATAGTGGGTTGACTATGTATACCCGTACAGTACTTGCTGAGGTAAACAAAAAAGTCTAGAATTTGTCATTACCAAGTTCTGGCCACCTTAAGTTTAAAATTAAATTCACCAATTTTATTGAAATTACTTTTTGCTGGACGTAAATATGTAACTTATCCAGTAAAGATGCGTTCTAAATTGTTAAAATCGTTCCAAATCATTATCTAGGTTCTATTCTACATTTTGGAAGGGTAGCTATTACTTAGACTGTTAGAGTTTTATGGAGATAAACTGAAGCAACCTGCACATGTTTACATCAATTGATATTGTGTTGGTTCTTACAAACTTCTGCAAACTTTCTGCAATTTAAGCACATTCGCATTGGTCAATTGCCCCTAGCAAATACAAAATACATTTAGTAAATAAGAGAAGAATTATTATTATCTTATTCAATTGTGACAAGGATTGCTACATTAAAGGCTCCGACTTTCTATTATACAGCAGTAGAAATGTGAGAACGTTTGTAACAACAAAAAGGGAAATAATTCTGACGAAAGAGAATCCTATATCCCTAAAACGGGAGGATAATAGACAGATAATTCAAACGTTTACTGTTTAAATAAATGAAAACTTTGGCGTATTTAGTAGTCATTGTAGCCCGTATAAAAGCCCCGTAGGCCATCGCCATGTAAATGCGAAAATAAAAGTTCTTTGCGATGCAGCAAACGGGACATTCGAAAGCAAACCAACAATGCCGTATTCAATAAAATGCAGAAGAAGTCTGTTTTATTAACTAGGTCTCGAACCCTTGTCTTCATAGTTTCCAATAGCGAACTGGACAAACAAAAGCCGTGTCGCCGATTTCAAGGCGAATTTGTCCCAATATACACAAGGAAAGAACGGACGCAGAATTTACTGCGACGGACTAAACACAGTAGATGTTGGAATATATAAAACTCGAGTTGGATTTTATGCGGCTACACCTTATTTCAGTTGTTTGCAATTGTTCCTAGTACAAATTTGATTTTTTTAAATACATGCATGGTAAATTGATCATTATTACCAAATTCATTTACTAATTACCATGGTTACACGGCAGTCATAATTCAACTTTATCTCACTATTTCTTACTTTTCTGTGATTTTACAGGTATTCCAAAAATAGTATACTAACCGCGAACTGTAAGTAACTTTTCCGGTACTGAATGCAATGTTAGCGTCGTTCTTGGATCTAGGTAGTCACTGAGAGTTTTTTTATTGTTACACTTCTATGATCATACTTTGTTGTGAATCAATAACTATTTTGAGCCTTCCAATTGACTATGAAAAGCTTGGCGTTGTCACTAAGATTTATATTTTTATTACGAAAACACAAAACAGATAAATGAATATCTCTTTCTGGATTTTTTAAAAGATATGGTAAGACGTTAAGTATTGTGACATACATGCTTCATCCACCAGTAGTCCAGCGCTTATAACCCACCATCTCAAAAGATGGAGTACGTATGTACCAATGTAGAGTTTCAACCAAAGGGTCAGTTGTTACACGTAAATTTAATTTTTAATAAAAACTGAATTCCAATATTGTCATAAGGCGTTTGGATATAGGTAAGTTCAGTGACATCATTTTATTTTGGGCTCGCTAATCTGTGTTTAAGCCATCTCTATATGATTTAAAGGCGCCCTATTAAATTCTTACTATACTTAAAATGTATTTGAATTTAATTCATCGCGCTATCAAGCTCAAACCTTCCTTTCCCTCCTTACCTGTCTGTTCTGTCCTGAAAGCGTGTCTGTCTCGCAGAATGAACCCATATCCATTAGGCACTAAAGGAGATGACAGCGTTTCTGTCAGCCTAAAGTAGCCTTAACTTCCCTATAGCCCGTCCGACCAGACCGCCTTTAATTATCCGTACCAGCTTAATTCCTGAGTGCGAATTTAAGCGCGACCCGGAAGGCTATATTTCACAATATTTAACTTTTGTTAATGTTAAAGTACGCAGAGTTTTCCCACCGCCGTCACTACGGACCCGAAGCTACAACCTAGAGATTGTTGGATAAGAAGCTCACCTGGAGAACCCGCCTCAATAGCCTGAAAACGCTGTTCAAAAGCTCGCAGTCGTCGCCCTCGTACATTCAGTTCTTTGCGATTCGAATGCCTAAGCGAAAAACCAAAAGCTGTTGATCCGCTGGAATTAAAGCCGCGGTCGCCTCCGGAGTTACATGAAGCACGCCGGCTTAAGGTAAATCAAAAGCCGGCTGATTAATACGTATCAGGCCATTTTGGTATTTCTCAATCATTCTAGCAACTAAGCTTCCCGAGCAGTCTTGGTGCCATATTGATGAGTGCGCCTGTATTTCGAATTTAAGTCAGACAATAGTTCATCGCATAAGATCGCAATAATGATTTCAAACACCCTTTAGCGTCGTTATCCCTAATTGGTAACATTTCGGGGCCACCCTTTGTATGCTGTTTCATGCAGGTGTCCGTTTGAGTTTCGTTTCGTAGCGTTAGTTTTCCGGCTAGTTAAAAATTCAGCCTGTAGAGCAAATGAAAGGGCATCTATTCATCCCTGTCGCTCCGAGATGCATTTGTTGCTATCCAGCGGGTTTCCTGCCATGCGATTGGCAACTGTGAATGTGGCGTAATGACGCTCTGGCTGGCGCGCGTTTCTTTTGGCGTGAGTCAGTCACGAGAGGGACGTTGTGGCATAAAGAGCGTGAGGGGTTGTTCTGCTTTCTCGGCGTTGGCGTGTGTGGGTGCTTGCGTACCATGATGGCCGTCAGCTTTGCTTCAGTGACGTAGGGCCCAGGTTAGGTCCATTCTTCCCTAACAGGGGATCAAACTCATGACTCCCACGCTTCCATTCCTGCGTTTGTTATCGCCCACGCTCGGCGGGTCTCCATTACAAGGTAGCATGTGTGCATGCAATCTGAATTCTAGAATTATAGAAAAATTTTACCATTTATTATACATAACCAAAGTAACACCCCATAGGAAAGAAAACGTAGAGTATTAGTAAGAAACGAAGGACCGGATGACATAACGCCAATAATAACAGAAGAGATAATAAACGACATGGAAGGCAAGCACAAATCATCGCATATGTTCACAAAAATACAACAGAACCAATAACGAAACAGGAGAAAACATATGCTCCATTAGATGAATATTACAAGTGATAGCCGTAATAGAAAGATTCTGTACACTACGATGGAACTGGGCGGGGCATTTAAAAAGGATGGCTGACAATAGGTGAATTCACAATATCCTCGGGTGGAGGCCTAGAGCACACAAAAGACTTAGAAGGTGTCATCAGATCAGAACCGTACAACAGAGAGGAATTGAGATAACTAAGGGAGACTGACATCTGACTACGGATAATGATAACATAAAATGCATTAATCACACGGCACTTAAGCCTGCATCAGTTTGCCAAATGAAGAATGAACAACCAGAGTTTTGACTCGACGATGCGTAGCTGCTTTAAATATCTGATTTAACGTAGTCCAACAAATTATATAAGCTATTTACATATAGGAGTTTCGTGTCGATTTACTTAAGAAACAATCTTTTTCATTAAAAAAATCTCTAAGCAATAACTAGAGGACAGTTATTATTCATATTTGATGTAAATAGCAAGACTTTGCTAAATTAAATGGATTAACCATGTTGGAAACCTTTTTTCTTAACTTACACTACATTAAGTTTACTAATACTGAAAGATAGCAGTTTTTGAGATATAAACAATATAAAAAACTAAAACTGCATGCCTGGTTCAACCAAATAGTAGTGATAGTGTTAACTAGGATTTACAGCATCATATATGTAATGTTATACAAGGTGTCCCAGAAATAAGAGCTGAAACAAATATAAAAGAAGCCAAGAAATTAACACAGTTTGTGAAATGATTATGAAAATCGGCTTATTTGCTCTTGGATGGTTAAAGTTTGATCTAGAAAATGCAGTGCTGCATTGGTTTTTACTCTATTGTTGTTGACCTATTAATTTTTGTTAAAAGTATTGTTGATAGTCAAAGTAGCATTACAAAAAACTTACAACTTTTGAAGGTCCTTAACAACAATATCTTTCTGAAAACCGGCTGATTTGGGTCGGATAAATGGGTTTTTCATAGAATTTCAAAATTCCCAGAAATGGACAATTCTCACCTTCAGGATGCTGCAGCTATTTTTTGTACATTTAGTTCTGTGACAACCTGTATATGCAGTGGTTCGGTACTTCTACATATGATATTCAAGTAATAATTGTAGAATAAAGGCAGGAATTGATACCTTATTTAGAATAAATAGATAAATATAGAGAGCGAGGATACGGAAGCTCTAACCTTCCGCCTTGCAGGCCAAACTCCTTCATGGGGTGTTAGTGCCTCACCATTATTATTATAGATAAATAATGAAATAAGTTCAGTTGAACAATATTATTTGAATTTAATTGATAAATAACATTTATATTATAGGAAAAATCATAATTAATATGGGACTAAAACTATAGTTACTTTTATTTCGAAAATTACAATAAGTCACTTTATTTTGTGTTCATCCTCGTAACAGCATGTCGAATAGTAATCGAATAAAGGCATGTACAAATTAATTAATAAAGGATGACAGTAATGTAAGAATTAGTATTTAGATGTTAAAAATGTAATTAATGAAATATGTACCAACGTAAAAATTTCATTTTAAATTTTAACCATGTAATTTTTTAAGTAAGCTAGATGCTAACGAATGTAGAAAATAGAAATATATTAAAAACATTCATAATTTTTTTCTGAAAGGAGGATAGACATGTTATAAATGTATAAAGAAATTATAGTTTCTTCAATCACTGTAAATTCAATAAACTGCTCAACTACAGGTCTAAAGAGTAGCTTCAGCACTGCGAAAACATTAAGTATTATAGTGCACCCATAATGTGTAGTTCAAAACGTGACCACCGAACTTCTGTAGATGGCGCCAAGTGGACAAGCCGCCACTGTGCTACAATGCTTGGAAATTTTGCAAAGTGGAAAATTGCCATCTTTCGCCAAAACCAAATAGCGCATGAAGGTGCTCGGGAGCTTAGCAACAACTTTGCCCCCTTTCAAAATTTCGATATCTGTAGCCGTTCGAAAGTTACAGGCGATCCAGACAGACAGACGGACGGACGGACGGACGGACGGTCGGACGGACGGACGGACGGACGGACGGACGGACGGACAAAACGTTCGCATAAGTACGCTGAAGCTACTAATAATTTACAAATGTAATACCGCTTTGAGGTAGAGGAATATGTTGTTATTGTCTATAACAATAGATGGAATGTTGAAATCGAGGGATGTAAGATAGCTGGAGGACGTTGCTGGTTGGAGTTACTACGTTGGCTGTAGCGAAATTCTGCATGGTTATTGTTATACAGTGTGAATAATGTAAGACTATACATTGACAACTTTATTTTAGCATTAATTAATTTACCCATGCTAACAACAACTGTCGGTTTGAAATTACAATGAAATAATCCAGTTGCAATTAGTTTCTATAATCACTGTGTTGTTATTTTGTTTACAAATACCATGGTAACATTAAGTAACTGTCCTTTGTCTAATTTTGCATAATTGAACCATGTATACTATAGTCTTACATTATTCTCACTGTATAGTGTTAGAATATACACATACAGGGTTTGCAGTGTCTGAGATCTTAAGATAAGACGGGTATAGTGTTTCAAGAATTTTTTAATATGTGAAAGATAAGATTTACTATAAATAAAACATTTAATGTCTGATCAATAACTACCTAAAGTGAGTTAAATTGTGATGGTTGTAAGAGCATTTGGGTGAAATGTTTGGATATGCTGTCAGTGAACGTTTTAGATAAAAATGATCTATATAGCTCATATAAAGTTCACAAACGACAATTTAAAAATCAGAATAATAATGAATCGATGTCTCAACCTGAGTAAGGAGTTTCATGTTTAAATAATTTATTAACAGTGCGAGTTTTGGAGATTTAATTAACCATACGCCTTTAATACATCGGAAAAATAATAAATATAGCAGAGTACATAACTATAAATACCTTGAGTTGGATAAACCAATTAGACATATCATGAAAGAACGCTTTATGCAAGCTTGGAGGAAAGAAAATATGGTAACAAACAATTGTTATATAAGAATTGTTTATTTCAATTGTCCATAAATAAGCATAACATAACATTGCAATATTTTGACTTTTGCTACCACCAAATTTCAGAACGTCCAGAAAAATATTAGTGAGAAATATATCGGAAAAATGTTGATCCAATTAAGCAAGTGCAAGTTTAAGCTCATATTGACGTATAAACTGTATTAAATTTTCAAGGCTAACTACTAGTGAAACAATAATTAAATTTTAATAAATTAATGTCTATTATTAGAATTACTTTAACAGCGCAATACATCGCGAGAGCTTGATAAAGTAATTCAAATACCAACTCTAGTTTTGCAGACTTTTTCTTAAGAAAATAATAATAATCTAGGAGTTTAAAAAAATTATACTGCGAATTACTTATGGATTTTCCAATAGGTCTCCCTCCGCAAATGTAGGAAAGTGGTGTGGTTTCAAAGAAATATTATATTACATAACTTGTATTACTCAGTATTTGAAGCAAGTTATAGAGTAAATAAGTTACTATTCTATAGTAGAACTAAGTAGTTAGTTGAAAAATACTTCTTTTGCGCTTCCCCGCCCTTTCGAATTAGACATTTTCAAATACTAAAGAAGAAACTGCATTAAACTAAATCTATACTTATTGAGTATTATAAGTTTAAAGTTTACACTAGTACTAAATAGCAGAAGTCACAGCCCTCTGGCTTTTTACGTATAGACACAATTAGTTCTTCTAAAGTACTGAACTGAAATTATAAAAACTACAAATTTTAAAGCGGCTTCACGTTTTGAACATGATGTTTTATTAATTACTGCTGTAATAAGAGGTAATTAAAGTCAGCTTTAAGTTAAAACAATACCTACATTCGCACATTTACAATTAAGTCACCATAAAACACCCACAATTACAACGTCTGCCATATCTGCAAGGTATTTTTATGACGGCTGTAAAGTTGTGCTACATGCAAATAACGTCCTAATTAAAATATTAGGCTCAGCTTTTAGAAGCTGATTAGAGGACCTGCTGCTAAAAAACTGTAATATACTACGAATATGTTGATCAAGGAATCTGCTATTATACACTAAACTCAATCATTTATTCGTAATCAAGTGTAATTCTTTAGTATAATTGTGTTCCGCGCGGTACAACAAAGCTATTTCTTGTTGCTTTCCATTACATTATTTATTTAAATTGCTATAGTAGAAAACTGGTTCGTTAAATTCTATAATATATTTTACAGTTAGCAGCACAAGATGCTCACGAGGTATTTTAATAACGTTAAAGTTTGTGTTGCTCGGAAGCACACTTAATTAACGAATTCGTAAAATGTAGAGATACAGTCATTCCTGAGGACACTTGACTTAGAAAAAGAAATTCCCGCTTCATTCTTCCAAAGGGAAACGGCAGTATTAGCACCATTGTTTGAAGATGTCATCAGAGCGCCTATCAACAGTTTGTAGAATTTAAATTATGGGCATTATGAGTTCAAGAATGAATTTAGCCAAGAAGTGTCAGAAGTGCCGCCGCATTCCCGCAATAATAGCAGCCGTCAGGTGGCGCAGACTATTACTTTTCTCAGTAGGCATTTTTTTTCGCTGTGGTATTTACTTACTTGCGAGAGACATCGTGGCCAACGATGCAAAAAAAAACCGGTGAAGTAATTGTGTGTCGTAATTAAGGCCGTGGGGGTTCTGTTCCCCTGCCTGGTGATATCCTTTGTAGCTGATGACTTTAGCTGCTCCTTGCCGTTTCACCGCGTTTGCCTGATATTGCGTTTCTTAATTTTGGCTTTGCATTCTTGCACGTTTACAACTTACTACTTGCTTCCGTAATTAACTTGGAAACTTACACTGTGCAAATTCAAGATTGTTGCTTTACTTTAACAACTTCATGTTTAAATTTGTTTATTTCAGGAAGCAGAGCGACCATAATTATTACTCCTTCGCATAATGAGATTTGAATAATTTGATTATAAACAAAGGCCTAAAAAAGGAAGAACATTGCAACATATGTAGGTCTGTGCAATCAATTGACCATTCGTCGTCTATAAATCAGCCTTTAAATTTTTAATGAATGTACTTGCTGTTCATATTTGTTTCCGTCTACGAACCGTCAGGTACGCTTACAATATTACAGCGCTACCACCAGTGCCGGTTTAAGGTACTTGAGCGCCCGGTGCTACTTGTGACTGCCGCCCGCGCCCCTACCTATGTTTTTGTAAATTAGTAATTTAAAAATCTGAAATTGCATTTCTATATTATATTTAACAAAAAGGGTTCCGAAATCCGAAATTATATATTATAGATAACTTTACAGTTATAAAATATAAAATAAAATAATTTAAAAAAATTAATAAGAAAATACAGTCACAAACCAAAAAGCTAATATTTGGTTTTCAATTATAAGAAGAAGGTAAGAAAAACGAAATAAAAGCAAAATAACATTTTTAAACATTGTGTTGCCATTCGTGTTTTTCTACAATATCTTAATATCACTAATACGTATACTAGGAATTGAGTAAAAATAAAATATAAATATTTTACCTTTACAACTAATATAAAACAAACGCAACAAAATTATTTCCTTAATTAACTTTGTTTATCAAAATCAACTAAAAGGTCAAAATCCATAATCTAGTTATCTAGTAGACTTGTCCGTCCGTCCGTCCGTCCGTCCGGGACGCTGTTTCAGCAGCCAAACCGTAAGAGATAGAGAAAAAAGTTATTAAAGTTATATGTTTGGAATGGTCATGTTAGGTGAGGAACCGAATTTCAGTCACGTGACACTTCCGGTTTTCGAGAAATCACGTGATTTCCGTCCGTCCGGGACGCTGTTTCAGCAGCCAAACAGTAAGAGATAGAGAAAATATTAAGGGTGCGTATACATTTGGCGAGCCGCGCCCGAGTCGCGCCTGAGTCGCGCCTGAGTCGCGCTTTTTGACCAACGAGCCTGCCGCGAGCCTCCTGCGAATTTTATCTGATCCGCATGGCAAGTTGAGCACCACGCGAGCTTCCCACGAACTTAAAGGTTTAATACCTGTTCAGGCGAGCGAAGAAGGTAGCAGGTATTATTATGTACCTGTTCCCATAGACGACTTTACTTTGTTTTTTTCCTTTCTGTAGGTCGCCAATAAACTCGAGATTTTCTTCTTGCAGGCCTTTGCAGATTTCCCGACGGCTAACTAAATTTCATTCCACGCCTCAACCCTCTTTTATTTTTTAAAGTAATCTTTGTCTTTGGGATCCCACACATTTTTATATAATTTGTAGGTCTCCACTAAATTTAACATACTTTCTTCGGACCACTCCATATTCATATAATAATATACAACTATCGAGGTCGAAGTCTCGCTGAAAATTAAATTTCTGCACGAGTCTGCTACAAACCCGTTCCACTACACGCGCAAAAACCCTTTGAGCTCGCCACAAAAACCGACAGAAAATGGATCGGCCGCGAGCCTCCGTCGCGCGGCTCGTGGTAGACTCGCAACCCGGTATAAATATGACGAATTTGGCTCGTTGTTGGCGCGACTCAGGCTCGTCTCGCGCGCGGCTCGCCAAATGTATACGCACCCTTTAGTTACATGTTTGGAATGGTCATGTCAGGTCAGGAACAGAATTTCAATCACGTGATTTTAAAAAATAATATTGTTTTTATTTAATACGCGTTCTATTTGAAAAACGGTCTTTTTTGTTTTATTAAATGAGACATTTGTCTCACTGGTTGCTAGTCGCAATATAATAATTGTAAGCTGGTCATGATGAGTGACTTCTGGCGTAGAATCTATACTTACTTAATAACGCGTATTGGCTTTAATTTGTTTCACTATTTCATTTAATAATTTTCCTATAAACTTATTGCAAATATCTTTGGATAAGTAAATATCTATGGATAAATAAGAAACAGTGGCCTTTCCACGAGTTGCAAGTTTTCTTATATGGTTTTCTAAAAAAGGGTTATACTCTGACAAAAGTTCTATCCCACCCAAATAATTGCCATTAAGATCCCCGCCTATCTTTTCATTACTGCCCTTAAATGCCAACTCTTCTTTTGCTGCAAATGTTATAACGCTAACAATCGTTGTGAATACGTTAACCCAATATTCCTTTACAGAGCTTTTTTCTTCTTCAAGTTTCTTATCAATTTTTCCAGTAGTTAAAGACTGCGCGGTATATATTCTCAGATTGTTTAAATGCTCAGAGGTTCGCTCGTGTTTATCAAACCTATGCGACTTGGTGTGACTCCGCTCAGACTTCTTTGACTCGCTTACGCTCGTCAGACAAACGCGTCCGGTATAACCACACAAACTACCTATCACTTTTACTCCTAATCCTAATAACATCATATATTATTATATGCGGCCTGCTTAGGGCTGCCCGACATCAGGAGATAGCCGGACATGATAATATGCTTACTTCGTCGTCGTGCCAACTTTATTAAGTGTGAGTGTGCCGTGCGCGCCGCCCAAGACAAATTTACCGCCCGGTTCTACAGCACCCAATAGCACCCATGTAAAACCGGCACTGGCTACCACATAAACTATCATTATCAATGTCAGTTCTGAATAATACATAATTCAGCTGTGGTACTGGTACACGTAAAATGTACTTGGAAAAATTCTCTTACTTACAATTTCAAATGCTACCGTTTGCACACGAAACAACTATAACATAAACCGTATATGGTGGATTCGATATCTAATACTCTGAGCTCGATACAGACGGGCTCGCGGAGTGGCTGGATAAATACGCGCATTTTATAATTCAGTCGCATACGTTACTGTTTACATGACCACGTTTATTCTAAAATTGCATTGAAGCTGATCACGACTCAGACTTAATGGTGCATCGCATTAAAATTCAGATATGGACACTCAGAAACGCTTTTTAGTAGCGCAGAGGTACTACTACATATTGCAAACGTATTAGCACAAAACAATTATTTGGTTTCAAGCCAAACAAGTCTTATACCGATTCGCTTTCTTCATTTTGGTAAAACTAAAGCGGAAGGAATATATAAATAACGAAACACTTGAAGTGGAGGTTTGATATACGTTTAATTCGAAAGTAATAACATACCATACAAGCCTTTGCTTTCTTTGAAAATTAATAACAATACATATTAGGATAATTTACACATAACGGAATAAGTTTCACACTGTCGCACGCAAGGCGCATGATTGATTACACGAAGTGGACTGGATTACTGAATTAATTGGAGTTTTCGTTGTTCTACGACGACGCGTTTACTCTGTCTTCTACATTTCAACAAATTGATTCACATGCCGACGCCTTAAACAACTGTCATTAACATATTTTCGTTGTGATAGTTCTAACGATTATTTATAGCTCGAAAATGAGACGTCAAGTTCTCCATAATTGTGGGTTGACTGTTTGTAAGTAAAGTAGCAGAAACTTGTTACAGGAACTCGAAAATATCCATCTAAAATATTTAAATATATTTAAACAAAAATATACAGCGTATCCCAAAAATGGCGAAATATATTTATGGGGTGTTGTAGGTAACCGACAAGGCAG
Source organism: Agriotes lineatus (assembly GCA_940337035.1). Taxonomy (NCBI): domain Eukaryota; kingdom Metazoa; phylum Arthropoda; class Insecta; order Coleoptera; family Elateridae; genus Agriotes; species Agriotes lineatus. The sequence continues at coordinate 184,698 of CALNHX010000850.1, forward strand.
TAAGTGTAAAGCAATAAAGAAATTATACCTGGCTGTTTTATTTATTTATTTATTTATTTACATGATAGAGGGCGATCCACAGCACGAACGGAAGACCGCAGTTCCAAAAACGGGTCACCACTAATACATAACAGAAAGATATACAATTAATTTAGCTGAGAATTAACAAAAAAATCAAAGAAGAAAAAGGTTTAATATAAGTACTAATATAAAAAAACTCAGTTTCGTAATTTACTACGTATTGAATTAACAAAAGTGGATAAGCTAACATTAAACAATTCAATATTATAAAACCCAGAATTATAGGTTTTAGCCAACCTTCGCAAGGGAGCGTTACAACCAAGGTTGGTAACATATATCTGTGCACAGAACAGTAATGGTTTTCTAAGCCTACGTCCGAAACGTTGAACCCTAAATTACTTATTAAATATTCACAATTTATTATGCTATTAACAATTTTAAAGAGGAGAAGTAAGTCACTGATCACTCTTCTGTCCGACAGAATAGACATGCTAAACAGTTTTAGCTTAGATTCGTAATTTAATAAATGCAGTTGTCGATTGAATTTATAGGTTAGGTGATCAGTAAATACTCCTAACAAGACTGTAGTATAATATCCTGTACGACAAAATGGTTTTAAAAAATTACCAATTCTACAGATAAAACCTAGCATTTTTAGAGCTTTTGAAGTAATATGTAAAACATGATCCTGAAAATTGAGTTTAGAATCAAAAATTACTCCTAGATCTTTAATTTCAGAAACTGAATCGAGCCGTTACATAACTTATAGGTAGGTTGACCAAATAAGGCCCGGCTTCGTAATAAGGCCCACCCTTCATTAAAACAGTAACAAATCAAAATTGCCAAATCTGATTGTTCTGTGGTCTTAACTGAGCGCCATCTAGTAGTGAATAACCGCATTACGTGCAATAGCATTGTTGGTTTTCTGTGTAAGCGTTAGTTTACATCGGAAAGTGCTAGCGGCGGCTTCGAGTATAATAATAGGTAAGTGGGCAATAAGGTTTTACCAAGTGTTTACTTATCCCTTTTTAAATTGCTGCATGTCATTTCAAAGCTAAATAAGTGTAGATTTCAAATTATCTAAAGAATTTTTGCATGCAAGAAGGATTACAAAGATATTTTTTTAAATTCATTGCCTTGTTGGTGGTCCACAATAAGGCCCGGGTGGGCCTTATTTGTATCATGCTGTAAAATAATGGACAATAATTTATCTGTCTGCATTATATTAACATCTGGCTATATTGCAACGCTCTACCCTAATTAGTTTTTCTTCACGTATTCCTATTTTTGATTATAAACATTTGTTTTCAGTTAAAATATGTCAAAACAGAGGGCCTTATGGAGCGAATAAACAATGGCAGAGGCTCTGCGAGCAGTTGAAAATGGTATGTCTGAGAGAGCTGCAGCACGGGAATTCAACATCCCAGATATCGCCTTTGCTCCATCAGAAATAACACGAAAGGAGTTGCCCTTGGCTGGCTCTTCAACTGATGGGACTTCCACTATCAGAAGCCCTTCACCAATTCCATCCACTTCTACGGCTACTGTCCCCACTTTCGGTCGCTCTACTTTCAAAAAACGCAACACTAGTGAAGAAGGTAGTAGCAGCTCAGAATCTTCCGCAGAAATTTCTTTGCATGATAGTTCCAGTTCTTTAGAAGATGAAGATGAGTCTGGATTATCAGTTAGCTTTAAAGGTGTCTTAGCAACACCTGATATAGAAACAACGAAAGTGAGATGTCACAGAAAAAAGTCCTTAAACTATCGTGCACAGCAAGCCACAAAATCTTTATTCGAAACAGATACGTCCATATCAGCTATCTCAGAAGTTCCCAAAAAGATAAAAGCTCTGCTACATGGAAACCGGAAACATAAAAGTAAAATATCTGAAGCTAGTGTTTCCAGACTAGAAAAAAACAGTAAATGCGATGGAAAAACAAATGACCCCCAAGATGAACATGAAAAGAAAGTTGCGTTAAAATCCAGTGTTACTCGGCCGAAAAAGGCCAAGACATCTGAAAGTTGGTTCTGTTTTTTATGTGGTAAAGATACGGTAAAGGACATAAGGCTGTGTATCGGATGCCAAAGATATGTCCACGAGGAATACGTAGAACTAACTAAGGATGATAAAAATGAGAGGTTTGTTTGTCCGGACTGCAAAAATAATTAAAAGATGAATTTGTTAATTTTGCTTAAAACAAATCAGATAACTTTATTTTTCGTTAATTTTTATCTAGAACACTGCGTTTGAATTTTGTTAATTTAAAGAAAGCTAATTGTTTAGTTTGTATTTTCTGTTCCCAGTATTATTTTCAAATAAAGAATATTTTATTAGCTTCAAGATGTTTTTTAATGAAACCATTAATTTTACAGTTATCCGATATAAAAAGGGGGTGTGCCTTATTTGGGTTCAGCATGGACCTTGTTAGGAATACCATGTTCTTAATAAGGCCCAAGAAGACATTTTTTAAAACTTCATTAAACAAAAAGTAATAATTATTTTCGCTTAACCGAAATAATTGCCATCAAATGTTCTTATATAACAGTACCTTTTCCGTTATTCTTAAATTTTTCACTCGATTTTCTAATACCAAAAAAAATTGCTTTTTCTTAAGTGGGCCTTATTTGGTCAACTTACCTTAATTAAATGAAAAAGGACTAATTTTCCTATGAAAAGACATTTTAAAGCATTTCTTTAGGTTAAGCTGCAATTTATTAGAATTACAAAATTCCGATATAGAATTCAAGTCTTTTTGCAATTTATCGGCATCCAAACTAGAATTTATAGCTTTATAATGTGTTTTTGTAGTTATTAACAAAAAAAGGTGTGCACAATCTGGCACATGCACATATTCTAATTTGTTTTTTTATTACTCCTCTTTGCTTACAGTATGTCTAATTTTTGGACAATAAGTAATTTATATACTAGAATAGTATTATATACAGCCTGTTCATAATTAAGTGTGCACTATTGCTATCTCGGTTGCTATTATAGCTAATAAGTTGGTTAAATTAGTAAAATAGTAGCATATTTCGTTCCGATTAAAATGGCGCAAACAAAAAAACAATTGAGCTTCGGGTTTTTGACATATGTCAAAAAATTAATTTTTTTTAATGGAACGCCCTGTATATTTTGACGTCAATCGATATCCAATCTTCTTCTGAACAAAAAACTTCTGATACTCTACTATCTTAAAGTTAATAACAATGGAGATATACGCCTGGTCAAAATTAAATACGTTGTAGCTCCCATAATAAGCAAGTTAGCAATAGTGCACATTTAATTCTGAACGGGCGTATATCTCCATTGTTATTAACTTTAGGATAGTAGGGTATAAGAAGTTTTTTGTTCAGAAGAAGATTGGCTATTGATTGACGTCAAAATATACAGGGGGCTCCATTTTTTTAAAATGCATTTTTTGACATATGTCAAAAACCCGAAGCTCAATTGTTTTTTTGTTTGCGCCATTTTAATCGGAACGAAATATGCTACTATTTTACTAATTTAACCAACTTCGTAGCTATTATAGCAACCTAGATAGCAATAGTGCACACTTAATTTTGAACAGGCTGTATACTACAATAACATGCAGGAGTTGTTTCCAATGAAGATTTTTCTTTATCTTACAGAATATGTAATAGCTTTAGAGTAACTTAAACTATGTTTTATTAGGTTTGCGGAAAGTTCGTTCCCCACATTTCGTTCCCCACATTCCGTACCCCACATTTCGTTCCCGGGATATTTCGTCTCCTCACATCTCGTACCCGGAAACTTCGTTCCCGAGCGAGCTCGGAATGCAGTTAGAAAAATGAAAGATATTTTAATTAATTTACTTATTATAATAAACTGATAAGAACAGTATGTCCCCCGGGGGGGGGATTACATTTTACTTTTAGTTTTACATAAAAATTTTATAGGAATTAAAATTTCTGCTTGGTTTGTAGAGAATTTGAGAAACATTTTCAGTTTTTCAAAAAGAAGTCGGCCCTGAAAGTTCAGCGAAAACTATTTCCTTTTCAGGTAAACTAGCCTTATTGTTCATAATACGGCAAAATATTACTAAGAAAAGTTGTTCAGAATGAGAAATAATGGCCGTATACGAGATATAAGGAAGACACTTAGATTAAACCGTCATTTTTAATAAATACAATTTATTTTGTTCTTATAAGTTTATTATAATAAATACATTAATTAAAATATCTTTCATTATCTAACTGTATTCCGATCGCTGCACTCGTTTTTTAACACCCTGTAATCTAAGAGACAAATTTAGCTCGCTCGGGAACGAAGTTTCCGGGTACGAGATGTGGGGAGACGAAATATCCCGGGAACGAAATGTGGGGTACGAAATGTGGGGAACGAACTTTCCGCATCCGGTTTTATTCTAAATACATATAACTAATTAAATCTGTCTATTAGATCGTTTGGCTTGAAACGTTTGAGACGTTGCACTTCACCAGGGTTTTTATATAAATTTCTAGCGAGCACATTCGGATGCACTACAGTTTTAGCACTATAATTCTCACTAAATCCCTTGATTTCTTCTTTAACAGTTGGCATTTGTAGGTCTCTCGCAATTACGTGGTTTGTAACATACCAGTGGGCATTAACCAGTGTTCTCAAAACTTTGTTCTGAAAGCGCTGAAGGATTTCAAGATTTGAATTACTGGCTGTGCCCCATAGTTGAAACCCAATTTCCACACAGGCTTCAAAATAGTTTTGTACAGAAGCAGTTTATTTTCAAGTGATAACTGTGATGTTCTGCCGATCATCCAATACATTTGTCGGAGTTTTATGCCGAGTTGCTTTCTTTCTAAATATGTGCTTCCTCCAGGTCAAGCGTTTATCCATGTGCATTCCAAGATACTTCGTGTCATCTGCTTGAATCAGCTGATTACCATTTAGTGTAACTGGAGGACAGGTGTCTCTGCTTAGTGTAAACGTTAGATATACCGATTTAGATTCATTTGCCTTTATTTTCCATGTGGTTAATCAAGTTTTCAACTTATTTAAATTTTCTTGAAGGTGTTGTGATGCAGTGATTGGATCGGCATGTACTGCTAGAACTGCAGTATCGTCTGCATACGTGGCTGTTGTAGTTTTGTTAGTTGTCGGAAGATCTGCGGTATATAAGAGATATAAGATAGGTCCCAAAATGCTGCCTTGTGATACCCCAGATCCGATTAGTACCAGGTCAGTGTATTCGTCTTGATATTTAACTAGGAAAAACCTATTTGTTAGGTAGGAAGTCAGGACAATGACAAAAGCGTGAGGAAGGTTTTGTTTTTGTTTGAACCAAACCTTATCAAAGGCTTGGCTGATGTCCAGAAATGCCGCCGTGCAATAGTTTTGTTCTTCAAATGCCACATTGATCACATTAGCTAACCGGTGTACTTCTTCGATAATGTTATGTTGGTTTCTAAAATCGAATTGATGATTAGGGATCAGTTGGTTATCGTTTAGAATTGGTTTCATTCGTTTCAAAAATATCTTTTCAAATACTTTCGAAAGAACTGGTAACAAACTAATTGGACGATAAGACACCGCTTCATTTGGATTCTTTCCAGGTTTTAACAACATAACTATTTGTGCTACTTTCCATTGACTGGGAAAGTGCCCTAACCTCAATATTGCATTGAAGATTTGCTGTATAGTTTTGTACCCTTTAGTTGTAAGTTCTTGTAACACTTTACCGGTTATTAGATCAAAGCCTGGAGCTTTGCGAGGGTTGATATTTTGTTGTATTTTATCTTCAATTTCTGTGAGACAGTTTTTAATTGGAATATCCATTTGATATGGTGCATTAAGATATTCTCTTATCATTTGCTCTTATTCCGGTTCATTTACGCTGTGTGATTGAAAAACGGTGGCTAAGTGGTTTGCAAATGCTGCAGCTTTCTCTTTTATCTTTGATTGGTGGAACGTGGGTCTCTTCAGTTTCTTTGTGACTTTCCATAGTGAGAAATCTGTCGCTTCTAGTGGTGATAGTTCACTGAGGTATTCCTGGATTGATTCATTTTTAATTTGTTTTAAAAATTGTTTCAACTGCTTTGTTGCTTTATTACATTTCTTTTGTCATCTTCAATTCCTGTGGTTTTTCTCTGACATTTTTTGTTTAATTATAGTAGGACTTATTTCATTAATGGTGTCACGGTTGTAGTCAGATGTTGCTATCCATGCTGCATTCTGAATTGCTTCAGTTGACTCTGCTACTGCTATATCAACCTCTTCTGGAGTCTTCAAAGTTATATTCAGGTTAATTAGCTGGTCTACTGTTGTTCCATATATTTCCCAATTTGTTCTCTTGCTGTATAATGTTGGTTGCTTTGGTCATTCTAAGACGTTTAAGTACAGTGTGATTATAACTGGTGAATGGTCTGACGGTAGATCAATGCAAGACTCTGCTTTGATTTTTTTTCGTTAATTCCTTTTGTGATTCCAAAATCTAGTAAACGGGGTATTTTTTCCTGTCGGTCGGCCAATAGGAAGGTTTTCTGGTGGATATTGCTGTTAAATTATTTGCTCTTAAAGCAGCGTATGACTGTTTGCCTTTAGGTGTTGTTGTCCTTGAACCCCAAAATTCATTTTTTGCATTCCAATCTCCTGATTGCCAGCGTGGCCGAGCGGTTAGGGCGTCAGGCTGCGGTGCCACGGTACGGGGTTCAATTCCGACATCTGGCAACTGGCAGGCAGCCCACCCAGTTGCTTTAAAAATTGGGTACCGAAACCACAGTTGTAGGAGTAGGGAAAGTAAGGCAGTCGTCGAAAGCGTGATGCTAACCACATCACCCAGTACTCCGTTAACGGTGTGCCAAATTACCGGGTTTCGGAAAGAGATATTTCGGCGACCTTGACTCGCCTTGTCTCAGGCCATATTCCTACATAGAATAAAGTGCCCGAACTTTACTATTTCAATCTCCTCCAGTGATAAGTTTATTTCCTAAAGTATTGAAAAAGTAGTCTTTCTTTTTATTATTGTACTTTGGTGGCCAGTACACTGCTGATATGTTGATATTTCTCATATGATCGTCTATTGCTTGTAAATGTTCTGTGCTATAACTTTATAGTTCGTGGTGTTTCATGCCATCTCTTATTATATTTGCTGTTCTCCCATGCGCATCGCCGTCGGGATGTCTAATGCTATATATTCTATATCTTGGTATTTGTAGGTGCCTTTTGTGGGTGAAGTGCGTCTCTGACGCTAACAGTATATCTATTTAATTAATTTGTAAGAAGTGTTTTAGTTCTCGTGCATGTTGGTACAAGCCGTTGGTTGAATATTTGTGCTATTAGGACATTTTATTTACTAGCGTTAAGATGAGATTTATCATATTTTTTAACTCTGTTAGATCGCTATTCTGTTGATTCGATGTGAATGGGTTTGTTGGATTAATGTTGTTTATTTGTTGCGGATCTTGTTGTATAGTTTGCGAGTAGGTTATGTTAGGTTGTACTACATATCGGGTTGTATTAGGTGTTGATTTACTTCTCAGTTGTGGGTATAATCTTTGCTGCAATTGTTTATGTACTATACATCCTTTATAATTTGCTGGATGACTTACTTTGCAGTTAACACATTAAACTTCGTTTTTATTTTTCTGGGGCAATCTGAGGTTAGGTGTTGTCCTAGGCATTTTACGCAGCGTGGATTTTTATTGCAAAAGTTTTTAGTGTGACTATACTGTTGGCATCGCATGCATTACGGTATATTGCGCTTTGTATGTGGTGCTTCAAACGTTACACATTAGGCCAGTCATTTAAAACGTCGTAGGTCGCAAAAAATTGCACTGTTCTGATTTTTTTGGGATGTTTTTAGTATAGATACCCAAGTATGCAGCTTCGAAAGACCTGTGCTAACTGCGTGGTGCTCGAAAAACCCTTCTTTTCGGACTTTTTTTCCGTTTTTGGCTTATTACTTCTAAAAGATATATCCTACGGAAAAAGTCGCCCTACACACTTTTAAAGTAGACAAACTTTGCTACAATGTAGCATAATAGCAGCTTCGTAGGTCCTATGCGTCCCGAGATACAGCTCTTCAAAGATTGGCCATTTTTTCCAAAAAAGTTCGAAATTGTAGTTTTAGCCGTCTTCCGAGCAGAATATTGGAAAGTCATGCCAAATAAAGTTGTAGAGCAGTTACTTAGCTTTAATTTAAGTATAAGGGGAGCCCTGTAGGACCAATAGTTCCCATGCTATCAGGAAAAAAACGAAAAATTAAGGAAATCGGATTTTTCAAGAAATGGAGCTTCTGTTATTAATATTGCAGTTACCTATAAAATGTTATAAAAATGACATTGCATTTATAAATTTGATTTATTATTATTATATATATTGTTATTATTACACCTACATATTTATATGAGTCGTAGTTGTCAACTAACGTAGGCCTCATCTTTTGGCTAGGTACCTATGACGGCTGTAAACCGGTTTTTAAAAACAGAGGAAATTTTATTGTAAACGTAAAAAGTATATTGGTATTGAGTATAAAATAAAAGGTACATTACACTTTTTTAACATAACGTTTTTCTTCTCAATACCATTTACGTTTATAAAAAGAAAATCCTGTATACAAAGCTAAAAATTAAAAAACTAAAAAGTTAATGTTAAGTTTACAAACGTCGGGATTCGATGGCCACCCAGAAGAGGGGACTGCTAGGAGCACAAAGACAGCAGAGCGGCTACGTCGTTATGTAACCTCAGCGTGTAGCAACATAATTTTTGAAGAATCGACACTGATGAAAGTGCCCCAAGAAAAGCAGCGCTTGATCAACTTCATCTGCACTGGACTGGATAGCCAAGGAAGCGAAGCAAGCCCCAGAGGACGCCGACTCCTTCATTGTGATTGCAGCATTGGAGAAGAGCGAGGAGTACGAGCATATCATAATAGCTGGAGAGGATATTGACCACTTGGTTCTTCTTAATGGATTCGAGGAGAGCTCTCATTACCCCCTGGAATAGAGTTGTTCCTTCACGTCTTCACTGGTTGCGACACCACCTCTGCAATTTCGGGCAAGGGAAAACGAAGATGTTGGGCGTCCTTTTAAAACAGCCAGACCTTCTTGACGCGGCTACCACGTTTCTCAACCATGACGCTGATCATGAGGAGATAGCCTCTGCTGGCAACAAATGTCTCATGGCGCTGTATGGTGGGGGAGAAGACGACTCTCTCCACGCCCTGCGTTACGGGATATTTGTCCGATCTGCTGCCAACGCCAAAGTCCACCTCGCACGTCTGTCCCCAACCGAAGAGGCTGGTGCCCAACATTCCTACAGAACCTACCACCAGGTGCAGAAGTGGTTGGGAGTAGAGAAACAGCCCATCAACTGGGAGTGGACAAGGAGCCAGCTGGGGCTGACACCGGTGACCTCAACCAAGGAACCAGCGCTGCTAACCCTGCTGAAATTCCTGTCATGCAGATGCCAGAAAGGGTGCAGAAGAGGGAGCTGCTCCTGCCAGAGAGCAGGGCTGAAATGCTCTGCTCTCTGCAAAGTTTGTCAGGGGAAGACTTGCCTGAATACTCCACCCTTAGCCATGGCGTCGGATGAAGAAGACGACGGCGACGACGCTTTACCACTAGTATCTAGTAGTAGATCTAATCCAACAACAGAGGAGTCTCCGGAACCCCAAGAAGAGCCATCTGACGAACCTGGGCCTTCCAAACGAACACGACTGTCTCGCTAAGTGCGTAAAGGTAAGCCTTAAGCCTGATACTACATAGCTACCCATTCATTGTAATTGACTATAAAATTGATTACTCATTTAATACATCGCAGGAGTCAGCTGAGGTCCCGCCATCACTTCACGTTCAACATTTCACGTCCCAGGTTCCCCAAACTATCAAAATAATTTGTATACAATTTTTATAAATTTATACCTTATTATTAATTGTACTCAATTTAATTTTGCATGATATAAATAATTTTCCACTGAGTTATGTCTTTCTTATCCTTTACAAAAGTCCTGCAATTCGTCAGGATATATTTCTTCAAAAAATCGTTTTCCTTAATTTTTATTCCTTTTTTCCTGCTAACAAGGTAACTAGTATTGGTCTTACAGGGTTGCTCTAAAATTAAAGCTAAATAACTACTCTATAATTTTATTTCCTCGTAGGATGACTATTTTAGCCGATATTCTGCTCGAAAGACGACTAAAACTACAATTTCGAACTTTTTGGCAAACATGGCCAATCTTATAAGTGCCCTATCTTTGGACCTATTGGACCTACGAAGCTGCTGTTACGCTCAAATTTTAGAAAATTTTGTCTGTTTTGAAAGTGTACAGGACTACTTTTTCCGTACCATGCACTTTTTAGAAGTTATAAGCCAAAAAGTGAAATAAGTAAAAAAAAGGGTTTTTAGAGCACCACGCTGTTAGCACAGGTCTTTCGAAGCTGCAAACTTGGTTTTAAACTATTGGTATCTATCCTTACAACATTCCAAAAAATCAGAACATTGCAATTTTTTGTGACCTAACGCGATTTTTGTTTCCATCAGCAATTTTACTTTATACATTTCTTTGTTATTGTCGTTTTGTTTTATGTCGGCGAAAAATATAGGAAGACGTATGTCAGTACCAGGTTTTTTGATGTCCCACATATTTGTAACTTCATGTCTTAAATCTTGTATACTATTTTTTATTTCTTCTACATCGGTGGAATAGTGAACATTTTTTAATACCATTCACTGTTTTTGTCTTTTTGCATTTTTATAATATTTGTGTATGTTTGGCTATCTTTCGGTTCTATTTTGACCTGATTGCTACTCAGTGCTTTCGTAAGGTATTTTGCTTCTGCTATTTTATTTAATTCTAATATTTGTGTTTTCTACACCAGCAACAAAGATTGGTGGAGCTTTTGGGTCCTTTGCGTATATTCGTTCTCATTGATTCTTCTTCAGCATGGCCTTCGTAATGATTCTTTAAAGTAACACTGTTTCTTAACCAGTATTTATTTGATTCGCTTTGACTTGAGTGGCCTTCTTCGTCTGCGTTTCTTGGTCGTTTGTAGCTTTTTACAACTGGCCATTCACTATCATGTGATGTTTGAGGTAGCGTTGATGTACAGAATAGTGCACTGTTTGGTTGCTATTGATTACAATTAACAGCAGAATACTGTTGATGTTGTTGTGGAATTATCATGTGAGGGTAGGATATATTGGCTGGCAGATACGGTGCATTTTGATTATATATTGTCAGAGCTGGTTGTATATAGGGCATGCTGTTAAAATAAGGGTTGTTGGCCATTTTGGCCCAACCAGGTGGTGGGTACTTATTACTATTAGCACTATAAATTGCAACATTTTGGCTAAATGTTTAAATTCTAAAAATCTTGGGTTTATTTTGATTTATTATTTTGTCATCTTAGCACTGACCTGGGGTCGCGCATTTATTACTTTACACTTGATATTTCAGCACGTGGAGTACGATCGCACAACCTTACTGTTTTACAACGACACGTTTACTCTGTCTTCTACATTTCAACAAATTGATTCACATGCTGATGCCTTGAACAACTGTCATACATATTTTCGCTGTGATAGTTCCAACGATTATTTATAGTTCGAAAATGATACGTCAAGATCTCCATAATTGTGTGTTGACTGTAAGTAAAGTAGCAGAATGAAACTTGTTACAGGAACTCAATAATTTCTATTTAAAATATTTAAATAAATTTGACGTTTACAACCAAATAATTCCAACAAAAATATACAGTGTCTTCCAAAAATGGTGCAAAATATATATAGGGCGTTGTAGGTCACTGACATGGGAGTAAGGGAAAAGCAATAAACAAATTCTACTAAGGAAGGTCTGCAGAATCTTACAAATGCACATTTCCTAATTTGTTAGGAAGTTATTTATTTTGATTGTTATCTACTCCTTAATAACGTTGGAAACCAACGACTAATTTTTGAAAAAAGAACATTTAAAAAGAAAATAATCAGAAGGGGGCCCAAGACTCTTTTAATAAACAAGTTCATTACAGAAAATAATGAAATTAAATGAATGAAATTTTGTCCTTGCTCATTCAAACAAGCCTGTGCCCTTCTTCTAATATTATTTCAAACTCTTAAAACCAAATTGACAGTTAGCGAAGCAGCTTGCATGCGGTTCATTAGATCTTGCTGGTTTTGGAGTGAAGTTCGGTAAGCGATTGACTTTACATGACCCTGGAAAAAATTCGAGTGCCGTAACTCCGGGGATCTTGGAGGCCATGGCACAGGACCGTTTCTGCCTATCTATTTGTTACCATATTCGTTATCCAACCACGCTCTTACAGTGGCTGCATGGTGAGGTGGAACACCATCTAGCTGCATCCACATGTTTCGAGTTGTCGCAAGTGGAAGGTCATCAAGAAGATCCTGAAGCTCATTTTGAAGACAATTTGAAAAACCTTTTCTATTCTAATGTTGTGGCAAGAATATTTCCCCTAGCAAATGATTTACCAGAATACCAGCCCAACAATTAACTCTGAGATGCTATTGATGGGAGACATTTGGAAGTGTAGTGATGGGAATTATTGGCGTTAAAAAAACCGCCCCTGCTGAAACTGGCCACAAATCTTTTGAAGCTTTTTGTTGTTATCAATAGCTCCTAACAATAAATTGCATAACAACGTTTGCGCCCTTGTGTAGTAATATGGGTGGTATCCTTCATCTACAAAACTTCGTATATTGAGCTTTTAGAAAATCTCAGTTGTTGAGCGACAGTTCTCATACTTGTCGTAGGACGTCATCTTCCATTTTTGATGTCCTTGCGTTTCGTGGACGACCTCTCCGTACCGTTGCCAATGGCATAAATTGTCCATTCTATTTTGCTTTTTGCTCAGGACGTCTAAAAACATTACCATCAGGATGCCTTCTGTTCTGGAATCTTTCTATATAGACTTGGACAGTTTGTAAAGCAACATTCTGACAATCGCCCCAAAATAAGCATCATAATGGTGTATTCGTTATTTAAATATATTTCGCGAAAACCTTGAATGCAAACCAAAAACATGACAACTGTGAGTCAAATTTATACTGAAACACAAGTAGTTTGATTTATTGTAGATCTCGGCAAATTTAAATCGCAATACAATGTTGCTATACTCATTTTCGTGCTACCTCTATGTAATAATTGTCTTCAGTATTACTTTAATAATTTACAATTACGTGCTTTTTCGCTATTTTTTAAATTTGTTTTGTCAATCTGAGAAACGCCTTTGAGAACATCCAACTGAGTGATATCATTAACGTAACTACTATAAAGGTATTACTGGATATGGAATAATAATATAAGGGGTATTGGGTAGTAGCCTTAGTGACCATATAGCTATTGGATTCCAAACAATATTCTAACATTACTACCCCCCCCCTCAACAAAGAAAGGAGCGTACGTGGTATAGAGGTTATGTTGGATCAATGAAGAGTTACTTGTAGGTTTAATAAAGCATAACCGATGTAGACAACAACATCGCTTTTATTATGAGGTATTCACTAACAGAATGCTTATTATATAAAATGCTTAAATCTTAACTGCGGGATTTGAAATTTACACGATTTCCAAGGTATAATTGATCAAAGTGATTGAATTAAGAGGGTAATTGAATCTGAGACCTGACCACATCCTCTAGGAAACTCAAAGTAAGCAAACTGGAATCTTAATACGTTATGTATGTTTTTCTTTCTGTTTTAATAGACTTTGGAAGTTGACAAAATCCACTGTCTTGCTTAGAGCAAGCACACCGGAATATCTAGAGACGCAAAATCGAGATTCCAAGCTGTCTGCTCTTAATTAGCTGCTCCTTATGCAAGAAGATGGGGTTCTTGCGAAAACACCTGCTCGAAAGAATCTCGGGGCGTTCTTCTAGAACAATATTCATTGTCAGCCGTGCTGGACTCAAGGGTGTCGGAGTACTACGGTATTTTATTCCCGGCTTCCTGTTACTTGCGTAAATCTTTCTGTGCTGTCCTTTTCTTCTCTGCTATCGGAATGGCTTTTCAGCCATTTATTGCTATTGAAACGGTCCTGTCACATTACGCAGAAATTTCGATTGCAACCCTTCTTGCATAGTGTTCTTGGTACTCCTTATTGCCCGACTTTCTCATTTTGTGATGACATGGAATACCTGCTATTTGGAGAAACTGATGTTCTGCGCAGTGTATATGAATCGCTGTGACACTTTGGTGACATAGAGGAAGACGTTTGTTACTATGTTCTATAGGAGCGATGTATACAACTACAATTTTCGTTAATAGGAACACACACAATTGACTTCGACTACCTACGGGATTATAAGGTACACGACAGTGGTAAGAGGTTTCTTGACGCAAATGCAGTGGTTGCTACATTTCAGAGAACATTTGAGTTCTCTGTGCGTTTCAAGAAGTGGGCAGGTGCACTCGTACTCTTTTCGAACTCAGTTTAGCCCTCTAGTCCAATTTTGAGCATATTCCTCCACCCCACTTTTCCACTGTTCTCTATTTTTTGCTGTTTGCATACATTCCAAGCCACCCTGACGTCATCCATCTAACGCACCTGAAGCTTTCCTTTCTTTCGTCCTTTATACCAGGCTTGTCATCGGTAAATGATGTTCCATCTACCATCTTGTATGCATTCGTGGTGACCTGCCCCTTTCCACTTAAGACTGTGACATCTGCCCCCTTATTTATTTTTATATATTTTTTCGTCTTTCTATCTCTCAGGGATATTTCGAGTATCACTCTTTCCATGGATATTTCGACTTTCGCTCGCTTTTCCACATTGTGTTTTGTGAACGTTCACATTTTCCTGATTTCTGAATTAATGTCCATATTTTGTCTTTTCTAATTCTATCTTCTTTAGCTTTGCTTGTGATATTTAAAGAATTAGAAAACGATCTGAAGATATCGGTAATTAGTCAACACCCCACTACAGGCCACAAAAGAAGGAAAAGAACTGGAAATTGTTGATAGTTATACATTCCTGGAACATATGACAAAATTGGAGAAAACATATATAAATAACGACATTTCACGAATAATTGCCTTCGCTTGAAGCTAGGGTTTGGGAAGACCCGGGCTTTTTGGACCCCTCGAGTAGAACTCAGTCGGACCCGTCTAGTTGGAGTCCGGGTCCGGGTATTTGATATTTTTTGTTCAAACATATCGATATGTAATTTTCTCTTGCTTTATTAATAATTCATTATTGCAACAAACACATACTATAATCATTAACCATTAATGATGAAAAGAATATATAAAAGGGAATTATTTGTTTAAATTTAATTTGGAAAAAACAAATAAGTAATGTACTCGTAATACAACCAAGAAACTGAAAAAAGCACAAACTAATATAATATAGTAAAGTTAAAGTATATATAATATACTATAATACATTTGAAACATAAAAGTCCATTCAAGATAAGTACAATTTTACAAGTAAGTACCCAATACTGCAATAAATTTAAAAACATGATGTTTAATGCACGTACCCCTTTTGACTCGGGTCCGAGTCCGGGTACCCAGAACCGAAAAATCCGACTTGAAGCACATTTGAAGTGTGAATCCATGTTTTCAAATCTAACATCCATAAAATTCTAACAAGAAAACTGCACAACCAGTGCGTATAACTCAATGCTATGTATGGGGCCGAAACGTTTTGTCGCTTGGAATTCTGACGTAAACTTGGGAATATACAGTTCGCTCCACGAGCTTTGTACCTGGAAGCACACAAAACGTTTCCTCGCAATCCACGGAATAGACACCGCTGTATCATCGCCTTGCAAACAATTACTCGCTCTATTGTAAATTTTGTAAGTATTAAAATTTATACGCTCTTTATAAGGTGCCCCTTAACTTTGCTCCTATATTTTAATCATCTGTATTTTGTACCATGTAGTATTCAATTTGTGATTATACTGTGATACCAGCCTTGTTGGTTTGATTTTGTTACTGATACCTGTGCGTGATTTAAGTTTACGAATTCTCATTGAATGCTTGGATAAGCTTGTTGTTAATTGGTAAAAATTCGTTGGCGCTCTTTTGGCTTTAATCATTTGTGTTAGTAATTAAAGAGCTGCACGCTCTCTTCCTGACTAGCCGGCCGGCAACTGTATCCAAGTAGTCATAAAGTTTATAACTAGCTTTAGGTCTATAGAAAATCGTTGACTGTAGCCTAAAACTAGCTATAGATGATATTAAGGTCAAAGAATGCTTTTGAATAGTGCCAATATCTAAGATTAAAAATGGAAATTCAAAAAATATTACACCGGCAGCCGGAACAGAAAATCTATAAAATATATACATCTTTTGGTATCTTGCGGACTATGTTGTCAGTTTCTTCAAAAGTTTTCAAATTTACGTTTCATGAGTTTGTTTTTAGTTAAATCCTTTGCGATGTTGCCAGCTGTTTTGCACCTCCAGGATAGTTTGGTTTGGTTACGTTTATGCCTGAGTTTAGCACAATTTCGTGTGTTGCACAAAGGGGAATCATATTCTGAAATATAATATAGGAGGTGTGGACAATTTCAATGGCCTCTCCTTGAAAAATCAATAAGAATTTACACAATGTACAGTAATATTTTCCTAAAAATAACAAACAAGTAAACATTTGTGGCAAACTTTGTGAACCAAACTGTACATGTTACTATATTTATCGTTTCTTGGAGTTTGCAACGTGTAGCGAATAGAATTTCGGGTAAACGAACGGTACGTGCTACCGTGCTTGCAACACCGGTCTGTAGGTCAAACTAATTTTATATTAAAAATAATCAATCAAAACATCAAAACTAGACACCACCTACCGAGGTAATTAAGTCGGTATCCAATTCCATGGAGGGTGTATCAATCATTATTTTTTATTCACTTAAAGTTCTCCAGGTTTGAAACTCGGTTTTTATGTGTACAATTGTTATTATGTTTATTTATGTTGTCAAAAATGATGAAATGTTTGTGATTTTTTGTTTTAGAAGATCACGTTATTAGGATTAGTTCCACTAGAAACCGAAGGGTTAAGAAATTGACTTTTCTATAATTAATTATAGTTAACCGCAGTAGACAAATACGCAGCTTCTTGCGGACGCCTATAATGAGGCGCGTGTATTTAAGGCCGAGACAGAGTACAATACACCATATCTAATAAAGATAATTAAGGTTTAATGTCCTACGAAACTCCTTGTTTTTGTAGAACTTCACGTTAATTAAGTACCTACAGAACGCATGGCGTGTTGAGTATGTTCGAGCAAAGGAAGTTTGAATTATGTAATGTCCGTGTACTTAGAAGTTGTAAGATTCTTGGTAAAGTTTTGTGAAACTAAAATTTGTCATTAGAAAATAGATTTTATGCTTTAGGAATTCGTACGCATCATTACAAAAGCCTGATTTTCCAGGCTTTTGTTTTTTAAGCAGTTTGTTGTTATGATAAACTTTCCAATAATTATAACTTTGAGAACAAATTTCTCAAAAATAGTTTTTCAAACTTCTTTCGAAAAGATAAAGTTGTTAATTACCATGCAAATTATTAAAAAATATACAAATACGGTCACTTTTGGTTTTTTTATTTCTGCTAAAATAAATGGTGTTAGTTTCTCCATACTTATGATAGATACGACAGTGGTATTGCAGTAAATGGGTTAAATAAACTTTGCTTAAATTGTTTTAATGTGTAGTTGTTGTGTAATATTATATTTACATACAATACCCAAAATTGAGTGGTTTTGGCAGACGACGTGGAAATTGTGATAAAAGTACGCTTCTTGTACGTATCGCATATTTTTTTTTACTTTTTACGAAAAGTTCGATTTTTACTTTCTCGCATACGGTAGTATAGAGAAAGTATTGTAATCGTCAAAAAAATCGACTTCGAGATTTTGACGAATCTTGACGTTTTAGACCTCCTAGAGTCCGAAAAAACCATTTTTCGAATTATGTCTGTGTGTGTGTATGTGTGTGCGTGTGTGTGTGTGTGTGTGTGAACACGATAACTTAAAAACGAAATAAGCTAGACTCTTTAAATTATGTACATAGTCATTATTCAAAATTTGTAGATTCCTGTCAAATTTTGAGCGAAATCGGTTAACCGGAAGTGGCACTTTACCTAAACAGGTAGCGGTACCTATTCAAGTAAAGTACCAGTTTGCTTCGAGATATTTGAACAAAATTTTGTACATACATTTCTTATGTAGAAAAACTACCAGATATTACATTTCAGCATGATCGGTTAACCGGAAGTGGCATTTTACCTAAACAGGTAGCGGTATCCATTCAAGTAAAGTACCAGTTTGCTTCAAGGTATTTGCACGAAATTTTGCACATACATTTATTATTGAGAAAAACTCCCAGATATAAAATTTCAGTATGATAGGTTAACCTAAAGCGGCACTTTACCTAAACAGGTAGTGGTTACCTGAAAATGTAATTTTATCGCTGTATGTATATACATTGCAATAAACTTTTCAAATTTGCTAGAAAACAAGGCGAATGCGAGAAAGTCTAGGGGAGCACACTCCCGATGTTTCTATATAAATTTACATCAATTTTAGTTAGGAACTGACATACATTTCTACACTTTTTAAAAACAGGAAATAAATATTTTCTGTTTTTAAAAATTTAGTTAGAAAATTATATGCTTTTCCTCAGCCTTTTCACAATATTTATAGTTCTTAACAAAGGTTCAAAAACAGTTACAATAAAGGTACTAAACGTTGATTGATGTAAAAGGCTGACATTCGTCTCTTGCTGAAATAACCTCTATTTCGACACTTGCTAGGCACATAACTATTCTCTACCTTGATCCGAAAACAGTGCTACAAGTGAGTCCATTATCGCACTGTCTTTGCATTGAGAACTACTAGACGGTATCATAAATATTTTCTCAAAAAATCTGTAAAAGGCGTTACTCATAACTTCCCTCTCAAGTGGACATTGTGACACTAAATAATTTTAAAAATCAAAGGAAACCAGGTGTAAATATGCTTTCACGTTCCAAATAATACGGAAACAATAAAACAATACCCTTAAATGCAAATTACATTAATTTTCAAATAAAAACTTCGTTACCGGAGGGATTTGAACCGCGGCGCCTGCGACTGCGAACAAATCGTTCACCAATTTCTCGCAACCCTACGGAGCCCTTTTCATATCGTTGCGTTTCAGCTGGGTTAATCTTCCCACAGGGCATGTATTAAGTTTCGTGGCGAAGCTAGGTGCGTTTCAACCAAATCAGGCAATGGAAAACTAATTATATATTTTGCATCAATAAATCAAGCAGATAATTCTTTCACTAAAAATTTCTTCATCCCTTTTTAAACATATCATATGCAGTATCTACATAACATGTGAGCAAACGAAAGTAAAATCAAGCTTGGCTTTGAAAATTGAAACATATGTCGATTATTAATTCATATTATGTTGATGTTCTGCGCACATGTTAGAAAAGTAACATAATTTGAATTCATAATCGACGTATGTTTCAATTTTCAAAGCCAATCTTGATTTCACCTTTGTTTGCTCATATGTTATTTATGTGCAATGGTTTTTAAGATACGTCGATACTGAAGTTTATGCAACACATCCCCGTAAATTTTGTTTAAACAATTTTTGTAGCATTTATATAAATATAATTCATCGATTTTTAGTACCAAAGAAATTTCGGAAAATATTTTCTTCTGGGTTTTGCAATCTCAAAAAGAATGGAGACCCACACATTTATAGTCTCAAGGTAATTCCAGATAGTGTACTTTTTTAAGTATATCTTCGAAGGCACATCCTATGATTGAATTTACGGCTTCGCCCAAATATGCGTTTCCCGTCTATTTGATGGTTTAGAATTTTCGCATTTATGCGGCTCGTGGCCTAAAAAGGTCAACATAACGCACTTATTCTTTGTACCTTTTTGACTTGTAGAACATTTGTCCTGTATCCGTCAGGTGCAATTTTTGTCAATGATAAAGCCTACGCTATGTAAAAATTATTACTTTTATGTATTTCTGAGTTCAAGCAAAAATTTAAAAAAATTTATTTTTTTAAGATGCTAACCCTGTATATATATGTCTGAAATTTTCTCGGTTTCATGCCAGGTAGATACATAATATGTACGCAAAATATCGTCTTCGTCCAAGAAATAGTTTTTGAACTATACGGCCAACAGACAGACAGACACCCAGACAGACAGACAAGCAGGCAGACAGATGGAATTGAGAAAACCTGTGTTTCTTCATCTAGGGACCCTGAAACATGAAAATCTGAAGAAATCTGTGAAGGTGATTTTTTCGTGACTACAATACTTCCTTCGTCTTCCAGACGAGGGAAGTAAAAATTATTAACGACAAGGTTCTCATCTAACACAACTCGTAAACCCTTCAAAGAGCCTTGGTGCGCTTCACAACATCACGCCATTCCTTTCTATCTTGAGTTTTGGTTCTCCATCTTCTGACCCTCAAAGTTCTCAAATCCTCTTCTACTTCATCACTCCACCGTTTCCTGGGACGCCCTCTTAATCATCTACCTTCTGGTATAGGTGACCCAATTATTGGGTGTTGGCTTTTGCTTAAAGTTATTATCTCAGGTTCATTATATAATTCTCGAATTTTCTGGTTTCTTCTTATTCGCCATTTACACCTTGCGTTATTGGCCCAATATTTTGCTTTAATCTGCCTTTGTTTTTACCTACATTTCTGATTTGTAAGTTATTGTTCGTCATATTATGTATTTTAACCTTACTACTCTCGACAGGTCTCGTGACTTAAAACAATGTTAAGTAACAAACCACTTCGGGGATTGGACCGTGTCATTATTCAAGTCGATGAAATCAAGATTTCTCCCTCTTTCGTAAGAATCTTCATCAGGAGAAAAGCAAAAGAGCACGGTAAGTCAACGTGTAAACGACGCCAGAGGAGAAACTCTTCTAACGATCAGCAGGATAAAGGCGGGAATGTGTAGGAAAGTGCTGTGGCGGTTGAATCACGGTGGGCGAGGCTTATAAATTAGCTTATCCACATAAAATGAAGAGGAAACACCTTCGTCCCGATTGAGATTATTAGTGTGTTTGTAAATCTCAATGGCTTCGCTAATCTTTCTGCTAAAGAAGAATGGGGATTTGCAGATAATGGAAGTTTCACCAAAAAGGATCTTATGGCCGGTATCGCGTTGTTGTTCGTCGATGAATGATAATGAAACGAAACCCAACTTGAGACAGCGCTGGTGATAAGACATGCAAATTTTTACTGAATGTCCTGTTTCACCAATGTATACAGCAGTTGACAGCGCGTTAACAAACTACTGGGAAAATAATAAAGTTAAAGAGCGAGAGTCCGAGCGCGAGTTCCAGCAGATTGCATTGGAGGGTCAATGCATAAATTGGCGCTGTCTAAGATTAAATTGATATTTCTTGACTTATAATAATCTTGATCTTACACAAAATAACACCTTGAAAATTTTGAAATAAAATCCTGTAGAATTCTCTAAGCAAAATATGACAAGTATCTAACAAAACAACTGATAGGATCGCATTACAGCAGCAGGCAACTACAACATTGTCCATCAAACGTCCGTAGAACAAGTTTTAGTTTGCCGCGTGTTGGTAATTAAACACATTAGTCTGGTTTCTGGACCAAATCACTTCAAAATTAAGATTCACCGCATGAAGCGGCGGAGTGGCTTTGAGCGGCCCGCAAACGAATTATAGCCATTTTGTTATTGCGAGCCTGTCAAGCTTTTGAATTATGATTGCTCCTTAATACTTGTTGAAAGCTCTATATTATTAGCAATTTTTTCAGGACCAACGAGTCTGGTGCTTGTTATTTTCTTGTTCATGACCCTTGACAGCTGCATTTTTCTTGACAACTCGTGGAAGCATTTCAAATCGGCAAAGCCCTATACAAATAATCACAATTCAGTATTTCCCAAAATTGGATATGTACATGTCATCACTAACTTTGTTATCGTGAATTTATTTGCAACACAAATGACTCAGGTAATCAGGCGTATCGCTTTATTTTACAAATGCTCTTAATCTAGAGAAATTAGTACTACATAACCTCTAGATTTAAAACTTACCTTTGTTATTTATTTCAAAGAACCTCACCTCTATAAATAATTTGAAATAGCTATTTAGGAGTTTTGCCTTGATTAATATGCATTTAGTTTGATATTTGTCTCTGACTAATGTCATGCCTGTCTGATTTATTATTGGTGGTTGCACATATTAAGTGACTTTCCGTCATGAGTTTACAATGTGTTTTTTCCTACGACGATATAGAAAGAACTCACTTCTGCACTTAATGTCAACAATATCTGCACCTCATACTACGATTGGCTAAAACTGGCAAATGTAAATTTCTTTGATAAATATTAAATTTCCTGCAAGTTCTTGTGGAATGTGAAACCGTCGTAAGAAAAATAGTATGTAACACGTGTGGAGGACCACTGGAAAACTTATCTGAATGGAACGCTGGTGTTAATATCTTTCACCTGCGTTTTCCAATGGCATCTTTTCCATAGTGGTATACTATTGCAGAAGCTAATTTTTATAATACCATATGGAATAGCGTACACTTTTTCCGAGAAACTAAAAATATTGATCGTAAGGAAGGTATTAAGCCAGAAATTAGGGCTAGCAAAGTTGCTGAAAATGTTCTAAAAACGGGTCTGCCGTACGGTATTTTTCAATGAACCGTAATGAAAAATATTCAACTCCTTCCATACAAAAGACGCGAAAGTTGTTTCTTTTTGATGATAGTAATAGGCTGTTACGGTTCAATTCCTCGCTTAAAATAATGGAAAGCCTTACGTAGAATGTATATCAAAAAACAAATTATTGACATTATCAAATAAACGTCCGAAGACAACAAAACATATACAGAGGAAGGTAGTAAGTTTACAGAAATGTTTACACCAACTAAAGGATTGATACAAGGCTGTTGCTTACTCCTATTGTTACTTAAAACTTATTTAGAGGTAGTGTTGACTGACTGAAATAACTAAGTGGGTGGTAGGGGAATACCGGTAAATGATACCCATCTGATTACTCTAAGTTTTGCTGATGACAAGGTCGTTTTAATACAACATTAACTTGACCTAGAATTTATATTAAAGAGACTCGAATAAAGTTAGGAACAATAGAGTTTAACCATTAATATAAACAAGACCGAATACCTTGCTGTCAACACAGAAGCTCATTTACATGTCTTCGTTAACAACTCAAAAGTATAGAGTTTTAAATATCTTGGAATAACAATAACAAATACAAGCATCGTTCAAGAAGATATAAAATGCAAAATAGAGAGCAGCAAGAAAATATTAGGTAGCTTAAGCTTAATATGGTAGGATATGTAGATACCGAGAAAGGTCAAGAAGCATATTGGAAAATCAATGATAAAGCCGGTTTTATGTTATGGAACTTGGAATATTAATAGCGAGTAAAGAAGAAACTACAAACAGTCGAAGTGGACTATTTCAGATGAAGCCTTCAGATATCAAGATTAGAACATATCAGTGATAAAAAAAATCCGGCGGAAAATTAAAGCCCAAGACAGATCGAATTGAAAGAAGATGTCTGAGATGTTTTGGACGCCTTATGAGGATGGACGATAAGAGGGGAGCGAAGCGTATCTTCTAATGGCATTCCCCAAGTAAACGTAAAAGAGTTAGACCGAGACGATAGTGCTATTAGGAAATCAATGACGAACTACGAACTGCAAGATGAAGAAACCCTAAGCCGAGATATACGGCGTGTGAGGACCGGATATAAGAACAGGTTGTTCACAATTGTCGGTCGTTTAGTGAGAATCTTATAGACAACAACGATTTACCTCCATCTGAAGCGTGCTACCAGGTGTCCGGTACATGAATTCATCCATTAGGAAGTTTTGCTGCACAAAATTCCCACACATTTTCTATTCTTTGGGTTGTTGTTTCTCGAGGACATATTGTTGGTCTAATAGTTTGTATGGAATAATTTCATAAACCAACTGTAGGGTTACCGACTTCCAGATGCTTCGAACATAATAAAGCAACTTCCAATACAAAAGAGAATACTGATCAGTTTTCAGTACAAACAACATCTTCTCCGAGATATCAGGACTTCATCCCAGTGCGTTTTTTTTTCTATTATTTTAAAACATCACTGCACACAATATTTAAGAATTAGGAGACAGACTTACGGAAGATAATGTGACTCCAGACACTGCAGAGCATATTTAATAACATGTGAGGACTTGTGTTCATCTGCTGCAAAAGTTGATATTCAAGGCATATTATTCTAGCTTTGATTCAATTTCCGCTTCTTTAAATAAAGAGTAACATTATAATACGTAAAACAGTAAATAAAGCACGTTACATTCAATTGGAAGAGAATCATAAAATGTGTGCCTCTGAGAGGTACTATAAGAAATAGTGTGATAAGAAAATAGTTTGAAGTACAAGAAATTACAAGAGGGTTGAGATCGAGAACGACTGTTGACGAGCCACGTTAATAGGATGGATCGAGAGCCTTACACGTCAACATTGCAATAGGCCGGACGAAAATTGTAATTAACAGGATATATTTTTCTTCTACAGAACAAGAAGAAGCATTTTCACTCGATATTACCCTATCCTGCGTCATTTCCTTTCTATAGTATGTCTCCTCTTTATCCCGTCATTCCATGTTCCTCTCGGTCTTGCCTTTCTGTTATTTTCATGTGCGTCTGTTTCGTATATTCCTCCAGCATACGACATACGATATTTACATATTCGAACGATCTTAACTTTCCTACTATTTTGTAATACATTGGCTATATATTTAGTTTTTATGTCTCACATTGTATTCTATCTCTTCCTGTTTTACCTCCAATTTCTTTAAAAAAACCTATTTCCATAGCATTTGTTTGTGTTTTATATATTTCTGTCAAAGACCATGTTTCGCTGCAATATAATATTATTGGTCCAAAAACCTTTCTGGCTCTTTCTCTCGCGTTTTTTTTTTGTATATTTCCCATCTTTCAAGGAGTTTTGTTTGTATTGTGCAGAATATACTTCCTGCTGTTCTCATTCGTTAATTTATTTCTCTATATATCTTACTATTATATTCAGTTACAGTTCTGAAATACTTTTTCAACTTCTTCTATTTTTTTGTTGGTTTATTTATGTATCTTGTATTTTATTTCGACGTGATATAGTTATACTTGTTTATACTTTGTTTGTGTTTCCTTTCATACTGATTTTATTCACTCTTGTGCTAATGACGTCAATGTAGCGTAATACCTTTTCTATTTTGTCCGCCAATATAGCTAATTTCATTAAATGGGTCCCTCTTATCTTAATATCCTAACTTTAGTTTTTCATTGTTGTCTCTCTTTTATTGCATCATCCATTACTACTGACCAAAGTGATTCTTCATTGGTTGCCCTTACTCTATTTCTATTATCTTTATACATTGATCTTAGTACTGCTATTGTTTCTTCTGTATACTTCTATTCTTTCTAAAATGTTCTACGTATGTTCTCTTGGTATTGTGCCAATTACCTTTTGCAGGTCAATAATAAGTTCTTCAGTTTTGATGTTGATATTTTCTCTCCTGCTCCCTATACCTTGCATGCGCTGCTTCTCTTTTTAAAAGATACTTTTAGCGTTTCTAGTCTTGCCTTGTGTTCTTCGTCGAACCATGTGTACCTTTTATTCTTCTTATTTTGTCTTGCTAAATATTTATTTAGTAACATCTATTATTCTTTAGTATCTTCACAGCTCTTTTTATTTCTTCAGTATTAATTTTTCAATTTTTTATGATTTGTTCGGATTTGAAGTTTCTCTCGAATACTACGTATATATTTACCTCTCACTGTTAGTTCCGTTTTCCGTTTGTTAGTTGACTTCTACTAAAAAGTAATCTATGTTACAGTATGTAATCTCTACACCGAAACTATTGCTTGCAAATCTTATGTTTAATGTCACAGTGTCTATTCTAGTTCCTGTTCTCTTGTCTTATACATTTTTACATATTTGTTTCTTTACAATTAATTTTAAATTTATTGATACTCACACATTTTGTAATTAAATGAATGGAAGCAGCTTTTAGCTGTTAATCACTGTAGAGCATATTTACAACTAATATAAACACTTATTAACGTCATTAGGCCGATATAGGTTGAATTTTGTAATCCAAAGCGATAGCCGAGGTTATTTGCGTATCGGCCTTGTGTCGTTCAAGATTTAATGTAGTAAAAATGTATACATTTTAACAATTTATTCAACATAATTTAAGAACCATGAGATCCTTAACGGCCGGCGTACGTTATAAATGTCGATATTGTTACAAAATCCCGTAAACCGTGTTTGATTGACTCTTCGTGCGTTTCTATAGTTTCATATTAAATGAACGAGTTTCTATGAGAAACGTGCACTCAGCTTTATAAAACACTGGAACAGAGATGTATACAACATTCTCAGAATTCGCATAGTAAACGTTCATGTAAACAGTTCTATTAGTTTGCTCTTCAATTTTTTATTTTTCAGAATAATATCTGTAGAAGTTTGTAAAAATTATCCAAAGGGTATGCACTGATTTATTTTCTCTACCAGAAAGAATACTCTGATTTCGTTTCTGATTTTTACTTTTAGTAGGCCTTAAAATGACATGTTCTTAGTTCCACTACCAATTATTCCTTACTATTCTAGGTTTGTTTCCCAAGATCACATCGATTTCCAAACAATATTTTATCATTTTGCATTTACCTGTGGTTAAACAAACAGTATATTTTCTTCAAATATTGATTTATGGAATTTTACTATTCTACTTGTAGATGCATTACTCCAAGATAATCAGTCCTGTAACTGAATTATTTAACTGGTATTTTGCGCTACGATTTTCTAATGTAAGAATTCAAGTTTGAATATTCGAATAAAGTATAAAAACTGATATGTTAAAACAAAGTGAATATTTGCAATAGGGATTAGCAAACAACCAGCGAAAATTAATGCCTTCAAGAAACTCTAAGTAAATATAAAGTGCTAAGAGCTTTTGGAAAACAAGTTAGTACTTCGTAAAAGTGCAAAATTGCCTTGTGTAACTCTGTTTGTGTTTGTGGTGAATATATCACAAATTAGTTGTTTAACTAATCCAGGTAATGAAACCGCAGTAATAAAAGGAGAACCACTACAATTACTATAAAAGTTTAATTGTATGAGTAAGAATAAGCAGCCTCGCCCGTTAATTACCTTTGAAACAAAACATAAGTTCACGTACACGCTATTTGTTACGAGGCAGATTTATGAAGACATTCTTTCATAATTTATTTTTAAACACAGAGATGATGGCTTAAGTCGCAGACACATAAATTATGTGCAAACGTACAAGCAATGACCGGTAACCACTAATTCTTAGGGTAATATGCAACATTATCTCTCTGACTGCCTGCTCAGTGCGGCTGTGAGAATTTAAGATTTATTATTTTTGTTTTAAAACGCGTTCTTACGAAAATTATGTTTTATGTAAATATGTTAGCGCTGTTACGAACGCTTGTTGTAATTATAGCAAAAACCAGTGTAAATACAGTGAAACACATACTAAGTACTATTGTTCACGACAACCAGTATAGGAAATGATTTTGTGTTTTCGAAACGATAGTTATTTATTCGAGTTTAATCATACTTGCGCATCTGGTTTAGCTACATCTGGCATTCGCTGTTATGGTAGATTTAACTATTTGTAGTTTTATATAACTTTATTTGTTATTCGTTTCTATAGGTGCAAGGTAGTGGTAATCGAGAATAATAGTTACACCAAATTACAACATTCAGAAGGTAGCTAAAAATCGTCAGTGCACATAATTAGACCCGACGAAATTTTGCAACATGTGACTAAACCTTCACTATGTCCACAAGAAGTGTTTCTGTTTGATAAACTATAATTGTTATACACTGTGTACATTCTGTTATATTTCGACATAATATGCAGCCATTTTAACAAATTCTGCATACGCTTTTAATAAATCGAAATGAAAAGTTATTGACGTTTTGTTTTGTAAACCACTGTTTTAGATATTTTTCGATACTAAGGCTTTCAAACAATGAACCATCTGCATGCTGCACATCGTAAGGCAGTCCCAAGGAGTGCACGATTTAACATTATTTCGATAAGTAGGTAATAATATTTATAGGTTTTCACATTACCTGATTATTGAAAACATGGACAGGAGAATAAAGTAGCTATACTTTTAGGTCAGTAGCCAGCATAATTAGTCGTAGTTACCTATATAGACGGTTAAAATCTATCTACTTATATATTTACTGTTACAGAAGAATAATCGTTTACGACATGCAACAAGTTTAAAAGGAATAAAAGTATCTCAGCCTAAGGGATGGGATATAAGAGCGGGCTCGCTCGCGACATTCAAAACAATTGTAGATACGGTAATAAGTTCTTATTATTGTTATGGGTGTCGAGCGCTATGCAACCTAGGCTTAGTGTCAAGATTCAACTAATCTATCCTTATACTTTCCTTGAAAAGGATCTTAGCTTACTTCAATGAAATTCGTACTACATTTTGCTTTACAATATATCAATCAGTAAGAAATCGGTTATGGCTACATTATATAATACGCCAAAAGAAGTAAATTTCTCGCCGGGCACCGCTTCTAATGTTGAGACCCGCAATAAATAAGTCTTAAGCTACGTACACTCCTGACCTAACAGCGGTATACAAGCTATATGAGGCGTACTTGATGGTCTATTGGCAATTCAGCCACCTACTGCAAATAGCGATATACACACCTAGGCGAGCATGTGCCCAAAATTTAGGCCTGTTACGTAGTCAATTTTTAAAATATTTCATGCATTTACTAGCCTACTCGTATATTCAGAATAGGCAATAACGTTTCACGTACACTCATGGAACAATTAAAGTACGGTAGGTTCACTTAACTCAATTCAGTAATTCAACGACCAACGGTACGAGGTGAAATGCGAGGCGTTGTCGCGCAAGGTTTTGGAAAACAGCTGTAGCTCAAGTCAGCGTCAATGTAAAGACGTGGTCGATATGATGGAGGTATCGATATAGACATATAAAGCAATGGTGGCTGGAACCAGTGAAGTATTTGCGATATCCGGTACTAAACGGAAATAGGTTCTCCGACAAGACGAGAGCAGAACTTCAAAGATATGGTTACGCTTGGGAGGTTTCTAGATTTGGATAACGTGTTGAAATTGCCGCAATGGCGGTTGGTCGGTAGGTACCCGGCTTCTGATTCATGCCTCTCGTGCTAGCATTCGTATAAAGAACTTCAACGCAACTCCTCCTTCGGCCGGCATAACCACTGAAGGCATCAGTCTTCAAAATTGACATAACAGTACTTATGCAGAAGAGATATTTGGAGACAGAAAAGTATCGTTGAAACGTTTAGCAATTTTTTTTTATTCAAAATGAGGTCAATGGTCATAGATTGATAAGAGGTACTGCAAATGTCAATAGTGTGAACAAAGTGTGTACCAAAAAATAAACAGTTCAGGTCAAATGTAAGTTGTATTTTCCCATGTAAGCTGCCATGTTCTAATATCGTGGTGTCTAGGTACGAATATTAATAGATTTTAATAAATTTCAAACTCATTTCACATGTAATTCTTGATCACTTCTCTCGAAAACTTCTTGTTCATGGACATGCAGATGTAATACTTGTCTTCACTATTATGGTAATGTCATCTATAAAGGCCTTGGTATTTATTTTTAATATAGAGAAGATACTATTACCAGAATAATAGAGTCAATTGCTAAAAGTCCATAATTATATCCATATCCAGTTGTGGCAAGAGTGCATCTAAACAAGTCGAATATTTGTGAATGCTCAATATTAACGATTCTTTCTGTTACATAATAAAGAATTTATTTCCCATTTTTATTCCATTCTGAAACATAAGCAAATTTAAAAGGTCTTATTTTCTCTTCTTCAAATTCTAGTTCACCTACATTGTTTTTTTTAAACGTTAAATATACACATTCTTATTATCATCGCTTTCATCCAGATTATAATTGGCCTAGGAGGCTTAGAAGGCCAGGATTATAAAAGTCGGAGAACTTCTTAAAATTGTTGCGACTTGAAACTAAATTACTATAGCATACCATGGAGAGCTTCCACTTTAACTCTCCAACCCATCTCGATAATCAAAACTTGATTTTTCTTGTAGAGGACTTTAACAGCCATAGTAGCGTATAGAAATATGACCAATATGACGAAATTGTGGTTAACTGGGCTAATTAGCCTTGCTACATAATAGCAAAATTCAATTTTGTAACTGTGGACGTTGGAGGTTACAATCCTGATCTGATTTCATAGTTATTCTCCTTAGCATAGAATTTCGGTTTAGACCGCGTAGTATTTGTAGATGAACACCCAGCATTCTCTGGCTTAATGTGCCTTGCACCTTGTGAAGTCGAGCAAAAACCCGCGCGATGGCCATGCTCTTTGGTGGCTCGTGTTGTTTGATTTTATAGCTCCAAATGTATTAAAACTACATCTAATGCGCTACCCAGGGCTTGCAGCTGTTTGACAGCTCAACGTTGCATTTAGAAGGCGATACAACTTCAAGAAAGTAAATTAGAAGAAAGTTTCAGCAAACTTAGATCATATGGTTTCATATGATAGAAATAGTATATTACATATCGAGGTGGAAAGCTTTTCATTAATGTCGAGGGTAACTTTATCTCGAGACAGGAATGTAACCTTTCACCATGGTATGTATACTATTTTATTCACAACCATTTTACTGGAAAATCTCATTTGACAAGTTGTGAGTGACATTTGATGTTTTCGGGAATTGACAGAAATGTCACTGTCCGACCAAGAGATGGAAGTGTTGAACTGTAATTTTCCGTCCAAGAGGAGCAACTTTCCACCCGCTGTCTTGGTAATCTACTTCCCGCCCTTGGTGAGAAGTAGATGACTATGACAGCGGTTGGAAAGTTGTTCCTGTTGTAATGGCTCATTTTGCAACTTTTTAAAAGTCAGTAATGATCTTATTTTATATATATATATATATATATATATATATATATATATATATTGATACGAGCGTCGGCAGAAATTAAAAATTAGTTTGTCACCCGGCAGGCCAACTCTCGTATCGATGGTAAATAATGGGCCATAAATGGCCCCAAATAGCCTAGAAACGAACGAAGGGTTCGGTCCTAGATCCGCGCCTTTTTATGACAGCGGCCATTGTTCGGCTGTCAGGGTACCGAGAGCTGCTGATTTTTAAAAAGAAACGGGCCAAGATGACAAATTTCTCGAGCCCCTGCAGTCGCCGTATACAGTCTAACAAAGCTGAAGATGCCCTTAACCGAACAAAGCCGGGTTTCCTCTTGCGCGCGGACGGAAGTAATAAAACAAGTCCATTAAAACTCAAGCAATTGACTCCTTCGAAAAACGTCAGAACAAACTACTCGAAAAATCCCATAGAGCAGAGAAACAAAAGCTTAAGATACATAATTCACGGAACTCGAGAAGGCAAGCATGGTCAAAATGCCGATCCCTGGTGTCGTAAATTAACCCGCCGGCTTAACAAAGGCCGGTGGACATCCGAACCTTTACAGTTCACGGGCAAAAAGAACCCTTAAGTGCGCTCGGTCAAACTATTATATATGCAGAAATGGCCACATTTATTCTAATTAATAGCGGAAATTGTACTACTACTACCAACCAGGTCATATTTAGTCTTAAAAGGGGCCAATACAATACGGTTAAAAAGCCCGCTCGGACGCACTAAATTAAATGAACTCAAGTAATTAAGCGGCGAGTTATATTTATCCCAATCAGGCCGTGTTGGGTATCAAAATTTAAGTTTTTTGTCCGGCAAGACGATGCAGCTAAAATCAAACCGCTAATGAGACTCGCCAGGAAATTAGCATTACGTCTTGCCCAAGCGCCTAAATGAATGCCCCCAGAAATCTGTCTTCACGCCACGGACCAATAAGCATCGAGGGAGGCAGCTACCCCGGGGTTCAGGCCCTTTAAATAGAGAAACCCTGGCCTTAGGAAATCACTCTGCCTCGGCGGGTCGAACAAGCAGCCATCCAAGGATCAACAGCCACCTCCAGGAGTTCCAGCCAACCTCGAAGGAAGCTGCCTAGCTTGGAGTGCCGCTCACGGACTAGCCGCCTCTCTGGACTCTGCTGCTCCCAGACTAGCTGCCTATTTGGACTCTGGCGATTCAGGAAAGCTGCTCCTTCTGGACTCTGCCGTTCACGGAGCTCTCGCCCACGCTGGACTTAGAGCATATCACCTCCGTTGGACTTAGCACCGCCGTCTCCGCTGGACTCAGCCGCCTGCCGTCTTCGAGGAACTTGGACGTCGAGCCACTTCAGCCGCCGCCCCGAGAGGACGGTCATCGTTTGCACCTGCCGCCTACGCCGTCCCCGGACGTCGAGCCACGTCAGCCGCCGCCCCCGAGAGGAAGACAAGCGCCCGCTCCTGCAGCCCCAGCCGCTTCCAGGACGCTGCGCCCTTTCGCCGCCGCCTCCGAAGGATCCCACCAGCCGGACGTCAAGCCACTTTAGTCGCCGCCCCCGAGAAGAAGACAAGCGCCCGCTCCTGCAGCCCCAGCCGCTTCTAGGACGCTGCGCCCTTCAGCCGCCGCCTCCGAAGGATCCCACCAGCCGGACGTGGAGCCACTTCAGCCGCCGCCCCCAAGAGGAAGACAAGCGCCCGCTCCTGCAGCCCCAGCCGCTTCTAGGACGCTGCGCCCTTCAGCCGCCGCCTTCGAAGGATCCCACCAGCCGGACGTCGAGACACTTCAGCCGCCGCCCCCGAAAAGAAGACAAGCGCCCGTTCCTGCCGCCCCCGCCTCTTCTAGGACGCCGCGCCCTTCAGCAACCGCCTCCGAAGGATTCCACCAGCCGGACGCTGATCCACTTCCGCCGCCGCCCCCCAAGAGGACGATCATCGCCCGTACCTGCCGCCTACGCGTTTCCAGGACGTCGAGCCACGTCAGCCGCCGCCCCCAAGAGGACGATCATCGCCCGCACCTACTGTCTACGCATCCCTAGGACGTCGAGCCACTTCAGCCGCCGCCCCCGAGAGGACGAACAACGCCCGCGCCTACCGCCTACGCGTTCCCAGGGCGCCGAGCCACTGCATCCGCCGTCCCCGAGAAGAAGATAAGCGCCCACTCCTGCAGCCCCCGCCCCTCTTAGGACGCTGCGCCCTTCGGCCGCCGCCTCCGGAGGAACCCCACAGCACCTGACTACGGACGCCAATCCGCCATCTTCTTTTTTCTGGGTTATATGTATATATTCTCTAGGTTTAAGTTAATCTGTACAAAATAATAACTATAATAAATTGTTCTCCGATTAATCAACTGTTTAGCAGAGGGTAACTCCTCCTTTCCTCCTTCGACTGCCGCCATTTTTACCACCGCCCCGTTGAGCTAGTTGGAGGTGTGTTAATATATATATATATATATATAAGGTTGTGAATGAACAATATTAGCTAAGGAAGGACAGGAGTATTTATGTTCATATGGTACAAATGTGTTGCATCAAGTTTTTACTTTTGATTTTTGATTTTGTAAATAGCATCTTTTACTTTAATTCATTAGAAAAAAGGGCTATGCGCTGAAATGCACTGATCTGCGTAATCCCGGTGTGAGTTGTACGATGGATACCTTCCCGTCGTTCTATTCCTAAAGGCTGCCCACCTGCAAGAGCACCTGCGACTCTCTGAAGAAACCCCTTTTGGAAAGGAAACTATAAATTTGGACGCTTTTCGCCGCTCTGGCTTAAGGCAAGAAGAATCAATGGATTGAAACAGTCGAAAATATTGTCACTTTTCGCCGCTCTGGCTTAAGGCAAGAAGAATCAATGGATTGAAACAGTCGAAAATATTGTCATGCACAATATTAGTTAAAAAGCATGGCAGCTGCTCAGACGACTGTATAATGACCGATACACACACATACACATGTTAATCTTAAGGCAAGGCAAGCGGCAAATCGGCTCTTTAAAAATGGAAAACTAATTAGAAAAGAAACATAGTAACGTTAACGAAACAACCGCTAATCGATACGAAGGACCTCTATTACTTCATTTAACCTAAATGAACTGAATGAAGCCATTAAAAAGTGCAGAAATGGTAAGACACCAGAACTTGTTGACATAATGGTGAAACAACAAAAATTTCGGTCCAAGAACGGGAGAGTGGCTGTTGAGACTTTATAATAAAATCAACAAATTCCTAAGACGTGGAGAAGAACAAAAGCTATGGTCATACATACCAAAACCAGACAAGGATGTTTGTGGTGCAAAAAAGTACCATCGTATTTCTCTTATACGCCATGCCCATCTGTGCCTTAAAGCAGAATAAAAACTGATTCTACAACAAGCAGGATGCATATCAAATACAATTGTACAATGGTGCGCAAATTCTTAATCTGTCTTCACAAAGAATATTAAGGAACGTTGAATTAGGACTGGTCACAGAGATAGCCTTAGTGTGATATCGTACAGCGTAATATCATACGGTATAAGTTCTACCACATAATGCGATCTTACAATGTCACCACTATCATCCAAACCCTCCTACAAAACCGCTAGCTTTTTATAGAAATTCAGGGCAGGACAAACCGCTGCAAAAACCAAAAAAAGATGAGCTTCTTCATAAAAGTATTTTATCCTGTCCTTTTTATTATCTACACCAACGATCAGAAACAGCCTTCGGCTACCAGAAGTTTCAGTTACAATGACGCTTTAGCTCTAGCACTACAAGCCAAAGAGTTGGGGATGGTAGAGAAAATTCTAACCAATGCCTTGAGTTCTTTCACAAAATTTTATCAAGATAACCAAGCAAACACAGAATTCATCCAAAATCCAAATGTGTGTGTATTCGATTTTGGAAATCAGAAAACCAAGAGTCACGTGGAAGGTAGCAGAATGAGAGCATTTTGGAAATAACAGTATATTACTTCACAAAAGATGTAGGTAAGATTTACACTACCGATGACCGTTTGATGCCTTAGTGAGCGAAGCAAACAAGGGTAGCAAGGTGCGAAGTAGTGCAAATCTTCCTACATTCTATGTAAAGTACATACTTTTTTTCACTACCAATATTTTCTTATGTAGAATAAATGGTAATAGCGTAAAATTATTACATTTTCTAAGTTATAGTGGCCTATTTCGGGAGCTCGGGGCGTTGTTACAGTTCTGTGACGTTTCGTTTGACAGTTATAAACGCACTGTAAAAAATGCGTGAATACGATTGTGAGTGCTGTTTTGTGGGCTTTGTGCTTGTATTCTGATTTAAATAGATAATACTACGATCGATAATGATTTTCTTTATATTAATCAAATGGCAAACATGGAATTTGTCAGTTATAATAAATGCGGGAAGTAAGTAATTCACTTCTCTAGAGAAGTAAGTAGTACATTGTCATGGAAACCGTAACAATTTTTAAAATGTTTCCTACATTTCTCAAATCAGACAGTGTAAGTATCAGTTGCAGGGAACGTAGTGAAAAAAAATTGTAGTTACATTAGATCGTACCTTCTCACGCAACAAGCACTGCATAAATAGACAACACAAAGTATCGTCCCGGAATAATATTATGCAAAAACTTCGTGGTAGTACATGGGGTAAGTACATATTCCGCGTTCGGAAGGACACCAACCCTAATACTTGCTATTCTACTGCGGAATGCACATGCACTGTATGGCATAGTAGCGTAGTGTGTGCACCTCCCAAACAGGTAGGTGTTGTTCTCAACGAAATCTGTAAAATAATAACGGGACGCTTAAGTTGAATAGTTTTGTCTCCATAAAACTAGAAGTAGCGATGAACATGAAACGATACAAGGCAAACTATGATCAAACCCACTCACTGTATGAACATAAACATTCCAGAAAAATGCAGAAATGGTGAATGTAGAAAGAGTTTACTAAACGTCACAACGGCTTTATATGTACCTACCACCAAACAAGACCAGAACAGACTTTGGTGAGGCAGAATAACGAACGAACGATAGAAGCTCTGTCTTCATATATAAAGCTGTAGTTGAAGGCTGGAAAGCCTTCATAAGAATGAGATGTGGTCATGTGGTGTAGGAAAAACAAAAGATTAACTTTGCCAGATGGAATTAAAGTAGGGACAAGAAAGCAGACGACGTGCGCCACCAAGCAAATTTTAGTTTAGCTTAAATTATTAATTTTCCATTGATAATTGATTAAGCTTAAACCAAACGCATGATTTCAAATGAGCTGTAAAGAAGAAAATAAATACCGGTTTTGTAAATCTAATGGTGGTATTTATGACGTCACTAAATTTTTTTTGCTGGCACACGTCGTCTGATTTCTTGTCCCTACTTTACATCATCTAGGTACCTTATGTATACGTGGAATCTAATAAACTAATCAATATCTATGCAACTGCAAATCATTCTTTGAAAAATCAATTTCTTGTAACAGAAAATGACATCCAAGTAGCTAGTTTCTGGTCGGACTCCATCGAATGAATATTATACAATGTACTTACATTTACCTAAATCTCTAAGAAATAATGTTATTCTACTATTGCTGTTTCTGTAATATATATCTGAAAGTAAACAATATCGCAAGTAAACAATATTGCAGCGCCGCTTGGTTACTTGACCTAAAATTAATAAATAATTAAATATTGCATGTTTCTTATTATATTTGTATGTTCCCTTGTATTTTGCTTTATTATATTTTACTATGTTTAATACTTAAATCATATTTAGTTCGTAAGAAACGTTTTGGACAAAATGAGTTTAGCAAATCTTGAATTATAGTATATTAAGTACTAAGAACGGTAAGGACATTTTACCGATCGAAGACAATTGTTTTGAGGAGGAGCGAAGCGACGGCTCCAATTATTGTCTGAGATCGGTAATTCCTTAACGTTCGTGATGCTTGTGACGTTTTTTGCACGATACTAATATACTTTTCTTCAAACGCCAGTAAAATGTGACACTATATGAAACAATAAAGAAGCCAACCTGCGATTGATTACTAATAATAATCAATGGTAGTACAATCGCAGATCAACCCCCTTATCATTTATACACCACGGTAGCTCTGTAATGTTTGTACTCACCGTAATGACCTAGCTAGCTTAATCTCGGTGGCCTTGGGTCGCAGATTTCTATCATCAGCTGTACTACTGCAAGCTCTTTATAAAAAACACAGGGCGCCAGAAATCACAGATTAAAAAAAAAGATAAATAAAATCGTAGCAAACAAGTAAGTTTATTAAATCAACAATTAATAATTGCTTGCAACATCGGTATTCAGTCCTTAAATTGTTTGTCACAGTATTAAATTATTAGAAGACAATATATTACATATGCTGAAAATGCAACACGCACAGCAAAAATATGTGAACCTCTTTTGGGCTCTTGGATTGAATGTGATCACAACTCCATGAAGGGATAAGCTTACCACTGTCATATGTATTAACCGTTATCTCGGTAATGATAATAAAATGGCGTGAAAGCACTTTTTACAAAATTCTTAATATGTATTCAATTAGCAAAACTATACATTTGTGAATTGTAAATTAGGGAACAATTAATACATTATGTTTTAAATTTATAATACATAGATTTATGAATAGCTAATACATTACGTTTTAAATTTATAAAGCGTAGTTTTAAATTTGTAAATTGTAAATCGGAACAATTAATACATTAAGTTTTCAATTTATAAAGCGTAAATTAAATTTGTAACTGGTAAATCGGTTAACGGTGATGAAGCGTCGTTGATATCGATTCCGCCAACAATTCATGGGCAGGCGAAGTTATCATCAAAAGTTGTAATGAGACTAACCTGGTTGTGACAAAAAAGTCGCATGTAGGCGAAGAATAATTGGTCCAGGATAATCTTAACGTAACAGCCTTCAACAGCACAAACCTCGTGGCCAAAGTTGATAAGGGAACGAACGCTCCGTGTACCACTTGGCCAGCTCAAGGTGACATTCCAGAAAGGAGTTGCTGGTCCAAGTTATTGATTAGGGTGTTAATTAGGAAACCCAAATAAGGAGTCGTCAAAAAAAACGGCATCAAAGAATGGCGTTTAAAAGTGACGTTAAAAAATTACGTCAAAGAATAACGTCAAAGAGCTGATAAAAAAACGGGAAATTACTAAAATGAATATCAACAAGTAGTGTAGACATACCTGATTTCAGTCATCAGCCCACAAACGAAGTCAATTAAAAATTGGTGCAGTAGCACGCGGGAATGCCTTCGTAGAAGCGAGTTACTTCAACCGAAAGCGAAAGGTAAATGAAATCGCGGACGGAAAAGACCGCTGCGGCTGGCCCATAATGATAACGAATTATTTTGGGAAAACCAAAATCAGAGAGCTCGCGCAAAGCAAGATTTGATATCGTTTGAAATACAGCGAATAATAATTCAAGTGGGAATATACAGGCTGGCCCGGAAATAAATTGGTAACTGGCGAAACAATTAAGCGGAGCCAAAAAATTGTTTCATATACCACAGAATAATATGTTGGTGGCACTGTAAGTCTATCTCAAATTCGAGGTTAGCAAATTAGGTTTTGTGTGAGTTTGTGTCAAAACTGACGCAAAACCTAACCTACTAACCTCTAACCTTTACTTACCGTTCTAGAACGGTAAGCATAACTTACTGATTTGGCAAATATTCTGACTACTGATCCAAGGGTCGCAAGTTCGATTCACGGTTCCGGTAAGGTTTTTAAAAATTAAAAATACTATTGAAAGCCTCTAAAGAATGATTCAAAACCGTGGGTCCCATGTTACTACAATGTGTAGCATCTAAAAGATCCTATGCCAAGAGTTGGAACTCTGAGTTTCGGCAAAAGTTCTAAGTAGGACTTGGACCGTATGACCATATCAGCTGGAGTCTAAAGTACCTGGTACTCCCCATGCTTAGATCTTGTCCGGAGTCGAGTACGAGCAGTGGATCGGAGCGGATGTCCCGCATCCCGCCGATAACAGTGCGATATCCTTGACACAAACGACATTAATACCAAACGCAGTGAGTCCAATTTTAACTATTTCTATTAATTGCCTCCAACAATAAATACCCATGAAACCAAAATGGATCATCAAGCCCCTAATAAGCGCAAATCAGAAAGTCTATCTCCACCAATTAATGAAGTTCAAAAGCGGTACGCATGGTCCGCTCAAGATCTCTTAACCAGCAATAAATACTATCTACCGCCACACCTGGAAACCGCTGTGGTAGATACGCAATCCCCCAACGAGCCGCAAGAAACAGAATCTGCAACTCCAAAAATAACAATTCCACCAATTTACCTGCATAATGCAGTTAATCACAATGCGCTGATAGCCGACATACAAACTATTACAAAAGGAACATTCACCACAAATTACAATACATCTACTATACGCATCAATTTAACAAAAGACGAAGACTTTCGCGCCTTAACTAAGTTTTTCACCGAAAATAAAATTGAATTTCATACATACCAAAATCCAAATGACAAACCTTTATCCGTAGTCATTAAAAATGTGCCGCTTTCCCTAACAGACCAGGAAATAAAAGACGAACTAGCAAGAAATGTACCAGTTACAAAAGTAACACGTTTATATACAAAAGAAAGAAAGCCTCTGCCAGTTTGCGCAGTGCAACTGACAAAGAATGAACAATCAAAACGTATATTCTCACTAAAATCATTAAACCATTCCATAGTAACTGTTGAGATAAGACGGAAATCTAAAAACATACCCCAATGCCACCGATGCCAGCAGTATGGCCATACAAAAAATTATTGTAGCCAAAAACCAGCTTGCGTCAAATGCGCAGGTGACCACCTACATACCGTATGTAAAAAAAAAACCACCGACTCACCAAAATGCGCAAATTGCGGAGGAGAACATAGTGCAAATTATCGTGGCTGTCCTCATCACATTAAACTTTTACAGCAACGAGCGAAAACCCAGACAACCACCCCAAAAGTCAACAATGTTAGAAATTCACAGGTGAACAGCGCACAGACCTTTGCAGACATTCTCAAAAGCGGTATTAATCAAAGTGGAAATGAGTCAACCTCACCTAATGAACCTATGCTGTCCAACAATCTCATACAACTTCTTTTAGATTTAATCAAACCTTATATTAACCAAATTAAATCCTTCATCACAACAACCCTCTTACCTTTGCTTATCAATGGACCATAAACGGAAGAAAACAATACAATGCCTAACGATCCTAAACTGGAATGCTAATGGAATAAAGAATCAACGCTCCTTAGTAATTGCTTTTCTAGCGAGATATGATGTCGATGTAGCATGTATCACCGAGACTCATCTGGATGAAACAATTAACTTTAAAATTCCTGGCTACCACGTTTACCGCAAAGACCGTAACTCCGAAATTGCATCAGGGGGAGTAGCGATCCTTATTAAGAGGAGATTCGTACACACACGACTTCCTGAAATCCCCAATTTGAGCATTGAAATAACATCAATCAAAGTTAAACTCGACGACAACAGCAGTGTAACAATTGCAAGTGCATATAGGCAGCCAAATAAAAAGTTAGTAGCACAAGATATTACAAAGATATTTGACACGACGGAACCGCTGCTGGTTATCGGTGACATAAATTCCAAACACACCCTGTGGGGCTGTAGAACTTCAAACCCTGAGGGTATTAAACTAGAAAATTTCGCGATAACAAATTCATTCCAAATCCTGGCACCAGATGAATATACGTATTATCCCTATCGAATAGACCATCAACCTGACACACTCGACATTATTTTGCAGAAAAATTTCAACAGGCCAGTTTATCAGAGGGTTATAACTGAGCTTAATTCAGATCATCTACCAGTGCTAGTGTCTTTCACCAATAAATTATCAATAAAACAACCAACGCCAAAACTTATAAACGGCAAGATGGACTGGAATCGCTTTGAAGGCTCACTCGACAGTATATTAACCTGCCCTACAAACCTTAAGACTATACCGGACATTGATGCAGCGATCGACCAACTCACTACTACAATTGAAGTCAGTATTAAACAAGCCTGCAAACCAACTAACAAGATCTTTCCAGTCGATTACAACTACCCTCCGAGACATATAATTAATCTAATCAAAGAAAAAAGCCAACTTCGACGAGAATGGCAAAGGACAAGAAACGCATTAATCAAAAACCGACTAAATAACCTTACACACCGAATTAAAAGAGAACTCGACAACCTCAGAATCAACAGTTACAAACAACACATAGCCAACTTTAGTCCAGGAGACAGAGGCCTGTGGAGAACCACCAAAAAGATTTTAAATCACAGGGAAGAACTACCCACACTTTCATCAGAATCTGGTAGCGAGAATTACAGCTCAGATGAAGAAAAAGCTACAGCATTTGCCGAACACTTAGAAAAGACCTTTACTCCCATCATCACCAGCACACCTACACACTTCAAACATGTGATAGATCACATTGAAAGAAATGCACCGAGCCCAGACAGAATTAAACCAACCTCGCCCAGAGAACTTAAAGACATTATAGACGCATTTTCAACGAAAAAGTCTCCAGGCCACGATCTTATCACAAACACAATTCTTAAACATCTATCCAAAAAAGCACTAGCTTACTTAAGCACAACCTATAACGCATGTTTGAGAATAGGGTACTTTCCACAGTCATGGAAACATGCCCATATTCTAATGTTTGCAAAACCAGGCAAAAATAAAACAAAATTAAACAACTACAGACCAATAAGTTTGCTGACTACTCTATCTAAAGTGCTAGAAAAAGTTATTCATAAGAGATTAACCGATATTACGGAAAACCAGAACATACTACCAACATACCAATTTGGATTCAGAAAAGGCCATTCGACACATCATCAACTTCAAAGGATAAGTGAACTCATCGAGTGCGGTTTTGAAAACAAGCAATACACCGCAACCATATTTCTAGATGTCGCACAGGCCTTCGACAGAGTGTGGCTTGAAGGTCTAAAAAAGAAAATCCTGGATATAGATGTACCTCTTTATCTCAAATCAATAATATTCTCGTTCCTAGAAAATCGAACATTTTCTGTTCGAGTTAACACAGCACTTTCAGAACCCAAAAATATCAAGGCCGGTGTCCCACAAGGCAGCATCTTGGGTCCAATTCTTTTCTGTATATATACATCCGATTTACCAGACATTAATGCCACATTAGCCACATTTGCCGATGATACGGCCATATTTTCCCAGGCAGCAACGCTGGATAATGCAGTACTAGCATTACAAAAAGCCATAAACCAGCTTTCTCGATGGTTCCAGCAATGGAATATTCATGTAAATTCCGAAAAATGTCAAGCCAAGATATTCACGCTCCGTAGGTTCCACAATCCAACCTGTATACATGTCAATAATGAAATTGTACCTTGGAAACCAAATGACACAGCAGTCAAATATTTAGGCATCTATCTGGACACCCGGCTAAGTTGGAATTTCCATATAAATCAAAAACTAACCGAAAGCTATCACAGGCTCAGACAACTTTATCCTTTGATAAATAGGAAATCTGCCTTAAAAATTGAATGTGCTGTGTTATTATATAAAAGCTTGCTACGACCCTTGCTCTTATATGCATCTTCTATATGGTGTCACACATCAAAAACTAACCTACTAAAACTGCAACGTTTCCAGAATAAAGTGTTGCGGACTGCTGTCAACGCTCCGTGGTACTTCCGTAACTCTCAGTTGCATCACGAGTTAGGCATTCTACCCATTGACGAATATATTAAAATAAGTGCTAAAAAATTTATAATGAACTCAAGTGCGTGTAGCGGTGCAGTTTATTATG
The DNA here is from genome assembly GCA_940337035.1 of Agriotes lineatus. Classification (NCBI taxonomy): domain Eukaryota; kingdom Metazoa; phylum Arthropoda; class Insecta; order Coleoptera; family Elateridae; genus Agriotes; species Agriotes lineatus. The sequence goes on from CALNHX010000850.1 coordinate 227,462, forward strand.
AACTATTTCGAATCAACATCCACACAAGACTGAAACGAAAACTACCGCAGGACATTGTTTTAACTGACCATGAAGATGGCTGAAAGTACCATTGTAATATTTCACTGAGATAATTAAGTAGTCTCTTTATGTCACGTCTGGTACATGTATATGTATAATGTATGTGTATGTATATTTAATTATAGTTATCATCTATGCTATGTATAACAAACAAGATTTGTTGATCTGGCAATAAATTATATAGTTAAAAAAAAAAAAGATCTTGTCCATTACAAACAAACAAAAATGTTTCGAAGATTACTGTTTAAGAATATTCGTCTCTTATATAATTACACAAAGAACTTACACTTCAGTATTAGAAATGTTGCGACAATGGTGAACAATAAACAATGGATTTATAAAAAATCGCAGCGCTGTTTATTACCTTGAAGCAAGTTTGCTATCACGCGTAGAAAGAAAATGTCTCCAAAGAAGCGTCCACCTTCAAATCATGTTGAAAACATACGAGCCTCCTATCAATAGTTCGGCACAATGTTGCCAGAGTGTGGTTTTTACCAAGCCTGCTCCTTAAGACACATTAAGGGCCGGTTGCAGAAAGCAATGTTAAGTCTGGTGTTAGCTAACATCGCGTCAAAGTGAACAAAATCGCATCAAATTTTGTTTACTAATGTGTTAGTTACCATAAGCATTTAAGATTTGATTCGTTTTTGTTCACTTTGACGCGACGTTAGCTAACACCAGACTTAACATTGCTTTGTGCAACCGGCCCTAAGTCTTTCTAATCTGAACCACTGCTTTCAGTGTGGTATGGCCGTTATTATATTATGTTATACACTTGATCGCGCCATATTCAGGTTGACTTTCGCTTAAAATAATTTTCAAGGAGACAATCGTATTATTGCAAAGCCTAGACGGTTTAAAAAGTGAGTGCCGATAATGTGACATTTGCGATTTAAGTTTGACAAGGATATACATACATTTTTATCCACATCTTTCAATAACCATTTAAAAACTCGCGACTTTGTGTTCAGCAGTCCGGTAATAGTGCTTGATGGTGAAGTTATGCGATCGCTTACAGGATATTACCGTATGACATCGGGAGGTTACTTAAAGTACGTGATTGTTATTTCTGTACTAAATAAACAAAGAATAATTTTCAAGCAGTCCTAAGACCGTTATATTTTATAAAGAATTCTATTATTTTGTTGATGTCACACCAACCAACCAAAATACGATAATATGAACTTTCGGTCACACGTAAAATACAACAAACCTGAAAGCAAATATAAATCGGTTGATAGTGCAAAAATATCTGTTACTGGTAACCCGAATACAACTTGACAAACACATACAAATGCAAGCGATTAATCTCCTCCACAAGCGTAGTTCTCAAATTATAGTGTTTATATCCATCCACTTTACGTAATTTTCCGACTTTCGCTTAACGTTAAAGTGGTTGCTGTATTTACAAATGAAATATAGTTTTACGAAACCTTTAATATAACCTCTCAATAAGGTTACAACAAAAATCGTAAATTTGCAATATATGGCGAAGTTATTAAATGCAATATTTCGATAATTGATGCTGAACTAATAACCATTCTTTTGTTAAAACAATAAAAGGTGGCGCTTAAGATTAGACATAGTTCAATGTGCCGATTACATATGCCAATATCGATGTAAAATCAACAAACAAATGTAATCAGTAAAGTAGTATATAGCATTATCCGCGTTATGTAAATGAAAACTTGTATTAATTTATTACAAGTTATGTTTTAGCCTTAAATCTATGCTAACGTAAAAAAGCAAAACTATACAATCTTGGAAATTATTGAAGATGTTAGTGTGCCTTTTAAAAATATTTAAAATTTTGAATGTGCTGCTAAATTGCCGTGCATTTAAATCATTTTGAATTAAATTGTGATATAATATTTACTAATAAGGAAATAATTTGTTATTAGGTAGAACGACTCTTAGTAAGACTACTTACATGAGAAATTACTGTGGAATACAAAAAATTAATTGGAGATGTTTATTAAAACCTTCTTTGTATTGATATAATGTAAGGAATATAATTTTTTTCTCCCCATTTTAATAATTTAGTTTAAGACTGATTTGTAGATGTATTTAGCCGCATACTTTACCAACGAATCCGTTATCTATTTTTACGGTATGACCAACTCAGAATCAAGTTGCATAATACGTTGAGATTATGACAATAATCAGAAAGTTTGCAAGAATCCTGAATTATTTCAGTGTGAATGGTTTTATAGCACCTATTCTCGATTTATGGTAGACCATATTAATAAAATGCTCGCCAGAAATATATTAATGTTTGTTGTTAAGGGTCTTTATATTGCCCATTGCATGGCATTTGCTGTTTAGTACTGTAATTAATCAGCATGAGGAATAAAATAAATTACAAGTTGGTACTAAAAGTAAAGCTGTGGATTTCACAATACCACTTAAATTTTGAATAACAGTGTAAAAGGCGGCATGGAATGAATGTGCTGAAGTCAATATGAAACAAAGCTTTGATACGAGGCGTGACGAGTAATCATATCTGACACATGTCGATTATTTCGTGTTATTCGGCGCTGACGTTCAGCGTTTCTCATTCAAATACTGACATTTAAATAATGTAGATGAACCGCTTCAACAACGTTATTTTACCTCTCTAATTATCACATTAGGCATATTATTTCTAAGTAAAAATTTCTGTAAGACTGCAGCCGCTCTTTTCTTGAGCTTTTATAATCTATTTTTAAGGTCGATCCCTCGTGATATACATTCTTGCATTTTGATGCGTATTTTTGCATTTTTGTATTCACACAATGCATTGGCTTCCACATTTTGTTACTGATCCACATCTTAGTCCTGATACTTTAAATTGTAATTTTTTTTTCTTACGTATCTGGTTGCTCACTAGGTTTGCAAAGTAAGATGCTCTGCTTAGATATTGTACTGTATTACTTCCATTTGTTCTTCTTTAGTATATCTCTCTAGTAATCTCTCATTTGTAAAGTATTGTATTCGATTTTCTTAAAAAGCATATTAATTGGAATACCTGGTTACTTGTAAACAATATGTTACTGTTGGCGTTAATCCCTAGCCAAAGCTTATATTACTTTTCATTGATGACTAGCTTTCTTATTTACTTTTTAATATAATTTAAATTAATGTATCCGACATACCAAAATGAGACAATTTAACATAACTTGCCTAGTTCCAAATGCGCTTTGGTAAGCTAATATTCTACCTGAAAATCGTTAAAAAATTCCCGATATCCACCGAACCGACTCGGTGGTGACACTCCATACGGGTAAAAGTCGTCTTTTGAGATTAAACTGATTATTTCCTTCATGTCCATAATAATGCGTAATCACCATGGTTTCTGTCAGTCTAATAATGCCTAAAATTCAAACGTCAAAATTTAACCGCGGTTAAATTTATGTCAAAATTTAATCGCTTGTGCATAATTTTAACATGATTATTAAAGGTGCTTCACCAACTGAATTTTATCTATTTATTCAGGAAATAATCACTCCGAACATCCCGCGTGCATGTAAACTAGCCTGAATAAATTTTGACGATTTTCTGTCAGAATGTTTTGCTCTGAAGAAATATATCTCGTAAATTTTCCGCTTCAAAATCCCTCGTGCTGCGCACTCGGAATTCTTGTTGAGCGTCAAATTTACTTGACAAATTTATTAGCAAAACATTCTAACACAAAACGTCAAAATTTTATCGGCTATTTTAAGGCACTTGGGATATTACTGTTGATTATTATCGGTCGACTCAGTGGCATATTATTGCAGCAGCCTGAGAAGCCCGGGCTTCTGGCGCAAATTTTCAGGAGGCAAAAATCGACGAAAAATGGTTTTGATTCTAAATATTAATTTCTAGTCATATACGTACTGGAAATAATAATAATAATAATAGTAATGTCTTTATTCATAACTTTTTTTTCAATTCAAATTAATTATACAAAAATTGATAGGGCGAAGTTCAGTTTGGAACCGTCTGCTCTTACACTTAACCCTATGACATCTGCTACTAACCTTGAGTTTAAAAATAAAATTTCATGCTACTAAGAAAAAATATACCTAAAGATTATAAGAATACCCACAAATAAAGCTACATATTTAACGCCAGACCTTCTAGCAGCAAACCCTGGAGAACCCTTTTAAATTTACTTTTTGGTAAAGATTGAATGGACGGAGGTATCTGGCCTTTAAGGTTAGTAAAGGAAAACTGACCAACTGTATTATTATTCTTATAAGCAACTTGGAAGCTAAATTTGTTGAGTTCTTTTTCTAATAGTAAAGCATAACTTGGGGATAAAAGGAAGAGTTATATATTTTGGTTGATTAATATCATTATTATTGAATTAAAATCCTAAACAATTTGGTTGCAGATTTATAGATTTATTAGAGTTTTTAGTTTTTAATTTTATTTAATCTGTTTTTTATAGTACTACTGATAAGTGAAATAATAGGTAATTATTTTTTATTAACATTGTTTTGATATGTTTTAAATTTTGAGAATAAAATATGTTGGACAACAGTAATATTGATGTATCAACAAGGTTATTTAATAAGCTTTTTTTGCATTTGATAGTAGTACAAGAATTAAAATTTAAATATCTATCTGTTTTGATAGGTTTTCTGTACCAATTGGTATATACATATCATTTTGTTTTCTTTTTAAAGTGAGATCTAAAAAGTTTATTGAATTTCGACTATTTTCTCTTTCTAAAGTGAATTTTAATATAGGGTGAATATTATTAAATGTATTAAATATTAGATCAATATCATTTGATTCGGCAGCGATAATGATGTCATCGGCATATCTTCGATAAAAATGAAATGTTTTTAGGGTCATTTAATATATTTTAGTAGCGTAGTTAGAGGGATACTGGGACACTTTGATTGGTTTGAAACTTGGCTAAGTGTCACGTGACGAGGTCATTGAACTCAGCGAGGTCAAGATCACGTGGTTAGGTTTCACTTCCGGTACCCACGATGAATTTTTGAGGATAAAAGTCTAATTTTTAAATTTTTTACTAGATTCCTAAGATGAATTTTGGAGCTAAAAGCCTAATTTTGAAGTTTTACAAGATTCCCACGATGAATTTTGGGATAAAAGTTTAAGTTTGAATTTTTTTACAAGATTCCCACGATGAATTTTGGGGCTAAAAGACTAATTTTGACATTTTTACAAGATTCCTACGCTTATCAAAATATTTCCCAGGCTCAACCGGATGTGAGTCATTTTATGGAAATGTCAGATTTGTCGAGACTTACAGATGTGGGAGTCTGCCGGATGTTATTGTCTACACCGGATGTTATTGTCTGGGCATTTCCTGAATGCGCCTAAAACTAATTTATGGTGTCATTGTTTGAGAAATGTGCAACTCCAAGTTGATTACTTCTACCTTATAGATATAACAGAAGACTTTGCTGGCAGTTGCATGGATATGTGTGATTACTTAATAAATAAAACATTGTTTGGGATAAATCTGTACAACCGCTAAATTGAATGGTGTCTTTGTTTGAAAATTTTTGCTAACGCAGATAATGACCTCCAGTGTCTGGAGAAATTTGCGACGATGATCTGCAAAAATTATCTTGAAATAAATTTGTCAAGTACTGGTGTCTGTTAGACAAACAAAAAAAGAATTGCCAGGTATGGGGTTCGAACCCACACTCCCCTTAGAGAACCGGAGCTTACTGCTACTTACCGAGTTAATAAAAATTGAATCTTAAATTAGATATTAATAAAATTTTTCTAAACAGCCAGTAATAATAATCTAAAATTAACTAAAAGTTAAGTATTTATCAAATATATTGGCAAAGTTATTGTTAAACGTATGATAGAGGCAGTTATTAATTATTTCATAAATACAATTCTTCTATATCTAGTATTATAGTTAATAAGAATTAAATTAAATAAAACCAAATAAAGCAATATATTACTAAAGAATACTCTTCGGTTAGCAGGTTAAAAGATTAATATAGTTTAGTCAATCTTACACACATATATAATTCCAGCAGTAAACTCTGGTAGGAAGCTAACACACATAAGTATAGTGGAGTCTTAAACAGCTGAATTTTATAATACAAAACAGAGCGATAAAAGAATCGTGTCTACCACCTAGCATTTTTTCAGTTTATCTGATTTAGCAACTTCCGCATACCAATCTCGCAAAAACAGACACCTTCTTTGTTTTTGTGCTAGCACCTTGGCTTTAAGAATGTTATGGTAGTATATTTACGAAATATGTGAGACTATTTCCAGATAAAAGATGCAACACTCAAAATGTTTTTGAAAAAGTGTAAATGAATATATTATATAATTTGTAAAACTCAAGAAAATATTAGCAGATAATGCAACTTATTTTAAAAACTCAAGGTTTATAAATACTTAAGGATTTTAACACATAATAAACACAATGCTTGGGTACGGTACATATGATCATTAAATGATAAAGCATTCAATAACTACAAAAATAAAAAGCAGCTTAAAATATTGTTCCTAAAAGGAGTGGTGGTTTAGTTTTATCATTGGAATTTCGGTTTCTTACAACGGTATTTGTAAACCATTCTTAAATAGTCCAGGGTTTGGTTGCAACGAACATAGTTGTAGCAGAGATATCTGACGAATAGAAGACTATAGAAGATATAAACAGACAGTAATATTAATCTAAAATTGAATTAACTAAAATTCAGTATTTATCAAATATTATTAACAAAGTTGTTAAACGTATGATAAAGGCAGTTATTAATTACTTAATACATACAATTGTCCCATATCCGGTATTCATGGTTTATGTCTTAATCTGATTTTAATAGTTGATTAGAGTCGAATAACTAAGGTTATTACAATTACATGCTAAAGACTGTACTCAAAAGGTAATATTAAAATAAAAATTTTAAAATAAAACCGCGAGAATAAGAATTAAATTAAATAAAGCTAAGTAAAAGCTATTAGCCCACAACAATATATATTAGTAAAAAATACTCTAATTAATAAAGATGCATTTTTTCCGGGTAAAAACTTATCTAGATTGGTTAAAAATTAGATGTATAAGAGAAAATCTCAAACTTGTTTAAAAACATTTTGTAACTAAACAATCACATTAGAAATTGTGTAAATAAAGCAAAAACAAGAAGAAGGCGCAAAATTTGCAGACTATAGAAAATACCTTTCCAGACCTGCGGATGTGAGCGTCTGGGAATGTGCAATGTCATTGTCATGTGGAGTTTCTGTGTATGTCTGCGCGAGGCGGAAGTTTTTGCACAGGTCTGCGCGAGGGTTTTAGCCCAGGTTTGGCGGGAAATTCAAATTCTCAGCAGGTTTGGCGGTAAATTCAAATTCTGCGTAAGCTTTGGCGGTAAATTTGAAATTATGATCAGGTTTTTGGAGGGAAATGTGGGACTGTACAATGTTGCTAATAAATTTGTGGTTAAGAAATTTGCTTACAATTGACTGAAAATTTACGGACACTGTTTGTAAGCACCGAATGTAAATATTACATGTTTTTTTTTGTAAATACAAAGTTTCGAAATTTGGCGACAGTTATTTATCCTGCTTTGCTGTTGGATCTATGTAAAGAAGGACAGCATCCCTCATTTAGCAATAAGCAAGTTCCTAAAGAAATATTATTATTATGCTGAAGAGATTTACACGTTACAGTTCGTAGTGTAACAGGTTAAAAATTTTGGATATTCCTATACCGCTATTAGCAGCAGTACCATTGAATTGCATATTGTTTTCGCCCAAATTTATATTCCATTGTTTTAATATAGGTTTGAAAGCACTGCTGACAGACAGACAGACAGGCAGGCAGATAGACAGGCAGACAGGTAGGCAGACAGACATACAGACAGACAGACAGACAGACAAGCAGGCAGACAGACAGACAGGCAGACAGACAGGCAGATAGACAGGCAGACAGGTAGGCAGACAGACATACAGACAGACAGACAGACAGACAAGCAGGCAGACAGACAGACAGACAGCCAGACAGACAGACAGGCAGGCAGGCAGGCAGATGGACAGACAGACAGACATACAGACAGACAGACAGACAGACAGACAGACAGACAAGCAGGCAGACAGACAGACAGACAGCCAGACAGACAGACAGACATACTATTAACCAAGTAAGAAGAGGGAAGTTGGGAATTAATACTGAAACAAATCATAATTTAGCGCTTTCAAAATGATAACTACAGAACATCAGGGGTCAATGAAATCCATTATCAGTGTTTGAGAATTTGGGACGATGGGTGGGTCAATGACCTCCATTATGTGATTGTTTGAGAAATGTGCAAGGTTGCTAAAATGTATGGAGTGTTTGTCTGAGAAATTTACACCGGATGTAGTTAAAGACCTTCCCATTATCAGTGTCTGCAAATTTGGTAGACAGGTAAACAGGTAGACAGGCAGGCAGGCAGACAGACAGATAGGCAGGCAGGCAGGCAGGCATGCAGACAGGCAGGCAGGCAGACAGACAGGCAGACAGGCAGGCAGGCAGGCAGGCAGGCAGGCAGGCAGGCAGGCAGGCAGGCAGGCAGGCAGGCAGGCATACAGGCAGACAGACAGGCAGGCAGTCAGACTGGCAGGCAGACAGGCAGGTGGACAGACAGACAGACAGACAGACAGATAGACAGGCAGGCAGGCAGGCAGGCAGGCAGACAGACAGTCAGGCAGGCAGATGGACAGACAGACAGACAGAAAGGCAGACACACAGATACACAGACACACAGACACACAGACAGACAGGCAGACAGACAGACAGACCGACAGACAGACATATAGACAGGCAGACAGGCAGGCAGGCAGACAGACAGACAGACAGCCAGACAGACAGACAAACTATTAACCAAGTAAGAAGAGGGAAATTGGAAATTAATACTGAAACAGATCTTAATTTAGCGCTTTAAAAATGATAACTACAGAACATCAGGGGTCAATGAAATCCATTATCAGTGTTTGAGAATTTGGGACGATGGGTGGGTCAATAACCTCCATTATGTGATTTTTTGAGAAATGTACAAGGTTGCTAAAATGTATGGAGTGTTTGTCTGAGAAATTTACACCGGATGTAGTTAAAGACCTTCCCATTATCAGTGTCTGCAAATTTGGCAGACAGGTAAACGGGTAGACAGGCAGGCAGGCAGACAGACAGGTAGACAGACAGGTAAACATACAGGCAGGCAGACAGTCAGATAGGCAGACAGGCAGGCAGGCAGACAGGCAGGCAGACATACAGGCAGGCAGACAGGCAAGCATTCAGACAGGCAGGCAGACAGGCAGGTGGACAGACAGACACACAGACAGACAGACAGACAGATAGACAGACAGGCAGACAGGCAGGCACGCAGACAGACAGTCAGGCAGGCAGACAAGCAGACAGGCAGATGGACAGACAGACAGACAGACAGACAGACAGACACACAGACACACAGACAGACAGGCAGACAGACAGGCAGGCACGCAAGAAGAGATGGAAAAGGAGGCAAACAAACTGTTTCCAAACAAGCCTAAACAGAGATGGGAGGAAATAACCAGAGACCTGCCAGAAGGTAACCCGGTACCATTTAGTGAAAGGGAGATACTAAGAGCTGCAAATAAAATCAAAGCGGGGAAAGCTCCAGGACCCGATGCGATACCCGGAGAAATAATCAAGGTACTGATTTACAGACAACCGCACTACGCGCTAAGAGTATATAATAGGCAACTAAGCAGGAGGGAATTTCCAAACCCATGGAAAGTGGCCAGACTAGTTTTCTTAGAAAAGCCGAAGAAAAACCCAGGCGAGACACAAACGTACCGTCCGCTGTGCATGCTGGATACGGCAGGGAAGTTACTGGAACGACTGATCTGCGAGAGACTGCAGGAGGAACTGGACGAGAGAGGGGGACTATGTGACAGACAGTTTGGATTTCGCAAGGGACGCTCCACCATCGATGCCATGGCGATGGTTAAAAATATAGCCCAACTCGCAAACGCAGGAGGCCGAGAGGGAAGGAAGTTCTGTGTCATGGTAACCCTGGATGTAGAGAACGCTTTCAATAGCGCCCCGTGGCACGCAATAGTGCAGGAGCTAAGGGACAGGGAAATCTCTACATACCTAATACAAATAATATGTAGCTATTTCACAAACCGGAAGCTGAAAATAGGTCGAACAGCAGACAAAGAAGTAACCTGCGGTGTTCCACAAGGATCGCTAATTGGACCACTATTATGGAACATTTTCTATGATAGCATTCTGAAACTTGATATGCCACAGGGAATCGACCTAGTGGGCTATGCAGACGACCTAGCAATAGTGGCCTGTGGACGAACAGGTGAAGTCATTACAGAAGCACTAAACACTGCAATACTTAGAGTGCGGAGGGAGATGACGCGGAAAGAGCTACGACTGGCCCCACACAAGACAGAAGCGGTAGTTCTGATAGGAAGAAATACGCTACGCGAAGTAACCATAGATATAAATGGAGTGCAAATAACAACAGCCGGAACAGTAAAGTACTTAGGCGTGTACTTCGATAAAAACATGCGCATGACGAAACACATTGAGACCGCAGCTAAAAAGGCAGAAAACATGACAAAGCACCTCGCCAGACTAATGCCCAACCTTGGTGGAGCCAGGGCTAGTAGGCGTAGAATCTTGGCGTCAGTAACAGACTCGATTATGCTGTATGCTGCACCCATCTGGGCAGAGGCAATAAAATACGAAAAGTATAGATACTTGATGCAGAAGGTGCAGAGAAGGACCCTGCTCAGAATCTGTAGTGCCTATAAAACCACCTCAACGGAAGCCTTGCAGGTAATTGCGGGCATACCGCCGATCGACCTTCTAATAGAGGAACGTTGTGCGGCGCACAGGAACGGACAACAAGGGAAGAAACACCGGAGAGAAGAAACCCTCACGAAGTGGCAGAGGAGATGGAGCGCGATGCAAGATAAGGCCCAGTGGACAAAGAAAATCATCCCGGATATAAGAAAATGGGTGAACAGAACGCATGGCGAGACAAACTACCACATAACTCAGGTAATGGGCGGGCATGGCTCCTTCGGACAATACCTGAAGAGATTTAAAATCTAGGAGGAAGAAGAATGCCACTACTGCGAAGACATAGACTCGGTGGAACAGTTTTTCAGTGCCCAAGGTGGACAACAGAGAGACATACCATGCAACTAATAACTGGAGAGGTAATAAACCTTCAGAACCTGACAGATCTCATGGTACAAAGTAGAACAAAGTGGGATGCAATTGCTGACGGATTGAGGAGAATCATGGTAAAAAAGGATCAAGATGAACGTGCTAGGCAGCAGCAAAGACTGGGGAATTAAGACATAAGTAACAGATGTTAGAATATAGAAAATGAGGACAGAACATCTCATAAGGTAATATAAGGGTTTCTTGAAGTTATGCTATCGCGATTCCGAGAAACCCATCTACAATACCCGAGGAGTGGTTTTAGTGGGTATACCTAACCCGAGAGAGTAGGGAGTCCCACACCCCCCCGCGAAGACGGGGGCGCCTATAAAAGGTTTCCCTCATCAAGCCAAAAAAAAAAAAGACAGGCAGGCAGACAGACAGACAGGCAGACAGACAGGCAAGCAGACAGACAGACAGGCAGGCAGGCATGCAGGCAGGCAGGCAAGCAGGCAGGCAGGCAGGCAGGCAGGCAGGCAGGCAGGCAGGCAGGCAGGCAGGCAGGCAGGCAGGCAGGCAGGCAGGCAGGCAGGCAGGCAGGCAGGCAGGCAGGCAGGCAGGCAGGCAGGCACACAGGCAGGGAGACAGACAGACAGACAGGCGGACAGACAGACCGACAGAAAGGTAGGTAGGCAGACAGATAGACAGACAGGCAGGCAGACAAGCAGACAGACTGACAGACAGACAGACAGACAGACCGACAGACAGACATACATTTTAGCAACCTTGTACATTTCTCAAACAATCACGTCCGGCTCACATAATGGTCATTGACCCACCATCATTTTGAAAGCGCTAAATTAAGATCTGTTTCAGTATTAATTCCCAACTTGTTTCTTTTTACTACGTTAATAGTATGTTTGTCTGTCTGGTTGTCTGCCTGTCTGCCTGCCTGCCTGCATGTCTGCCTGCCTCTCTGTCTGCCTACCTGTCTGCCTGTCTATCTGCCTGTCTGTTTTTCAGCAGTGCTTTCGAACCTATATTAAAGCCGTCGAATCTAAAATTTGGGTGAAAACAATATGCAATTAAATGGTACTGCTGCTAATAGCGGTATAGAAATATCCAAAATTTTTAACTCAGTTTACACTCCGAACTGTAACCTGTTCATCTCTACAGCATTATAATATTTCTTTAGGAACTTGCTTATTGCTAAAGTGACGGATGCTGTCCGTTTGTACATAAATCCAACAGCGAAGCAGAATAAATAACTATCGCCAAATTTCGAAACTTTGAGTAATTACAAGAAAAACATGTAATATTTACATTCGGAGCATACAAACAGTGTGTGTAAATTTTCAGTCAATTTTAAGCAAATTTCTGAACCACACATTTATTTTTGGCAACCTTGCACATTTCCCACCAAAAGCCTGATCATAATTTCAAATTTACCGTCAAAATAAAACGCAGAATTTGAATTTCCCACCAAAACTCTGATCATAATTTGAATTTACCGCCAAAACTTACGCAGAATTTGAATTTACCGCCACACCTGCTCAGAATTTGAATTTCCCGCCAAACCTTCGCAGAAACCGTCGGGCAGACCTACGCAGAAACTCCAGACAACAATCACATCAGGTTTTTTTTTAGTAACTTTGCACATTCCCAGACGCTCACATCCGCAGGTCTGGACAGGTATTTTCTATAGTCTGCAAATTCTGCTCCTCCTTATAATTTTAGCTTTATTTACACAATTTCTAGTGTGATTGTTTAGTTACAAAATGTTTTTAAACAAGTTTGAGATTTTCTCTTATACATCTGATTGTTAACCAATCTACATAAGTTTTTATGCGGCAAAAATGAATTATCCCTCACCGTTGGGTATCGTGTACAGCATCTTTATTAATTAGAGTATTTTTTACGTACGAGTAGACTGGTGTAAATTTATGTTGCAAAAATTTGACGAAGGAGCTTCCAAGCAAGTGGCATACATTGTAACAGGTGACGAATCTTGGGTATACAGTTACGACCCTCAAACTAAACAGCAGTTTAGTATTTGGGTATTCGAAGATGAAGACTTGCCCCGAAAAGTAATTCGTGGCAGAAGCGTCAATAAGAAAATGATAGCTGTTTTTTCCGCCGAAGTGGTCCTGTTGCTGTTATACCACTTGAAGATCGCAGAACTGTCAATTCTGTTTGGAATAACTACAGACAGGTCGCCAAAGGACCGCTTTGCGTAACAGCTTAGTCCATCATGACAACGCATCCTCCCACACTGCTGCCAAAACATTGGATTTTTGAAAGATTCGGGAGTTCAATTGGTAACTCATCCTCCGTATAGCCCAGATCTGACACTGTGCGACTTTTTTTTTGTTTCCAACTATTAAAAAATGATGCGAGGTAAAAGATTTTCCAGCGCAGATGCAGTAGTTACAGAATTTCAAAGAATTTTTGAGGACTTTTCAGAAAATGAATTTTCCGAATGTTTTAAAAAGTGGTTTCAGATAATGCACAAGTGTATTAGTCTGAATGGAGAATATTTTGAAAAACAATAAAGATATTTTGTTAAAAAATACAACGGTCTTTTAATAACTAACAATTTTCAGCGCAACCCTCGTATATGGCGTGGAAGTATGGAGTTTAAAATAGATATACATAAAAAATGTTGGAGCTTTCCAAATGTGGTGTTACAAGGGAATGTGGATATAGCATGGACAGAAAGAGTATTAGAATGTGAAATAATCAAAACTATTAAGAGAAAGTCAGAATACCTAGGTCATATTATGAGCGGAGAAAAATATTTGTTTGTGAGGCTAATAATGCAAGCGCAGGTTAGATGAACTAAAACTGTAGGTCGAAGAAGAATCTCCTCGTTGCTCAATCTAATAAAGTAGTACGCTGTACTTCAACCAAGTTTTTTAGAACTGCTGCCAATCAAGTAAAAATAGTGTTAATTTCCAACATCAGATAGGAGAGGAACTAGAAGAAGAAGAATATTGAAAAATCTTGAGTAAATAGTTTCTGAAACTTTCAATTTACAGTTGGTATACACTTTTTGAAAATCTCCAGTTTATAGGGGAATCTGTTTCCCGTTCCTGTTTTGAAACATTGTTTTTTCAGATCGCCTCTCGTACCGTAGGATGTCTTTTCTAAAGATTTTCTTATGACAACTGATTCATCCGTTAATATCGTAATTTATGTGATGGTATTGTGATTTGCTGTAATCTAACTGGTTAAAGCACGATCTTAGGGCAATCATTGGTCAGGACAGCCAAGATTTTGGGCTCTCTTTATTTGTTAATTGCGATCTTTTTATTTGTTAATTGCGATTATGCGTTAAAGCCTTTCCGCGCACGCGAATCTGCGGGATTCTATGTGCTAATTAATTGTTTCGAATATGAGATTCTGCTCACGTGAAGTTAGGGATCGAAGCTTTGCTTAGTCGCTTCCGAGAGCTTTTAAATAACTAAAACCGTTTTTACTTACCGTAAATCTCGATATGCTATTGAGGGTATAAGACTTCAGTTAGTTTCTATTAATATTTGAGTTTTTGAGAGTTTAGTTGTGTTTAGATTTCTACCTCTGAGCGGTTACTTCCCTCGTCTATAAAAACGAAGGAAGTATTGCAGTCGTGGAAAATCACCTTACGAGATTTCTTCAGATCTTTACATTTCAGGATCTCTAGATGACGAAAAACATGCTTTTTCTATTTCGTCCCACCCTCTCCCTGTCTGTCCGCTGTTGGAGATAGTTCAAAAACGATTCGTTTTAGGAAAACGATATTATGGAGGCGAATTATGTGCCGATCGGGTTCGAAACCGGGTATAATATATACAGGTTGAGCACCTTAACAAAAATAAAATTCTGCTTATTTTTGCTTGAACTCAAGAACTGTCCCTATATGCAAACGTATGCTGTGCCTGCGCCTCTGAGTCAGCTTTTCATGGGCGTCGATCAAGCACACTTTGTCTCCATCGGTCCTGTCGTCGATGTGTTATTTATAACGCTGAGACAAGCAAGCACGATATGTGTGTATTTGTAGGACAGCGGTGTCTGTTTAGCAAGTGATTCCCACAGGTTCAAATCCCATCGATTACGAGTTGTTTTTGCTAATTAATATAATTCGCATTTGTAAGTGTTTTCTACTGTTGTAGTATTAGATATTTTTATCTATTTAGTACATAATTTTGAACACTCTTGCAGTGCGTTTTCCGTACAGAAGTTATGTACTTTCATCAGACCTTTCATGTAACTTTGAGTTTGTTGTAACAAAAAAATCTGTAAAAGGCTATCCACAGAACTTCCCTCCTCGACATTGTGACACTGAATAATTTTAAAAACCAAATTAAGTTAGGAGTAAAAATATCTCCACGTTTCTAATAAATTAAATAAATTTTCAAATAAAAAAATGTTACCGGTGATCGAATTCGAACGGCAGGAGGACTGCATATGCAGTCCCAAAATTTTGTGGGATATTGCAAGGGAACGGGCAATTTCTACCGGAGCTACGGAGCACCGACCCTTCGAATTCCTGCGTTGCAGCTATATTAAATAACGCACTAATTTCTTGCTCCTTTTTGTATGGTACAACATTTATTCTGTATTTATTTGGGCCCATTTTTGGTGGAATAAAGCCTGCGATATGTACAAATTATTACTTGTATTTATTGCTAAGTTAATTCAAAAATAAACAAATTTTATTTTTTAAGGTGCTCACCCTGCATATATTTGTCTGAAATTTTCTCAGTTTCATGCCAGATAGATATATAATGTGTATTCAAAATATTGTCTTCCTCCGACAAATAGTTTTTGAGTTACACCGCCAACAGAGAGACAGACAGACTGACTGAATTGAGAAAACCTGTCTCGAGAAATCTCGAAAGGGGATTGTTCGCGATTACAATACTTCCTTTGTCTTTTAGACGACGGAAATAAAACTTACCAATTCTTCTGCAGTACAGATTTAATAATTCTATTTATTTGTGATTGTTATGCAGGGTTGCTTTCTGGTCCTGCGGTAGGAATAAATAAAATATCTGGGAATAGATGACACACATTTATGGCTAATTATATCATATTAACGTATCCCTTATAATAACAGCCCTTCTGGTTTAGCAGTAGGCAGCAGCTTCTTTTTATGGCTACTAATTTGTATCTCGTTTCTGAAATTACTTCGTGTATAGACATTTTAATTTTATTGGTATTAAAATTGGATATTATTTAGTACGTTGGGGCGAGTACACTGGATTCATAAATAAAATTACTGCACTTATAACACTTAACCAATATTTGGTATCCTCTCCCATTTTATTTTTTTCAACTATAAAAGTATATAAATACATTGTATGTACGATATTTAGGCATTTCTTATTTATGAATTGTGTTTCCTTGACAATAAACGCCGCAGTTGTATTAAGTACGAGTAATGCCTCGGTTGTTAAATGTAGAATATAACGTAATTGCTAATTAATTGCCGTAAAAGTTGTGCATTTTTGTATTCTCAAGCATTTCTGACATGTTTATGGCTGCTCTAACAATTTTATAGCGGCTACATATTTTTACTGCCAATGCGGCCGTTTAGTGGTTGTAAAACACCTGTAAAATTTAATTTATTTTGGTTCTACAGCACACTCAAAGCAACTTGCTAAATGAAAATATCACATCTATCAAAGAATGCTATAATTTCACACCCTGTTCAATATATTAATGAATTATGCTGGCCTTTTCAGGTCCATCTCTCAATATAGCAACTTTTACAGGTTTGCGATATAGGAAGTTAAAGTAAAGTTGGGCAACCTACTACCAACTATTTAAAAATATATGGTTTGTATCTGCTATGAAAGATAATACAATATCCTCATTTTTTTTTACTTCTGTAAATAATTACAATAGTATTATAGTACTGAACTGCTTTCTACATAATTTTTCCACAAAGGACATTATAAATCAAAACGTGCACGCCAATCAACCAGTAATATGGTATTCACTGTTTGTTGTCATAAACGTAAAGAAAAAGTTAATATAAATTACCAGATGTTAATTATCTATCGTAAACTTTTCCATTTTGCATCAATATTAATGATAACTGTTAATTGATAGTTAGGTATGTTGTAAAAGACAAAATGACTTGTCCTTGAATTAATATCTCCTGGAAACAAATTAAGGAGTTTAACATTTTAGGATTTTTAAACTAATAGTCATATTTTGACATTTTATTTTTATTTTGGTGTTAAGCTTGTAACAGCTGTGATTCACAATGTCATTTTTAAGTAGTAATGATAATAAGTTATCCTAAAACAAATTCTGTAGTATATGATTGCAGAAATATGTAGCAAGTGTGGCAGCTGACTCAAAGCAGGGAGTGTGTCCGGGAGCGCCACTACTTTATGCGAGTTTAAATCAAAATAAAACCTGTAAACGGCATTACTCAGATGTGAACTCAATGTGAATTGCATAAATTTCAAAATAAAAAATATTGTGGATGGTGGGATTCGAACTCGGGCTCTGTCGGTGCTAGGCTGGCACTCTACCTCTGTAACACGAAATCTCGCTTGCATTATATGCTTACAGCAGCATAAAAAAGTTACACATAAAAATGTTTTAACGTCTTTAATATGGAAAACGCACTGCAAGAGTGTTCAAAATTATGAACTAAATAGATAAAAATATCTAATACTACAACAGTAGAAAACACTTACAAATGAGAATTACATTAATTAGCAAAAACAACTCGTAATCGGTGGGATTTGAACCTGTGGGAATCACTTGCTAAACAGACACCGCTGTCCTACAAACGCACACATATCGTGCTTGCTTGTCTCAGCGTTATAAATAACACATCGACGACAGGACCGATGGAGACAAAGTGTGCTTGATCGACGCCCATGAAAAGCTGACTCAGAGGCGCAGGCACAGCATACTGCATATAGGGACAGTTCTTGAGTTCAAGCAAAAATAAGCAGAATTTTATTTTTGCTAAGGTGCTCAACCTATATATATTTTACCCGGTTTCGAACCCGATCGGCACATAATTCGCCTCCATAATATCGTTTTCCTAAAACGAACCGTCTCCAACAGCGGACAGACAGGGAGACGTTGGGACGAAATATAAAAAGCATGTTTTTCGTCATCTAGAGTAACCGCTCAGAGGTACAAATCTAAACACATCTAAACTCTCAAAAACTCAAATATTAATAGAAACTAACTGAAATCTTATACCCTCAATAGCATATCGAGATTTACGGTAAGTAAAAACGGTTTTAATTATTTAAGAGCTCTCGGAAGCGACTAAGCAAAGAGTCGATCCCTAACTTCAGGTGAGCAGAATCTCATATTCGAAAGAATTAATTAGCACATAGAATCCCGCAGATTCGCGTGCGCGAAAAGGCTTTAACGCATAATCGCAATTAACCAATAAAAAGATCGCAATTAACAAATAAAAAGAGCCCAAAATGTTAGCTGTTTTGACCAATGATTGCCCTAAGATAGTGCTTTAACCAGTTAGATTACAGCAAATCACAATACCATCACATAAATTACGATATTAACGGATGAATCAGTTCTCATAAGAAAATCTTTAGACAAGACATCCTACGGTACGAGAGGCGATCTGAAAAAAACAATCTTTCAAAACAGGAACGGGAAACAGATTCCCCTATAAACTGGAGATTTTCAAAAAGTGTATACCAACTGT
Organism: Agriotes lineatus; assembly: GCA_940337035.1. Lineage (NCBI taxonomy): Eukaryota > Metazoa > Arthropoda > Insecta > Coleoptera > Elateridae > Agriotes > Agriotes lineatus. The sequence continues at coordinate 246,325 of CALNHX010000850.1, forward strand.
AAATTGAAAGTTTCAGAAACTATTTACTCAATATTTTTCAATATTCTTCTTTTTCTTCTAGTTCCTCTCCTATCTGATGTTGGAAATTAACACTATTTTTACTTGATTGGCAGCAGTTCTAAAAAACTCGGTTGAAGTACAGCTTAGATTGCGCAACGAGGAGATTCTTCTTCGACCTACAGTTTTAGTTCATCTAACCTGAGCTTGCATTATTAGCCTCGGCAACAAATATTTTTCTCCGCTCATAATATGACCTAGGTATTCTGACTTTCTCTTAATAGTTTTGATTATTTCACATTCTAATACTCTTTCTGTCCATGCTATATCCACATTCCCTTGTAACACCACATTTGGAAAGCTCCAACATTTTTCATGTTTGTCTATTTTAAACTCCATACTTCCACGCCATATACGAGGGTTGCGCTGAAAATTGTTAGTTATTAAAAGACCGTTGTATTTTTTAACAAAATATCTTTATTGTTCTTCAAAATATTCTCCATTCAGACTAATACACTTGTGCATTATTTGAAACCACTTTTTAAAACATTCGGAACATTCATTTTCTGAAAAGTCCTCAAAAATTCTTTGAAATTCTGTAACTACTGCATCTGCGCTGGAAAATCTTTTACCTCGCATCATTTTTTAATAGTTGGAAACAAAAAAAAAGTCGTACGGCGTCAAATCTGGGCTATACGGAGGATGAGTTACCAATTGAACTCCCGAATCTTTCAAAAAATCCAAAGTTCTGGCAGCAGTGTGGGAGGATGCGTTGTCATGATGGACTAAGCTGTTACGCAAACCGGTCCTTTGGCGACCTGTCTGTAATTTTCCAAACAGAATTGACAGTTCTGCGATCTTCAAGTGGTATAACAGCAACAGGACCACTTCGGCGGAAAAAAACAGCTATCATTTTCTTATTGGCGCTTCTGCCACGAATTACTTTTGTGGGCAAGTCTTCATCTTCGAATACCCAAATACTAAACTGCTGTTTAGTTTGAGGGTCGTAAATGTATACCCAAGATTCGTCACCTGTTACAATGTATGCCACTTGCTTGGAAGATCCTCCGTCAAATTTTTGCAACATAAATTTACACCAGTCTACTCGATCCTGTTTTTGACTTTCTGAGAGCAAATGCGGTATCCAACGGCTTGCTAGCTTTCTTAACCCAAGATGTTTATGCAAAATGGTATTCACCACCGCGGATCCAATCTTCACTTCGTCCCGAATCGCCCTATAGGTAATATTTCGATTGGACTGAATCAAGCTTACCACACGGTCAACATTTTCTGAACAGACAGCTTCTGCAGGTCTTCCAGGTCTTGCTTCGTCTTCTAGCAGCTCTCGCCCTCGTCGAAATTCGCGGAACCAATGAATAACAGCGGATAACTGTCTTTTATAGTCATAGAAGATCATAGCTCTAAAGGCAGTTCGCGGAATGCTCATTTTAACTGAATTAAAAATGCACAACTACTTAACTTACAAAATTGACTACGTTTCACAAGGAAATCGGAGCGTTTGACAATTGTGGGCAACGAATGTCAACTAATGCAATTATTTCTAGCCAATTCAGCTTCCATGGCCTGCTCCTAACTACGATACTAGCAGAGCATCCCTCGTAGCAACGTGGAGGAAACGTACAATTGTAACATACGCATTCTAAGATTTAAGTTGGTATCTCAGCAGCATAAGAATGTTTTCATTTATATAGAAGTTTGTTGCGCTATTTCAATTCTTATTTTAATATTTTCGTTCCGTTTGTTAGTTTTAATTTTTATGTTAGAGGGTGTTAAATAAGCATCAATGTTTTGTTATCTTGACACCACCATCAATTGCTTATTTTTTAGGTTTAGAATGAGACGGTAATTACTGCTGTGTGTATTTATGAGTATAAACTATAAATCGTTTAACATATTTACAACTAGAAGTGTATCGTCAGCATATTATTGACGGATTCTCCGTTCATAGTTATTCCAGAGTCTTCCTCTGATAATGCTTCCTCACAATAGACAATAGATAATAATTGTCAATTTTTCCGTTTCCACCAACCCAAATTCCCTGTCTATCTGTTCTGCTTTTGAGTGCTTTTCCTGAGTCAAAGGAATACATTCTTTTAGGCAAATGCTAGGCCAGTACTTCTGCAGCTACTCTACATTTCCTGGACTTTCCTCCATTCTCATCTTTCGTTTCTCTTATTCACCTTGTAACTCCCTTTTTTTTTTGGTGAGTGGGACTCAAAGTCCCCACATCAGCTCACTCTCAGTTGGACAAAGTGAAATACCTTTTATCTTTACCAATCGCTTCAAAACAGAGCTTCACCTGTGGCGTGGTTGACACGGTGAGTTGTTAACGTGCTCTTTTGCTTCTATTTTATCTCAACAACAACCCTGTTCAATCCCGGTTTTTATTTTACTATGGTTGTGAGGTCAATTTATGTTTTTTACTTTCTTGCATACGGTAGTATAAAGTATTGTAATCGTCAAAAAAATCGACTTCGAGATTTTGACGAATCTTGACGTTTTAGACCTCCTAGAGTCCGAAAAAACCATTTTTCGAATTATGTCTGTGTGTGTGTATGTGTGTGCGTGTGTGCGTGTGTGTGTGTGTGTGAACACGATAACTTAAAAACGAAATAAGCTAGACCCTTGAAATTACGTACATAGTCATTATTCAAATTTTGTAGATTCCTGTCAAATTTTGAGTGAAATCGGTTAACCGGAAGTGGCACTTTACCTAAACAGGTAGCGGTACCTATTCAAGTAAAGTACCAGTTTGCTTCGAGATATTTGAACAAAATTTTGTACATACATTTCTTATGTAGAAAAACTACCAGATATTACATTTCAGCATGATCGGTTAACCGGAAGTGGCATTTTACCTAAACAGGTATCCATTCAAGTAAAGTACCAGTTTGCTTCAAGGTATTTGCACGAAATTTTGCACATACATTTATTATTGATAAAAAGTCCCAGATATAAAATTTCAGTATGATAGGTTAACCTAAAGCGGCACTTTACCTAAACAGGTAGTGGTTACCTGAAAATGTAATTTTATTGCTGTATGTATATACATTGCAATAAACTTTTCAAATTTGCTAGAAAACAAGGCGAATGCGAGAAAGTCTAGGGGAGCACACTCCCGATTTTATTTAAATATATGATTAAACTGAATATAGACAGCAGTACTTTTAAAATGACTGACAGTATGCTAAAAGGCCACGTTTACGGATCTGCAGAAGTGACTGATAGTAATTGGAGTTGTAAATTTTTAACTCACCATGAGCAATGGGAATTGAGGCAGAAAACTCTTTTGTGGGAAATTTGAATAAGAGGAAATTTTAATCACTTATTAACTATTAAGAAAATATATCTATATTAATATATGTTTATATATAGTTCAATATTATTGCTACATGCGTTTATATTTAATATCTAAAAAATCAATATATTTCTAATGACAATTTCGTGACACAAATAGAAAACATAAAATTTCATTAACGTTGATTCAATCTTTTTAACCCAAAAATCGTGGTCGTACTTGAGCTTTCCTATATTAACTTTTTATTTGTACAGCAATATAATAGCTTTATTTAATTATTTATTCATTGATAGAAACAAACAACCAACGATTAATACGTGTTCCTTAAAATTTTTAAACGTAAAGTATTTGCTCGTAGCTTATAAAATTAAAAAACTATAACTAATAATGCACATAACGCAAATAACAGCTTTTTCAAATTGAAACCAAATCAAAATGCAAGGGAAAAAAGAAGAAAAAAATTTTTTAAGTCGGTGGAATTTAATATAATTTTCAAATGATTTCATAATGTATCAAATGAATCAAAATATTAGTAATAATTATTAACAGTGTAGAACATATTAAAACGGATGAAAACAAACATGTTAGTTCTTCAAACGAAATATATAAAGAAATCGTAGGTCGAATTCCGTTAGAGAGGCACCAGAATTGCGATTCCTGAAAGTAAAGAAGGGCAATCTATGTGATAATCCAAAGCTTTTTATGCAAAAATAATAATCAATGGCGTTCTCCTATGGTATGATTATTGTATGCTAAATAGTTCACCTATTGGTTAATAAGAGTCAAATTCAGAACCAATGCCAAATTTTTATAATATAAAAATATAATCAATTTATTTTGTAATGTTTCTATACGTTGCTGTAGACTTCAAGACATTCAAGACGTACGATCATAGATCTAATTTTACGATTTACTTTACTTATTACAAATATTGACATGCTTTCTATCAGAAGTTTAAGGTTAAGTTTTAAAATAAATCCAAAAATCTTTAAAGTTGTCAACAATTTGTAATTATTGATTATAAGTAATTACATAATGCGCGTCTAGGGCATTTTTTAACGTATGATTCATTATAATGCACTTAAAAAGGCTTACATTTAATTTATTTTTACTACACTATTTAAAAATGCCTTTGTCAAATTTGAAGTCATCAATATGATGAAAGAATTTTGTGTATTTACCACACTTATTACTAAATAACAAGAAAATTAATAACTGCTCCTTGCGCAAGAAGAAGGGGTTTTATGGTCCTTAGCTGCCTTCTACCATGTCGGGCTTACAATAGCTCATTGTCCGTCAAGTAGAAGCTCTAGGCCCGGCAATCGGGTTTATTGCTTCTGGTTGCGTCAATAGCCTTTGAGTTGGATGAGCGAGAAACCGGAACTTGGACTCGTGTTTATTGTCAACAAAGGTTCAACGCACTTGCACTGTGCCAACTCGATTTTTTTTTAAATTTTCCTGGCCCGTTCAGCTACATAGCTGAACCCTTTTGGCTTAGCTGGAGGCGTGATTCTTCTGTTGTACTCCTATTAGTTGGGTGGTTCCATGATGTGGCGATATGGAGTAATTTTTGTTGAAGATAATGCAGTTCGTTAGAAAGTGTTTATGAAAGGCTACAAACTTTTTATTAGTGTCTTTTATACCTAACCGACGACACTTTTATGATCTTGCCCTGTGAAGGAACAGTTTTGAAGTGTTTAGAAGGTTTGGTCTACCTCCACTATAAAGTCACAATTCTATAAAATACATCTAAATATGACGTGTAACATTCAGTCTTTGACGCTGTTTTAAATTGAAAAGACTTATTACCGGCAAGTTGCACCTACGCTCACAAAGATCGATTTATTTATTTATTTATTATATTCACATAAGGGCTGTAGACCAACGCCTTATAATGCCCAAAGAAACAAATTACTACAATTGGCAGAAAAAAATTATAATAATATAGAATCAAAATGTTTCGTTACCGCAATAAGTGTGCTCCCGTCACCCTCTTTACCAGTAACATTCTCCTTGTTACATTCTTTCTGGTTGAATTTGGTACATGCAATTATGATTTTTTTTACTCGATACCTACAATTCTTTCACAATAACTTACTATTTTATTTTCCAAAGGCTCTGGTAATTGGAAATCTCTTCCCGAATGAAAGCATTTAATTTGTAATGGGGCACTGTAAGTTACGGGCCCACCATATGAAATGCACCGATAGAATATGATCATGATCTATAATAATACCAGATTTTCTTCTAGTTCAAACCAAATATGTTCTTAATAAACGCTTCCCTCGCTTTCGCTTCATTTTCCATGTTATGCTCAAATGACTTTATTTTAATAGGTAACTAGTTTAATAATTTTTGTATTACTTTTTTAGCAATAAACTAATTGGACCCAATAACACACTACACCAAGGTGGGTATATTTTCGTATAATTACTGCATATGTTTCTAAATTTATCTCGTTGATCTACGTCGTGTAATATGTCTTATTAGAAACTGCGTTCTGCGTTTCCTTCGAGCGGAGCACGCCAATTTGTTCTTAATCTGCAGTTCTGTTTTTAGTTAAAACTAACTTTAAAAACCAAAAAATCTAAGCGTCTTATGAAAATAAGGCCATAATTAAGTAAATTGAAATTATCACGAACTAAAAATTAAAACTTAAAGCTAAAATACTAGAAACAGGTGTAAACGAGAAAGTCGACACGCCCAAAACGGCTAGGTAAGTAAATGTGGAGCGTTTCAAGAAATAGTACATGCATAAAGTGCTGGTGACTATGACTGGTAAAAGGCGGTTGTTAATCCTAATTATTGCATCGTTATTGTTCTTCAATAGGGCTAAACTAGTACCAGAGTTTGTGTCTCACACAATTTTGGTATTTAAAAATGCAACAACTAATAAGAAATGCGATAGGTCTTAATGTTGTAGAGACTGTATTTGTCATTTAGAGGAACAGCAACATAGTACAAAACAGTCAGACACGTAAATCCTAGTGCAATGTGATGCAGAATAATTTAGTATGATAGATGCTAGAGGATTCCTAACACGGCAGTGGTTTTAGCTAACTCGTATCCCTATTAGATAACCACGGTTAAACATATAATGTACAGGTAAGTTATCTTACACGTTGCTGCTTCCTCCGCTTAAAACTGGGAATTACAGAAAGCTAAGAGCATCTATAACGCTCAGCATTGCCAAATATGTAAACATGTCACTCGCATACCAAAAGAGAAGTGGTGTTGAGGTGTGTCGGCTACGGATATAAGAGCAGCACTTTTATTGTAGGCGAACGTTACAAAACAGCTCATGATATGTAAGTAACTAGCGGACAGGTTTCAGATACAGGTTCAAAATCCGAAGCAAAACTGACCCAGACCTCCAGCAATTTGCGTCGATCCTTGTCAAGGTTGATGCTAAATCGTCCGTAGTAACTTTCTAAATAAATGAGAAAACTTTCAGTTTCTCATTAGTACAATCAACCATGAAAATTACTGAAATGGACAGTCCGACAGGGACGGTTAGATAAAAAGCATTATAAATTTTGAGGAGCGTTTTGTTCAATATGCTTCTTAGAATTTTTAAATAGAAAGTTGACATTTGCTTTAGGGCGTGACAATTTTTAGGTTATTGAATGGTGGACAAAACGACGCCTTTGCTGTCGAACCAGTTGTTTAAAAAAGGTGTGAAGAAATGAAAGTAGTGACGATTATACAACCAAGTTAAAGAGTATTCCATCTAAAGTATAGAATTTCAAATAGATGCATAATAAGCATTATTTTTATGATATATAATTTCCACTTCTGCAGTAAATATAGTTGGAACATATCAAATAGATTTTAATTTTTCTAATAACATTAAAATACGCAGTGTCTTAAAAAGAATGGGACATAGATCGAGTAGATAATAAACCGATTAGACCTAATATATCTTAGTACAAAGTGTACAGTAAGAAGTTATATGGTTGAAGTATTTTTAATTAAGTAGGCACTTTACCTATCTTTAAAATCTTTTTAGCTCTAACCTTGTTATCTGTAATTCTTTTTTAAATTTTATGTTATTATTTGAAGGGAATTAAAATGTGTAAAAGTAAAGTCTCTTAGGTTATCAGCATGAATACAACCGTTTACCTTAAAATTCCTTTCAACGTTTTCGGTTGTCATTAAAACGTGCAATTATCATATAGCCATGATAACAAAAGCAAAGGGTAGTTATCGTAATTTAGTAAACAACAATGTTAAATCAATTAATGACTTTGAAGACACAAATTTTTTCCTTTGCGTTTACGAAAACGCCTCAACATAACGACATCTCCAATGGCGAAATGCTCATTATCTATTTCGCGGCATTTTCGTAAACGCAAAAGAAAAAATTTCCATTTTACCAACCTGATTAACTAAGTTATATGTTGTTTACTAGAGTACGATCACTACCCATTATTTTTGTGGTCGTGGCTACTTGATAATTGCAATTTTTAATGCCAATTCAAAAAATTGAAAGCAATTTTAAGTTAAACGGTTACTTTTACGCTTATGAATACCTTATTTTTACTATTTTTAATTTTCCTTGATATAATAACTTAACTTAATTTTTTTTACTCATAACCAGTTTAGAGCTAAACAAAGTTTTAAAGATAGGTAAAGTGCCTCTTACAGTCAAGTAGAGTTTATGAAAGTATTTCCGTTAGTGCACTACATAATAGTAAGTATGTACACCAAAGTTTAAATCGATATCTTTACATTTGTGGATATTAATATAATAATCAGAAATAAAAAAAAATACTTCAAGGTTCTACGTATAATTTCTTACTGGAGGGACTAAGGTATATTAGGTTTAATCGGTTTATTATGACCTAAGAAATGTATGACCAATCGGTGTCCCATTCTTTTTGAGACACCCTGTATAATAGAATATAAGTTAAGCCACCTTCGTTATTCAAATAAAACTAAACAAAAACATTTATCTAATTTCTTAAATTTTCGGTTGCTGTAGAAATTAGTCTCGTAAAAGGCATGTCTTAAATTGTAATGTACCAGTTTTATTTCATTAAATAAATGTCTATAAAACTGTAAAACTCTTAGAGCTCGCAATTGATGGGTATTCGAGGAGGTTTTCTATGAATTCCATACTAATTTCTTAATAAATATTTATTGTAAAATGGTGTTGGTGATGCTTTGCAGTTTTCAATTCAACTTATAAAAGCATTGACGTAGCCTACGAATGGAGAAAGTCCTAACGCAGGTTTAACTGTCGCAAATATTCACGAATGGTAAATTATTGAATATAGTAAGTGGTATACAGTATTGGAAATAAAACATAAAATTTTATTTACTTTCATTACTATCGTTAGTTATAGATTCCAGCTCTGAACGAACCTACTTGAAGTATAAGCTTTTAGCGAAATTTTTAATGATACCTCTGAATATTGGTGTTGCGCCCCTTTTTGTTAACTAGATATTCCTTAAATACTTTCTAATATTACAATGATACCAGAGTATATTTGAGGGCCCGCTAGCTAGATTTAATAGAGACGGCCTGCAGTTCTTTAATTGATATAATTACCAAATATAATGTGCGCTAACAAGTTTTTCAATTACAAAAAATATATTCAGGTAGGTCAAGAACTTATAAACTCGGTATAGTCGCAACAGGCAACAACGCAATACCTGACATACAGAAGGTAGCAGTAACGAAATCAGACACTAAATGATATAAACATGTTCCATGGATTTATTAAACAACGCTGCATATAGTAACCAGTACAGACATATTATAATTTTTGAGACGTTACTTACTCGAAAGTGCACCCAAATTAATGCTATCATAACACTATACAAATACACAATCCAATCACCAATAAAATGTACATTACCTATTAAATATATTTACAGTGTATTTGATCGTGTTTTGCGGTACAAGTATCATTAACACACATTATTAGGTTGCGCTACTTATTTGAGAACCTCATGCTGCTACAGAAGGTGGAACGAACCGGGCTCAAAGCTGCTGCTACAAAAAGTCGAAACCACCAAACGTCATCAGCCCTTATTAGCCCACAAAGTTTTCAGGTGATGAGGCAGGGGTTCTCTGAATTCGAGGAGATCGCAGAAGTGTTCACAACCTCCAGGTAGTAAAATTCTCAAGCAAACGGAATCGTCGTTGTTTTGCACCCCGCAGGTGACGCTTTGCACCCCGCAGGTTATGCTTGTAAATACAGGTCATTAGCCAATATGGCAGAGAAGTACTGTGATGAAAAACCGTCTTAGAAACGCGGATCCAAAGCTCAAAAACCGCATACAAGCGAAGCTTCCGCACTATATTTCAAGACAAGGAGCTAAGAACTAAAACTCGAAGCACAACTATTACGGAATTCTGACGACCGAGGCCAAATGTTTGCAAGAGAAATAGTAACGGAAAGAAAAAGATCTTGTTTTAAACAACTACGCCTGCCGGTTAAACAGATTTCAAATCAATCGGCAAAACTGCATTTGTACAATGACCGTGTTCCAACAAAAGGAGCTTTTACACGGTCATGAATTATACATAAAATAAATCATGTTAATTACGTCTTTGGCACGTAACATGGGTCTTATGGGGATACAGTTTTGCAGTTTTGTTTGAATATAAAGAATATATTTCTGTTAAAACTAGAGTGTTATACGAGAAGCTGTAGGGACATTACAAAGTTATTTTTTAAATGTGAAAACCAAAGTACATAGTAAATATAAGAACATACCCTAAAAAACTAATTAATATTAGAAAACTTCGGCACTTTATTTGAGTAGCCTAGGTCAGAAAACGATTACTTAATTCGAAATAAAGTGTTCTAAGCCAACCATGTCGGTAGCGCAGTGAGTAGAGTGTCAGGCTTGAGTTAGATAGACGTAACTCTCAGCGATCTACTGGATCGGTACTAAGCCGGTAAGTCATTCAGCGTTTCGATACTATTAATGCCGTTTCTTCTGAAAGTGTTCTAAGAGGTGGAAGAGCAAGTCTATGTACAAAAAATATATACATACTTGTCTCTGGAGTAGAACAACTTGCGGTCTAAGTGCGGATGAACTTCATTCAGTTTCTATCCAAAAATCCAAAATCTAAAAAGTTCAAAGCAGAGTAAGCAAGAAGGCCTCTATATGAAATTCTGTGGAGCAAAAAACATAATCAATGACGCCAAATATAACATAACTATATAAAGTCAATAACCTGCGCTTTGCCGATGACACCGCACAATCGGCAATTAGCGAAGAAGGTATAATAGAACTTCTACGGATAATAGGATATGAAAGTGATTATTGGCAGATCAAACAACATCCCAGAATGAGTACAAGTTCAACCGGATGCAGAAGTTGAAAGAATATGCAAACTAACTATAATAGCCACTGAACTAGTGAAATTATGACAAAATTTTCACATATTTATAAGTCTAAGAAAGTGGTTGATGAAATTTTTGGCGTGTCCAATTCAAACATTTCGAATCCAGAACATTGAAAATTAATTAACGAACGAATACGCGACGGAAGTATTCTGCTGGAGAAAAACGTTACGCATCCCTCGAAAGGACTTAAATTAAACAACAATTATCTAGAATGACTAATCTCCATATACTGACATATTTCGGACACATTGTGAGAGGAGGGCTGGGAAATACATAAGCCTGATAATCTTATAAAGGTTAATTACCAGGTCATCCAAATCATGGTCAATAATATTTTCGTTCTAGAGAAGAGAACAATAAGAGAGCGATACTATAACTGCTTTTTTAAATACGTTAATGCACGAAGCACATCAGAAAGAGGAACAGTGCCAGGAAGATTTCTTATTATTATATAGAGTATATAATACGAGTAGTATACATGGGTGCGCTGATTGACAGTTCGAATAGTTCGACATTACATCGAACAAATGCTTCCATCCTCCTTGAAATACGTCACCCTAAAAGACTGTCAAGCATCATTTATGCAATACATAAATATAATTTTTCGTTCACATCATCAGCAGAGTCAATGATATTGCGAAATTAATCGTCCAGGGTAGAGCAAACAAAAATATACGGATAGGACAACAACTGCGATCGATGTCGAAAAGTTGTACGTTCATCAATCCAAAAACGTGAAGCCGTAATACTTTAAAACGTCAAACTCATGAGCCATAAACCGCCTGCCAAGAAGTGTTGTGAAAGAAGAAGCAAAAAAAGGCATTTCGAGAGTCACAGTTTTAGGAGTAGGCAACTAATGGTAAGTTGGAGATCTAATAGCGATACATCTCACATCTACAATCTTATAAGGGCTGCGTTTTTTTTTTTAATTTCACTACTGGATTTAAAGCAAGGATTCAGTTTCTTGTTCATTACGGTTACCTACCCGATTTAACGCCCTTGAGTATTACTATTAAAGATCGTTATGTGGTGTTTGATTCATCAATGCAGAATCTTCATTTCATTGTCCTGTTGGTCTGTTTACTGTCCTGTTTTTTTAATCTACCGAAACCGATCTATAGGCGTGTATTCATCGGTAGTTATGCTGTAAGAAAGTTGAAACGAATTCATAAATGAATTTCGGATATCATAGTAAAAATCCTCGACAAATATATACTGAGTGATAGCTATCAAGACTGGCCATGAGGATTTACCATAAGAAGTAGTTTTTGCATCATTTCTGGTACCTGAACCGTTATTAAAGAGAGAGAGATAGAGAGAGAGAGAGAGAGAGTGAGAGAGAGAGATTTAATTTATATTTTATTCATCGAACTGGGAAACGATAAGAAGAAGTGGGAGGAGTAGTACAGCGGATGAGAATTAAATTACTTTAGCGATTTGAATTAAACAAATATATTTCGTGGTTATTCACATTTTTTAAATGAGCATAATTGCAAATGGCCGGGTTTGGTGGTTATCAATTAACTATTTCTTATAGCCAGGTTTGGTAGTTACCACATATGTAATACATGCACGAAATAGTAAAAATGTATGTATTATAATATGTATTAGGTATACAGAAATGTCGAGCTCCATAAGAAGCTAAAAGCCATTTTGCAGTATCAACATATTATAAATTAAATTAAAATCATAGTTTGAATTCTATAAGGGTGATAGCTATCACTGTAATGATAGATGTTTCGGCCACTACTAAGAAACGTTACAGCAGAGTAAATTAGCTCCAGCGGCAGTGCTTTTTGAACAATAGGCTAGTTCGACATTTCGAGTATGTAAATATTTAACGCTCAATATTTTAGCTCGTATAGGAGATCATAACTAGATTGGTTTTTCCAATTTTCAACTTGGTTTTATAAAATTTAAGCCTTGAAAGCTAAGGGTACCTTATGCTTGCACATTTTCTTGCTGCATTTTGTTTGCTATGGAAGATTTTGCGAATCTTTTCCATTCTATAGAGAACCCTCAGGTTTGCATTTTTTATGTAAATCTTTGGAAAGAAGCCATACACTCAATATAGGTATCTTGAAAGTACAAGTAGTGATAGCTTCACATTTCGAAGATACTGACTATATGATAAAAATACTCGGAAATTCAGTGCATAGCTGGCATCAACCAAGATGCTAATATGGTATCCCCCCACGGATAATATGGTGCAACAACTAGAGTGTTACAGTTAGTAACTGGCATAGAGAAACCTGGAAAAGATGAAGATGTTACTAGCAGTAGAATAAACAGTGGAAGCAAAGTAACTAGGGTATTAAATTCAATTTTCCGCCGAAAACAAAAATGCATAAATATATGGAATTATATAAAATGCTCTTTGACCTATGAATGTGAATGTGGTAAAAAATAAATACTTGGAAAAAGGGCCTAGCGACGAGACACAGATGGATTGCTTGAGAAGACCAAGAACAGAACATATAAGGAATGAAGAAATACGTTGTCGAATAAAACAAGAAAGAAAAATAATGAAACCATACAAATAAAACCACTAGTATGATATGGATAATTAACTGGAATGGCAGATGACATGCTTCCAAAAAAGTAATGGAGTGGATACATAGAGAAAAGAAGAGAAGAGAATGTCCTAAACGAAAATAAAACAAAGATTTTTTCGAGGCAATCTTTTAAAACTAATTTCAAAAAGGACATTGGGATGGCATAATATCATGGAAACTGAGAACCGGAAGACGAACATAGTCGCAGTACAACTGAAAACTAAAAAACCAAAAACAACGATACTACAAGATTTTTGACATTACTTTCATCGAAATTGAAAGAATTTGTGTCAAATGTGTACATTACTTGGAATGCATAAAGTTATCTAAGTTTGGGATATATCTATATACTGGTTTGTTGTTTCTCTTTTTATTTTCCAATGTCGAGAATCATTCAAATTATGTGAAAGTGCAACAGAGGCCATGGGCTGACGCGATCAACACTTCCCCCCTCTATACCTACATGCACATCCAGCTTTGTCAGTTGTGTGTATATGTATGTTACGTGTGGTTTTGATACACGACCTAGTATATACATATATCATTGGAGAAGGCGAAGTTTGATGGTCTTTCGATTGAGTACGAATACAGCAGACTCAAGAAAGAGTTCAAACCTATACATATACGTACGTATATATCGAATGCAAAGATATAGTTGCACGAGTACACGTATAATACAATTTACAATTACATTCACAATTTTACTAGAACAACTACTGTAAGGTGAAATATTGTTAGAAATATAGTAGAGAAGTGCAAATAACGTCCTAAAAGCGTAGTAACCAAAAAATTTTTCTTTATTATTAAACGCATAATACTGCTAAATAAGCAGTAAATGTTAAAGCAATTTGTTTTATATAAAACCTAGTATAATTTTAAAATGCTAATAAAATACTAAATGAAAATTTTAAATGTATTTAAATATCGAGGTGATCCATCAAGCTAATAGTGGAGGTGTCTTGATAAGAAGTCTTCTCCACGTACATTTATTTAAATTGGCGACATGTTTCGAAACCAGACTGGTTTCATCTTCGGGCCAAAATGATCATTGGTAGTAAAAAACCACGTGTTACATTTGTAGGTTAAATTAAATTGAAGTTACGTTGAAACGTTGAAGACCAGGTAGCAATAAAATTCACAAAACACACCACATTGCAAACGAAAAAATTATATAACCAGCAAACTACGTTATAATGATCGTTATACTTATAACTACCAGTGATCATTTTGGCCCGAAAATGAAAACCAGTCTGGTTTCGAAACATGTCGCGAATTTAAATAAATGTACGTCGAGAAGACTACCGAGTTTGATTGCTTCTTAATGTATTTAAAGTTATTAAACTAGTGTACGTTTTTACTACTTCTAGCAAGCAAACTAAATGTGTTCTTTACGATGTCATCGGTGCAAGACTTAGTTTTACAATAATATACCGATCACCTTTTGTGTGGTAATCTCAATAGATACTTGTATACTTCCAATAGAATCATGGTAGCGCTGCTAAAATATACCTACATTAAACGTAGAGCTGCGGTAAAAGCTACATTCAGTTTCTGTGTACCTTAACTCTACCTGTTATATAAGTATTTGTGTATTTGCATTTCTAGAAACTCCTCCGAAGGTGCAAGTTCTTGTTTAAATTAGATATGACACTGATAACTCTGAGTTGTGTGGATGCCTCACTGCCTTTATTTCCAGCGCCTGTACAGGTGGCAGAACCTTATATTAAACCCCGTCTATATCTGATAGTCCAAGATGTAATTAAGTTTAATTGTAATAGATGGCCACTACCGAAATTATGCAGCGATCTTGAGTTCACCTGTTTAAATGCTGTACGCCAACATCGGCTATTTAACTTACTTGAAGCGCTAGATCTTGCCTAGGAGGCTATTTTATTTAGAAAAGTACATTTTAAAATAGTAACGCAAAGAAGTTTGTGCGGATAGATAAGTTAGAATAATAACAGTAGTGCTGTAATTACAGATTTTTGGTTAATAAACCAGTGTACTGGAAACATAATCTGCAACATTTTTTAACAGTACTTGTAGTTATAAATTTTTACGTTAGTTATTAGACATAATATTATGATTATTCAATAAAGTATTAATTGGTGTAGCAATGAATTTAATAGTTTTGTTAAAATATTATAAAAATGTAAAATTAATATTAGAAATTGCTTCTGTCCCTATAATTCCTGTAATTTGTAGTAGGGTAGTAGCGCAGCATACAATTATAATAATATCAACTACATTTTCATCAGTATAGTATCACAAAATATTATATTTAATTATTTTGTTCAAGTAAAATGCCGTAAAACTGATTTGATGCAACGGAACAGTGCATTATTTAAATTTAGTGCAGGAGCTACTTATACGAGTCGCTGCAGCAGATTGAAATGCTGCAAACAAGATCTAAAATTTTACTTCAGCTCTAAAAGAGCCTGCATTAACGTAGCTGGTTGTGCTTTGCAACATATTACCTTGTAACATCCACTTAAGAATCCAATAAGTTACAGGGATCTTGGATGAGATTTATCTGATACAGTTGCAACTCCGACAGTCGAAAGTAGCTTTTCCCAAATTACTGCAAATCGCATACATAAATGTAAATGCTTTGAATGCATTAAGTTGGATGCGAAATAATTCATAAAATAAATTGTTACTGAAATTGGAATGGAAAGTCCGCCGGATCTTTACACAGCTACGCAATTCCCGATATCTTGACGAATCTACCAACAAATAATATCGTTAAGCAACAATGAAGATTTACGAAATTCCTTTAAGTGAATTATATTTGATCCCTTAGATTGCAGACTTGAAACGTCTGACATCTGTAAAATGTCATCGAAATACTAGAACAACAGGAACTAGAGAACAGCATTAAGGATGATACATTAAGGCAACGATCCGAAGCACAAGAAGGGAATGCCAAGATAATACAATATTCAAGGGGAGGCACGACCGCTACCAAACCAAACCATACTAATTGATATCTGTTTCAGACGTAAATATAATGCAGCCGTAATACAATTTGGAAACGACTTCGGTTCGAAAAAGTTTTAAATTAGAACCCATCTTGGAAATATCTGAATTGAAAGTTGCGTCTGCCATGTTAAATGTGGAAGTCTGCCAAATGGAGTGAACATAATAGCTGAACTTTTAACAGCGCTGTGAATACCCTCTGATGAACAGATAATAAATATAATTCTAAGTGAATATCAAATTACTGGTAATTATTCCGAGTCAACGAGTGCAGGTGTTTAGAAATACTTTACACTGAAATCGTTTTGAGCTTTATTACTAGACCAATCCGGAATCACTAGTTTTCAAAACGCTAAGTAAATGGAAAGTATCAAATTTAATTTTTTGTCGGCTCAAATACCAACAAGGACACAATTTTACGCTTAATCAGTTTAGAAAATTATATCGATGATGCTTTCAAAATGTTTAGACGTTAACCACGAGAAAAAACATTTTGCGTATTCTAGGAATGTTCGAAAGTGATAGTAAACTTTTTTTGGTCTCGTTAATTACTATAATAAAATGACTATAAACGATTTATTAAATCGACAACAGAGGTTCTGCAGAATATACGTGGAACAGCAAAAAAGCAATTCGGAAGCGCCGAATAATAAAATAAATATTGTTTACAAACGATATTACCTAGAACTTCAAAGTACCCAAGCTTTCAAAGCTGCAGAGAGGGTGCGTTTCGATATTTCGGCTGTGCAGTGTACTACACAGACCGTCGATTTACCTCACTCTGTTTACCTGTGAGCCACCTGTTTACTATGCGGTAGAGTTACCATAAGTCAAATATTTGTTCTCAATATTTGTATTTAATTATATTATCCCGAGATCCAGACATCAAAGGTAACCGTGGCTGATAATTATAACCCGCTAATTTGCGATCAAGCCGCTTCATTGACATTTTTATTTATCTGGTATTAATTAAGATACACGCTCGCTATTTATTTATCTTAATTAAAGCTATCTTTCAGTTGCGATACCGAAGGAAGTGCATAACTTTTATCAATTTTTTGTCGTGCAGGAAAGGAATTAGAAGCAGTTGTTAGCAAGAGGACGCGATTTATAAAACAAGCATTAATTAAGGTAGCAGATAGTTTATACCCCCACTTAAACAAAGCCATCTAAATCTTTATGGGAACGAAGTCGTGATAACCATATAGGCAGGTTCAAATTTAATTACGCTCACGTGCGGTTTAGCAAGTAGCAGACTTTTTGGATTCCATGTATCCTGGATTTATAGCAGTCACGTTGTTATTGTTATAAATTTTTGTTCAGTATGCAAAAGAATCAAGGGTACTTCTACAAGGATAAATAATACACGTCTGTTTTCAGAATTAATAAGACGACGCTACAGTTTAAATTTACCATGTTGCCATACGTAATGTGCTTGTTAATTGACTTAGGTTTATAAGCTCACAATACAGATTCAACTACTATTTCATAGTTTTAATCTCAAGTACAGTGAACGTATTATAATATCATTATCAAAACAGGCAGAGTATTTACAAGTCAAAAATTATCTGTTCCAGACAAATGATTTGACTTGCTAGTTTTAACTGTTATACAGCAAATTGTGTCTATCTGTTTAGCTGTTAGGCGTATTCTATGTATGAATTAATTCACTTTAGAGTAAGTAAACTGTTCAAATTTTAACTTTGTTGTACATTAAGGGATTTACGGTTTAGTGATTTTAATTTGACAATGGATTTGTTGGACTGGATATTTATGTATTTATTTATTTCTAACGGCAAATATGTAATATATAAAATTATTCAAACGTGATCTGTACAAATATAACCCATGGCCTGATAAAGTAACAGAAATGCAAATTATATACGAATAAGCTAAATAAATTAACTGCTTAACACGAAGCAAATAGTAATTGTACTAACGTTTGTCTATTATAGATACAAAAATCATTGAAATTATTATACAAGGTGTCACCAGTATGCAAATAAAAACCTTTAAAGTTAATAGATTTCCATGAGCAGAACAAAGAATTCTACTAAGATGATTTGCTGTTCCTCTAACTTCGTGCTATATATCAAAGCAAAGTTAAGGGCTTTGATGTTTGAGTATTGTATATTACTAAGTTGTTTAAGGATGCTTATTGTAATTGTTTTGCGTTGATACAATAACGTCAATTTGCTCTTACATCATTTCTGAATTTGGATCCAATTGAACAAATTTGCATTGAAAATTGAGTAGGGTATTTTTGAGCAGATTTTGTATAAGTATCTTTTATCCCACTGTTTTTCGTAATATTATTTTCTGTTGTTTTGAACTGTTCAAATTATTTTTAAAGTAAGGCCACTGTATTAGCAGTTCACAAACATCAAATTTCTCAACGTTGTCTTACTGTATCTCCAAGTTTTAAAAATAGAAGATTCTGTTATAAGAATTTTCTGTTTAGCACATGGAAACCCATTAGCTTCAAAATATTGTTACACCCTCCATATTAATCACAATACTATGATTAAATGTACCTACATACTAATAAACAGAAAATAATTTAAGTACTTGTGTATCAGTCTAAACCACTGTATCATATTATTACTTCCCTGATCTAAAAGATGAAGGAAGTAATCGAGAAAAAATTACCTTCCGAGTTTGCTTCAAATCTTCACTTTTCAGGGTCCCCAATTGACGAAAAACAGGTTTTCTCCATTCTGTCTGTCTGTCTTCCTACCTGTCTGTGTTTATCTGTCGGTCTGTCTGCCTGTCTGCCTCTATGTTGTTGGTGTAACTCAGAAACCTTTTGTTGAAGGAAGACGGTAAATATATGCAGGGTTTTCAGCATAAAAACATAAGAATCTGGCTATTTTTGCTTTAACTCGAGACCCATTACTTAATTGAAAGTAATGTTTTGCACATTGCTCAGTTTTTTACGACTGATTTAAAGTGCAAAAGGGTGAGTACAAAAAAAGTTTTTCTTTCTTTTTGCTTTAACTGAGAAATAGATAAAAGTAACAATCTTCACATAGCTTAGGCTTTATCCTTGCGGAAAATGGGACCAAACAGATACAAGGTAAATGTTGTAAGGCAAACAGAAGTGGGCAATAAAAAACCGGTTTTATTATATACAATCCTGCCTGGAGGACAAATGCAGGCGGTCCTGAGTGGCCACGTGCAATAGACGGGCGGCGTGGAATCCCAACACTGGTAATGTTTTTTTTTTTTACTGAAAATGGGTGTAATTGGCATTATTAAGCGTTTCCATTGATTGTTTCAATATTTATTTATTTATTTAGTTCTTAAACAGGCGTTGTCTAGTTATATGAGAATGAGTATTCTCTTTACATTAATCAAAACTAAAGCTAAAGTTGAAACTAATTACAATAAAATACTGAAAAAATACATAAAAGTTAAACGCTATTTATGCTGAAAAGCATAATGAAAATAAGCTATTTAAAGGAATAGTTTAAGAAGGACTTAATAACTCAAAAGAGCACAACTAAGATAGTGTCTGAAAGTCTTTAAATCAGTTGCAAAATCCAAATCTCTTGTTACACTAACTTCATTAGCAAGACTTAGAAAACTGGTTATAGGTGATCTTCGTCTAAATGATTATTGAGGTAGGAAAAATTGTGGTAAGTCTTAAAGGTTTGGAAAGAATTTTGATATTTAGTAGAGCAAGCAGCTTCGAGTAATTGACTTTATTATTTGACAATTTATTTCCAAATATTATCATACTAAAATATCTGCGGTTTTCTAAACCACACATTTCCGACTGCTCACTATTCTTACGATACGATAATCGGGATAATTATGTATTATAGTTTTTTGAGATATAAATACCCTAGAAATCTATTTTGTACTTTTTCTATCTGTTGTTTGTGTCCGACTATTTGTGGACACGATAGATGCATACTCCAGCTTCGGCCTTACAAAACAAATATATACAGTTTTTAACGTTTAAATTTGTTTAAAGTTACTTCTGCCTTGTAATAAAGGCTAAACTACGCAATGCTTCACGTCTAATTTGTATTATTAGGAGCGTTATGATATTTTTTACTCCAGTTTCCTTCGATTTTTAAATTTTTTTGGTGTTACAACGTCTACTTGCGAGGGAAGTTCTGAGTAAATCCCTCTACAGATTTTTTACTTGAACTAAGAAATAGATAAAAGTGATAATTTCCACAAGTTCAGGCTTTATCCTTGACGAGAATGTAGCACAATAGATACAGAGTAAATGTAAAAAATGGGTCAAAAATAAATGCGTTGTATTTAAGGCAGCGGCATCCTACCGATACGAGCGGTCCTCGATGGCCAAGTATAGCTTACGAGCGGTTAACTTGCGGGCTACAGCCAATCGTTGAAATCTCATTCGCAGGCGCAAAGTTTGAATCCCACCGGCGTTAAGGTTTTTTATTTGATAATTGATGTAATTCGCATTACCAAATATTTTCTTCTATTGTTTCAGTATTATTACGAACGTGAAGGTATTTTGACTAATATCTTACTTTAATTTTTAAAATTTTTTAGTGTCACCTGGTCCACCAGCGAGGAAAGTTCTGAGTAAAGCTCGTTACAGACTTAGTAATTGCAATTATATATAAATATAAAAATACATATGTGTATGCATATATAGATAGACCTAACTCATATGCAATGTTTAATTACGTATTAAAAAATAAAGTAAATGGAATATTGTAATTTGTGAAACAAATGCTTAATATGTATATACATTAATGCTTAGAAATTCCTAAAAACAACTTTATTTGTCCATGTCTTTTTATGTTTCTTCTGCTTCGGCAAAAAAAAGTGTTTCTCATTAGACCAATATGTGCCTAAAATTTAAAACTATGACCCATAGTTTAAGCTAATGAACTCATTTCTTTGAGCAAGAACCTCAATTTCCAAAAGACGATCGAAAACTTGCAAAATTATAGAGGAATAAGTGTGTTATCCACATTGGGAAGACACAGCAAATACAAGGAAAGATAGAATACCATGCCGGAGTTTATACTAATACCATACAACAACTTAGTGAACAGAGAAAAGTACAGAAAGGATCAGCGCACTTAGCATTTGTTGATTTGTTATGAAAGTCAATGGGAGTGCGCCCCAAGCTAATGCCGACAGAGAGAAACTTATACAAATTTAACTAACAGCTTTAAAACTTTAAAAGGGTATTAAGAATGCTTTACGTCACCTACTCTGTTCAAGATTTTCATAGAATATGCCTTGAATAACTCAAAGAGGAAATGCGAGTGGGTGGAAATCACAATTAGAAATGAACACCCGTATTTACTAAGCTTTTCCGACAACCAGGTATAATCATAGCACAAGACGAATAGGATTTGAGTTATATAATCCTGAAGTAAAGAATAGAGTACACGTATATGGGCCTAGAAATAATTTCTTCGGTTCCTATACTCATTATTGTTTTTCTCTTCATTCCCTGCGGTTTGTTATTTTTGAACTAGATCCTAGTAGTAAGTTTCTTTTAAAGCAGTAATTTTATGTCCCGTCACAATATGATCCTTTCTGAATTTGCTTTTGTCCCATGCACATCTTACAAACACGTACATGTGGTAAAGGCACGATTCTTCCATTGCAGTTCTATGATTGTATTTCAGATAATTCGTATTTTTAATGTTACATGAATATTTTCTTTAATATGTGCGAAATTAATTGTTGAAACAAACTGGAGCTGTCGGTATTGTTACAGAATTTTGCAATACCTTCCCGGAAAAAAAATTGTGTCATAAAACCAACACTAATTTTGCTTGAAAAGGAGGGTACTTGACTAGATTATATATTTCTTTCAACTAATTAGCACTACTTTTACTAACGTTGGCAATTCTTCGGCATTATGTGTCAGTTTTGTAGTTAATTTGGTTTCGTTGAATTTACATATAATTAAATTAGCAGAATGGAAAGGTCAAAGTACCGACTCAAATACAGCCTGTCGTCATGAAAAAAAATACCTATATACGTAAAATACGCCTGAAATTCCTAAAAAAATTAAAATTTGCATATTGTAACGATATTTAAACCTAACAAATGCAACTACAGGCTAAAAAATATTTTCGCTAGAATTAAATTGGCTGCATTATCGAAGAGGCACAACTTATAAGGCAACAGGCAATTTTCACACATTTATCATTAAAATTAATGCTGTTGTTTTAATCACAACAGGATTAAATAACGTACAATTAAAATGGAAATGATTCTATTAAGTCCTGAACGTTATACTAATGTGAATCCGCACTCCCCGTACTAATTGCGTTATAGGTAATAGCATATGTAGTAATTGTGATTTACGTGTCGGACTAACAGAAATTTACACAGTCTGGGTGTGTACGCTGGACTGCATAAATAGCAATATTACGAACTGTTATAACTAGTTACAGTAATGACGTTAGAGGGTTAGAGACCACCCAGTTTGTTACGCGATTCAAAGATCTTGAAGCGATTGCGACAGCTAGTTGTTACATGAGATGTATATCTACATACGCATTTATGACAAGTTTTACGTGTCAGTTAGTATATGTAGTTGACAACGTCATATTATTTTTGAAATTCTGAAACGGATGCTCGGATTTTATTAATCAAAATCATTTACGCCCTCATAATCTTTCAAAAATATTGGTTCTGCAATAGAATATTGGTATGTCGACATTTTTGGTTAATTTATCATAAGTAGGTTCAAGTTTTAGCGCTGATGTGATTTTTTTAATGATGAGTCGAAGAAACTTCCAGAGTTGCCATAGAGAACTAATTCGTACAGTAATTTAACAGGCGATGTTGAACTTATCCAAACGATTTGGTACGATTACATGGGTTATAAAAGCCGTAGTGGTTTGGAAGTCTGTAGTAAATGGATAAAATTCGTGAGGCTACGGTTTCTATCAAAATGTTAATTAATGCTGAAGTTGCAGCTCAAAGTTCATCTGAAGTTCCAACCGCGAGACCGCGACTGATCAGCTGCTTGATCAGTAATTGCCCGAGTAATTAGACATTTATACTAATTTGCAAGTCTGTTTAAGCACAATTAATCACCGATTGTTTCTTGTAAACTTTGCAAATTAACTTGACATGTTGATAATAGCTGTTACTCGCGCAACTTGTAAACTAAACAGATACTCCTTGGCCTCGTATTCAGCAAATCGGCAAATATTTAACTTCCGATTAGATGAAGCCGAATTTTGCAAGAGCGCGAAAAAATAAATCAGCCTTATAATTTGTGACGCTATTAGTTGATTACACCACTTCCTTGGAGAAGTCTAGAGGGGTTGGTGATTAAATGAGGGGGCGGACATGACAGCCTAGCAAACACAAGGAATAATTTAATACGGAATCGAAGCATTATGCGCGCGGACCACAGCCGATGTAAATTCATGAGGAACGTGAGACTGACACAACTTGGGCGGCAGCACAGGGAAGGAATAAGTTCAACTCCAGCTAACCCTTTTCTATAAAATATTCAGAAATGAATTCTTTTCGTTATATATAAAACTAAATTGAAGCTGGGGGAAAACGTTAATAAAATACCATCAATAGTGGTGGTAAGATCGCAGTCAGCCATGCCTCAGAAAGCACGCTAAGCCTTCGATTCTAATTGTTTCGATCACAGTATCTAAAAGTCACAAAAAATTCTTTCTAAAACATTTATACCGGGTGACCGATTTAAAAACCAAACGTAACAAGTTCTCAATCTTTAGTAAATAAATGATATGTCTAAGGATTTTCAACCTCCCCGCCCCCGTATATTTGAAGTTCGGATATGGGCAACCTTGTTTTTAAATTAAATTAAATGTTTATAGCAACTTCGTGATATACTATGCTTTTACTATGTTCGGTTTTGAAACCGGTCACCCGATATATTTACAGACATAGAAGCAGAAATAATAAACAGTTCTAGAAATTTTGAAGTTAAAGATAGTTTAAAGAAAGAGAGCCCCGCCCTTTCACTTGAACGACGTCTCCGAACGTTAAACTTTAGTGGCTTCTATTCTACTTTGCTGTATAGGTTATCACGCCTCTCGCAACCTCTTTTCCATGCTTCTCTGTCTCTTTAATCATATCCCACAACCTTCTTCTGCCCATTTTATTTCATTTGCTTGGTGGTCTACCTCTTTTCTGGCCGAATGATGGTTGAAAATCTTTGCCATCGGCACATAGTGACCTGACTCGAATAAGTAGCTAGTCAGATTGCCAATAAAATAAACTAAATGCATGACACAGAAGGAAGAAAAGTACGAGATAAATAGTAGCTAAAGATAAGCTACACACATTTGAAGAGGTAACTCAGTTCATCTATTTAGGAATCCTAAACTCCAAATCAATTTTTTAAGAGAGTATAGCAGAGATGAATAAAAGCTGTAATACGATCAGTCATAATCTACTCGTGCACAATTTCTACATTCAGAAAATGTGAGCAAATGGTCCAGAAAACATGAGAGAGAAAAAGCATACAAGCGTTTAATAGGAACAAAAGGTAAAAGGTAGATTGACATAAAGAACAAATTAAGAATTGAAGATAGCATATAGCGACCCAATTTATCAAACGAAATAGTAAATAATAAGCGGTTTGTAATGCATAATAGTAAACACGAACTTCTGCATCTAGTTAGACAAGCTAAAATTCAAAGAAGATGAGACCGCGGACAAAAATTTTGACTTAACTATTTACGCACTTGGTATGGTAAATCAACCAGATCTATATAAGCCGTGTATCTAAGATTCCAATTGCCGCGTTAGTTGTCTTATTCAATAGAAGATGTATCTGCAAGAAGAACTTGTTCTGAATGCATCTGAAAGCAGTTAAGATGGAAGCAGAAAGTGTAAAAATTATGGTACTAGCTGGTTATAATGATATACATAGAATACAGAAACAATGTGAGCACTAGTACAACGTTTAATCCTAGCAGGATAATAATAACTATTTTTTCCAAGTACGGTTAAATCACAGTCATGTTTGTGAATTGTAATAGATAATAACATTAATATGATCTTCTATACAGACACACACATAAAGGCATATTTTATCAAAACGGGGTCGAACTGTCAGAACGTTACTTACTCGCGAATTTTAAAGTAATGTTATTCTCGACCTTACTGCTTTAAAAGTAGTCCTATACATATACATTAAGACACAGAATATCGAAGATCAAGTTTACCGTCACCTTATCCACTGTATAGTATAAAACTGTTTTATAACATTTTAGAAGAAATTTAAATATTAAGCATGGAATCTCATGCCGGAAAGCGATACATCGTAAAGAATGGGCGTCAGCTATCAGATATCATGATTGATCTCTTAACTCAATAGCTAGGAAATTAAATAAAAAACATAACTTAATAAATTACAAACACAACAAGATCATCAAACTAGCGATAAAAGATATAATATATTAAAATAAATTGCTAGATATAGCAAATAAATTAAGCCTTGTATACAGAATGCCGTGAATGACAGCTGGTAGCTAACCCCACATTCCCCATAATGCATCGCATTCCGGCATGCAATTCCGTACGTTAAGTTTTAATTTAATGGAAACTGTTATAATTTAAATTCTTCAAAGCTGTGAAGAAAAATTATACAGTTTCCGTTTCCTGGTATGAAACTTCTTAAATATTTTTTATAAGTTGATCTAGCCACTGTAAACTTGATACTCAATATTATATACTTTAATGCAAATGTCGGTAAAAGCTACTTTTGAAGAAGTAATTTTAGGAGTGACACCACTTTGTACATTCGCACCAGGAATACCACACATGGTTAACTGGGGATATATGGTTAGGGCTCCAAATTGTGTCGCCTATAATTTTGTTATGTTATTATTAAATTTTAATCAATTTAATTACCCTATTTTTTTATCTTGTTATAATCTAAATTATTTTTTGCTAACCCCAGTAGATACACTTAACTGAAAATCAGAGCGGATTCTTTTTATTTAGATTGCTTATATTCTTAAATTTGATGTTCCTATTTTAATTATGACAACTCAAAAACTTCTGTCAAATGATATTTCAAAATAGTTTTGAAAATTCAATTACAAATACTTCATCGTTACATTTGTTATACGACAATCTGAACTAGTAAGTACTTCCTTAATTAAAATTAATTTACTTTAATCAATTTTTTTCAGTTCTTATTTTGTTACCTTTTATTGAACTTAACACTCTCCTCTGCTAAAACTAATTCGTCCAACTCTGCAACTAACCACGCCACACAACTGCTCCACTCAAAGCCACGGTGAAGGCCTCAACCGACAACCAACTGCCAAAATGTCCAGAATCAGGATCCAAATCAACACAGGAACCTAGTTTGCCACAGGAATCAGCATCTACAGCTTCACCACAGTACAGATCCAAATAGACCTCAGTCGGAGTTGCGTTACTTTAATGTTCAACCCAAATCACTCATATGAAGTCCCTTACAACCCAGCAATAAGAAGCTTCACCAGAAACAAGCCGCCAGATATCACTTGACAAGCCCCATAAATATGCTCACTCTGATAATGATGTCTATGTAATCTTCTTCCCTTGTAAATCGTTCCTTGTTATCCAATTCAATCAATGCAAATGTAATCTATATATATATATAAAACTGAAAGTCCTGACTCACTCACTCACTCGCTCACTCATCAACGCCCAGCACAAACCCTTGGACCTAAAAAGCTGAAATTTTGCACAGAGGTTCCCCTTTATGATGTATACAAGGAATAAGAATGTATATTTCTAAATTCAACCTCTAAAGGGATAAAATGGGGGTTCCAATTTTGTATGGAGAAATAATATTAAATAGACATTTGGAGTTGAAACTTCTTAGGAGTACTTCTAAAAACAAATTAGCAAACACGTATTTCGTGATTTTCCGAAAATCAACCCCTTAGGGGGTGAAATGGGGTAAATAAGCCTAAAATACGATATGGGTGTCGTTATTGAGTTTTTTTGGGACGTTGATTGCGAAACTGGCATTTATTTTTAAGTCCAAGACGGTGGACATGTCATACGGGACACGACAGGACGGGACGGGGCAGGACGGGACTGGATGGGAAGGGATTCGACTGGACGGGAAGGGACGAGACGGGACGGGGCGGGACGGAACGGGACGGGACGGAAAGGGAAGGGATGAGACGGTACGAGACGGGGGCGGGGATAGGTTGGGATGGGATGACAGAAAATAATGAGTCATTATTTAATACACAAATAACGAACCTGGCGAGAAAAAAGTAGCGGGTAACAGCTAGTCTTACAATAAACTCAATTCAGCATTCTTTTCCTTTTATTTGCTTTTGTAGATTATAACTGTATTAGTTTGGTATTCTCACCACATTCTTTATCTTCATTAATATGTACAGTCTGCACATCTCACATCTTCTACACTTTTAACATTTTACTTTTTATTTTTTTTACACCACGCCAATTTTATTTTAAATTTTAACCCTTTTATACACCAAACATGATTTTAAAAACTTTTAAAAATGGTTTATTTCTTAATTTCAAATTACAAAATTCTATTACATGATTTTCGTTTAAAAAATTTTCTATTAATAAAATACTATCTCCTTAGCGATAGAGCTGATTTTTTCAGTGCAACACTATATTAAAGCTTTATTATTTGGATAATACCTACTATGTTCAATTGTATATTTCGAAAAAGTATTTGTCATTAATTTCCAATTTCATTTCAGATATTAAATTAAGTTAGAATCCTACTGTTTATCAATTAGCTTCATTTAATTAAATTACAAATTCTATTTTCTTTCTTTTCTAAATGCATCTTAATAATTTTAATATCCATTTCACATCTAAATTCATCTTTCTGATTTTTAATTACTGTATTCTTTTAATCTTGTTAATCTGATTTTTGGACCCCTGTACCAATACCATAACAATATATTACAATAAATTAATAGTATTGTAAGCCTATATAGGATTTAGTTAGATATTCTCAGTATGAGAAACACTGAAAACCAAAGAAAAATTAGGAATTCGAAGAATTTTAACATCAAAGCTCTGTTTCTCGTTGAAAGAATCGGTGACGTTTGTAAGGTTTCTCTGAAGTGTTATTATGATATGTATTTCGTATTTAAAGCGTCTTTCATCTGCCTAACGTCTTCGCTATAAATTTGTATAACTCATTCAGAGTCCGTCCCTTAACAAATACGAAAACTGATCGTTGCCGCGATGGTTGAATGGTATGAGTGCAAGTCAAGTAAGTCGTCTCGGGTGTGTTTGTAAGAGCTAAGAGCTCTCGATCGCTCCCTAGAAACAAGCATTAAAGAAGGTACATTCTTCAGCAGCCCTTCAATTACCAATGTGATAATGGTACGGGGGAAATAAATTGGTTTTGAATATGGATATCGTAATTTTATACCTTGGGGTTGTGAGAGCTCCTTCAATTTTTGCTTTTGAATACAAGGCATGCATTATGTATGCATACCCTTTGTTGTTTCACATGAAATATAAAACAAACACGCAGGAAATAAGTGGAAACCGTTTTTCGAGCATAGTGCGATTATTTATTTTTTTCTAGAATAGTGAAATATTTGGCGAGTTCGGCGCAAATCGAATACCCCGCTTTCGATGAATTCAATGACTAATGCGATAACACTAGAAACGCAATAAGATAAATTTCCCCCGAGCATCCAGATGACAAACAGACGCACTAGAAGGGTTCAACTGGAAGCATGGGGTTTAATAAGAGCTTCGAATGCCTTCGTGGAAGGGTGGGATATCGCATATGGCCTGGGGTTAACGTTAATGTGTCTTAAGACGTGATGAGCAACGCACTAATTTATCTGCCAATTTTATTGACACGAAAAGCTAACTACTACACTGTTGCCTTATTTGAAGACTTTCGTGACATTAAATGACCTACATGCCCTCTGATAACTTAATGTTATCGTTAATGATAAAAAAGTATACACAAGAAATTTAACAATACCTTTTGTTCTAGAGATTTTTAAAGACGTTGTAAGCAAAACAAATTGTACTTATTACATTGATTGTTAACGAATCGTCGTAACCGAGCTTGTTCACGTATTCACAGATAAGGTACGT
The DNA here is from genome assembly GCA_940337035.1 of Agriotes lineatus. NCBI lineage: Eukaryota > Metazoa > Arthropoda > Insecta > Coleoptera > Elateridae > Agriotes > Agriotes lineatus. Next base: position 275,610 of record CALNHX010000850.1, read on the forward strand.
GCTTTTCGTCGACACTTATGCATCATTCCCCACAAAATTCGATTTAGAATAATAGTTGCGGCACATCAGGGAAATCATTACAGACTGCTAAACTAATAAATTGCTATCAGAGTCGTGCTTTCAATAGCCTCGATATGCATATCTAATATATAAATCTTAATTAGCTAATACTTACCCACGCCATTATGGGCACTCTATTATCATTACCTGGTGATCATTTAGCCAATTACGTGCCATATCAATGCAGACGCATTGCATTAAGCCTAGATTAACGTGACGAACTCCCAGTTAAAGTAGAGTGTACTCCCATTTTTAGAGGTTCGCTGCAAATGTATGCAGCCACTGATTGTTGTTTAATGTTAATGTCTCTGATGTTGCTTTGCGTTAATATGCATTAAATCCCTCAGTATTATCAGCGACATCAGTGCTTTACGTTCACTTACGATTAAGCTAGGAAAACGGCTAGATCTCTCGTCATATGTAGTTAAGTACAACCAGTAGCTTAGATTTGCTTCATTTGTAGGGGTACACTGTTATATTAAACTACATTTAAATTTGTATTTACTGTAATGGATATCAAAATCAATATTTATAGAATAAAAACAAAATTTTTAAACTATAAAAAGTGCCCTTAGATGAAAAAATTAAATGGATATTAATTATGTTTCATTCATGAATTATAGCATAGTGCGTTTCTTAACTTACTCGTACGAGTCCTGATCCAAATTTGAGTCAAAATTTCATATAACTAACTATACACTCATAATTAATTATACCCTAATGACGAGTACACTAAGATTACATGCATCTATGAAAGCTGGAAGAAAATTATCTTTATATTGTTGGCACTAACTAGCACTAACACTAGTTTAAATAATTTTTGATACGAGTGCAATATGTAGACTGAATATATATTTGGACATGCCGTTAGGACATGAAGTTCGTAACCCAACTAGCACAATTAGTCGCTAGAGCGTACCGACGGCCATTAAAGGAACAAGTCATGGGGCCTTACTAGGGACGTTCTCATTAAGCATTGTATTTTTTTTTATTTTTATATTTTTATATCTAAACTGGAATTGTGACATATCTAAGCACCACGGTGTATATTATGATGAATAAAAATACAATACAATACAAAAAAATACGTGTACGCTGCCAATATGTGGAATAATTCTTGGTGAGCGCAGCGTTTAGAGGACGTTCCTGGGATTTGTCCGGCTACGTTCCAATGACGTTGTAGTTACGTAGTGGCGACGTTGCGGCTTCGTAGCCGCGATTTTCACGGAACTTTACTACTCTTTTAGATGAGTGTTGTTTTCTTCGTCTTGTTTCATTCCTCCACTATTCTTTATTTTTTCCTAGCTCAAAAGCGAATTAGAATACTACAAAGATAGTATTAGATGGAAAAACTTGTGTTGGTTCCTTATAGTCTTATTGAGAAAATTAAAACAAATGCAAGTTTACAATCAAATATAATGATTATATGTAAACATCGAACACGGGCCGTTTAAAATGCATTTTTAATTAAAATATTGGCTTTGAAATATTTAACATGCTGCTAGAATATAAATACCTACATGCCTAATCTTTCTTTAGTGTCCTTTGAAACTTTCAAGTAATTATTATCCATTAATTTATTTTAATTACTGCTGAACCGGTAATAGATAATTTTTTATGCCAGTCTGACGTGAATATTCGTATTTTCTAACAATGACATCGTAAGTATTTAACTAATAAATATAAGTTGAAGGGTAGCTACTTGACAATAGTGTGACTGCAACTGCAAGTATGATACTTTAAAATTATATTTACTTCAAAGTACCGTAAGGTACGCAATAGTATATTATGTATTAAGTCTGCAAAATGGAGTTTTAGGGGACGAATTGTTTTTAAAGACGAGGTGACGAACGAGCGTCTCTAATTTACGTTTCAGTCAGCTAAAATCCATCAAGATACTATTCCGCTAGTTCGCTAATATAGCATTTTGTAAAATGAGCCTGTTAAAGTGTCATACTGCGGATGCTGTACCAAAAATAGTTTTAGGGGACTCCTATCATTAAAAACGATTTGTCCCTAAAACTCCATTTTGCGTACTTAATACATAAGATACTATTTTGTACTTATTTACAAGCTGGTTCGCTGCTTTTCCTATTACTGCAAATATATAGGTATTGTTCAAACGGCGTTCGACGATGTACAACGCCTATTTTCCATACTCTTCCAACGTCCCAGTTACTTTTGTTTAGATTGCATTAACTCATCACCTTTCTGATCCCTTTGTACCGACTATTGCAACCTACCTTAGAAGGCTCACATAACTCCGACTAGCTCAATCCTCGGCTTGCAATACGGGTATGGTAAATGTGGAATTTTTGTTTACTGCCCTTCAGCGTAAAGATTTTAGTTTCACTAAGAAAAAAGTATTGGGCGCCAACAACTTTATTAAATTGTTATTTTTTCTATAATATCTATGTATACATTCAATTATATAATTCAATGGTCATGTTGATGCTTAATTCTGAGTTTAATATAATAAAGGTTTATCTACTATGGCAGTTTCTATATGATGCTTTATACAGAAATATCGAATTAGAGTTCATACCAGTTTGATTTACATTGATTATTTCCTTCATGTCCATAATAATGCGTAATCGCTATGGTTTCTGTAAGTTTAATAATGACAAAAATTCAAACGTCAAA
>CALNHX010000851.1:0-278301 GCA_940337035.1 Agriotes lineatus
TTACAAATTTGCATTTCAACATCAAAGTAAGCATTATTATTCCGTAGAATTTTTTTTATTGATTAGAGTAACAGGTAGTACGTATTCTAATAATAGGTTCACTACAAAATTTGTTTGCGTCTAGTATATATCATTTTGTTTTATGATCAATGTTTGATGGGCATATACTGAGCATCTTTTTCTTTTAATCATTGCACTGATGTTGGGCTGTTGGTTGATCAAAAATATCAATAGTTTTTTTATAAACTCTCTAAGATTCTACTACGTATGTTAGAGTTAGTCGATCTCCATTACATGTGCGGTATCAGCATTTTCTTTGCTAAATCCTTCAGAAATATTCTGCGTTTGAGAGCCACCCCTGTGTTATAATTTGTATCTTTTTTAGTAAAAACTATCAATACATTTAGTGCCGCAACGTCAATGATGTTATATAAAAGTGTCATAGTTCATTGCTTAGTTTGCCTCTTGCATCGTATCCATAACATCTACGCCACCCCATGTTGATTATATTTATAGTCACGTTAATTCTGAAGCGGCCGATTCGTTTCAACTATTTTCCACTAATATTGTAAATACGTCTTGCTTCTACATTTTTCGTTCTCTTCTTCACCATACTTTACACTTTTTATCATCTCTTCTGATTACATTATCGCACAAGCAATTCAAGTTCACTCGACAAAGCTCTTATTTCAAGTGAATAACACAGTATAGGTACTTTAGCTTACAACTTACATAAACACAGGAAACAAGTTTAAAAATCTGCAAAAGGCTTTACCCAAAACTTCCCTCGTCGACATTTGACAATAAATAATTTTAAAAATCAAAATAAGTTGGGAGTAAAAGTATCTTCACGTTTGTAATAAATTAAATAAATTTTCAAATAAAAAAACGTTACCGGAGGTCGAATTCGAACGGCAGGCGAACCGCGTGTGCAGCCCCAACGCTTTATGAGATTTGTAAGGGACTGAGCAATTTCTACCTGCGCCACGTATATATACATATAATGTGTATGGAAAATATCGACTTCCTCTGACAAATATTTTCTGAGTTATACCGCCAATAGACAGACAGACAGACAGACAGGCGGAATTGAGAAAACCTGTTTTTCGTCATCTAGCTACCCTGAAGCGTGCACATCTGAAGAAATCGCGGAAGGTGATTTTTTCGTGATTACAATACTTCCTACGTCTTTCAGACGAGGGAAGTAAAAAGGTTAAGCTGGCAATAACAAATTGAGAAACATTAAATGTAAAAGATTTCCTGATGGGCTTATGTGAACGTAGGATAGCGATGAAAACAATGTTTTTCGGAATTCGAAAAGAAATTAAAACTTACATACTAAAATGCTGAATCAAATTGAGAATACTTTAAGCAAACTACAAGCAACCAAATATTACTCCGGGTCTGAGAGACCAGGTGTATGCATCCTAGGGTTAAAAGTCATTTATTACTCACACAGTAAATATACTTTCACCATCATAATTATTATTTTCAGAAACATGCTACACGCCTGATAAGCAACAAGGTCATTGTGTGCCCTTTAATGAATGCCCAAAGGCTTTCCCGACGTTTGCCAATCCATCAAAGGGAAGTGAAACACATCTGAACCGGTTTTTGTGCAAAGATGATCAACAGTTGAAAGTTTGCTGTAGCACAACGGCTAATTTTACATTGCTGGAAAATTATTTAATTTCTGATTACGCCGACATTTCTAAGCAAATTGTCCAAAGAAGTACTTTCAAGGAGACTAGCGACTGTCCTTTACACGTCGATTTACCTTTAATTCTAACAGAAAGTGTAGATTGTGAAGTGAAACCTAAACAATGTCTAGGTATACTAGTTAATTCCAGATACGTGATTACACCTGCTCAATGCGTTGGGCAACAATTTAGATTGTTAAGTATTTACTGCAAAGTAATTTAATTCCAAAGTATTAATTTTCAATTGTTTTCAGGGTTGGAGTTCAGTTTCGTGGCAAACATAACAACTCTAAAACTTTTGGCGTTGAAGAGATAATTTCCCACCCTTTCTTCGATCCAGTGAGTGGCGTTAACGACGTAGCGCTTTTAAGATTGAATCAAACCTCTTCAAGTGGTAAGAACATTTTTTTGTACATCTACAACGCTATGCAGTGCCTTAAGCATAAAAAATCATTGGGCAGTAGCAAACTTAATAAATGTTATTAATGCAAAAATAGTTATACGAAGGCTAAGCTACAAGTATTCCAAATAAAGGATAGAGTATAGATAAATATTATCAAGGGTTTCATTTTAAATATGTTCCAAGTAAATCTTCCTAGCTGTAATTCAGTTCACCGTTCTTTTCTATCACAGTTTAAAAGTTCCTATGCAGTCTAGTTTTGAAATACATTAATCTCTTCTTTCTATGAACATTCTCCATGCCTCAAATTAGCTGAATCAAGATGTAACAGATATTGCGGTTAGGAAAGGGAGGCCTACAGTATGAATTGCAGTAGGTCCGGATTAATCTTCTACGAGGGCCTTTCCAACCCCCCCCCCCCCCCCCCCCCCATCGGGAAACACCTAAGTGGCTGAATCTGAGGAACTTTTAGAATAAAAAATAATAATTCGTTGAATAGGTACAGACATTTTTATTTTGTGCAGAGGCAGGTGTGAATTATAAAATATGTACCTACTATACTTCGTATTCAAAACAAAGTGTAATACAGTTCATTCACTTCAGATATCAATTGTAAAACATGATATTTGATGGTATCAGTGCATGTTTTTAATGGCAATTTTCAACTTAGTGACATGGCAGGATGTAAAATTTAAGATATGAGTTTTCCTAAAGTCTAACAGCAAGATTTGTACAGTTATTGTAGTACTTTTGTTGGATATTATAATCTACAGATGTTATTTTATAATCTAACTATTTCCCACATCTCTTATTATCCACTCATATGCCATTATTTTGCAAAATTCAACCATTCACATGTTTTTATAGTGGCAAAAAATCAACATTTTCCCTTGGGATTTTATCACTTTCTTTTACCATTCTTATCCATGGCAACCACTGAATATGTTGTTTTAATCAAGAAGGTATTTCAAGAATGTCATGTAAACTGTCATTGTGCATCAGTATAAATGTCAAAATGAACCGATATTTGCGAAATAGTCCACAAAATGTATTTCGGGCTCATGATTTTGTTCGGAAAATATTTTACTCAAGATTATTTGTTGTTTTTGGCAATGACTTTCGTAAAACAGTTTTACTGGCAAAATCATTTGCCCTTAATACATTATTACTGATAAAATTTCAGAACGATAACCTAACTATTTATTTGAATATTTATGACACTAGCAGTTTTTTAGTGACATACAGTTGTACTAAAGGTATATACAGTGTGTCCCAGGATTGATGTTACAAGAGGTAAGATGGTGTAAAAATTTTTGAATTTTATTTTAAGGTTTTGGGATACGGTCCTGCTAGGTTTGAAAAGAATTTTAAGAATATTTTCAGTTTTTTGAAAGACAAGTAGGCCTTGACAGGAAAGCCAAAACTATTTTATTTTCAGGTAAACTACCCTTTTTGTTCATGATATGGCAAAATTTTATTAAGAAAAATTGTTTAGAATGATAAATTATGGCTCTATACAAAATTTTAGAAAGATCTGTCGACTTATAAAAAACAGTTATTTTTTAGATAATTGTGTTATTTTCAGGTAAACTACCCTTTTTGATCATGATACGGTAAAATGTTATCAATAAAAGTTGTTTAGAATAAGAAATTATGACCCTATTCAAAATTTCAGAAGGATCTGTCGACTTAGATTAAAACGTTATTTTTTAGATTAAACAACATGCATTTCTTAAAAATGACGGTTATATCTAAGTCGACAGATCTTTCTGAAATGTTGTATAGGGCCATAACTTCTCATTATGAACAACTTTTCTTCATACAATTTTGCCGTATAATGAAGAAAAAGGGTAGTTTACCTGAAAATAAAATACAATTATTTAAAAAATAACGGTTTTTCCTAATTCGACAGATCTTTCTGAAATTTTGTATAGAGCCATAATTTATCATTATGAACAACTTTCCTTAATATAATTTTGCCGTATCATGAACAAAAAGGGTAGTTTACCAAAAATAAAATAGTTTTCGCTTCCCTGTCAAGGCCTACTTGTTTTCCAAAAAATTAAAATATTCTTAAAATTCTTTTTAAACCAAGCAGGACCAAATCCCAGAACCTTAAAATAAAATTCAAAAATTTTTAGTACATCTCACCTCTTGTAACATCAATCCTGGGACACACTGTATATATATATGTATATAACATTCGCGATCTCTTTGGATGAGGGTTGGCCATGGAATTTAGACAGTTTTGGCAGTGTGATTGGTGTTTAAGGAGTTGAATTGTGACTTTAATATTTGACGTTCAATAATTTTATCTTAAGATTATGCTTTCTATCATTTATCGTTTGCGCTGTTACAAGCGCTTCCTCTGTATCTTAACGCAAAAGATTTTATAAATCTAAATTTTTATTATACTAATCACATGTTTTTTACAAGTAGCAGAAAATTGTTAGAATTTTAATTGTCTTCCTCTGCGTTTTAGCATATTTTTCGACGATATTGGCAACACGTCTTTTATTTTCATGTTATAGTAGGTACCTCGGTTAATCCTTTCTTTACAATAAGTGGCTAAACGAGCTGAAGGAGAAACATGAAGTTAAGCTACTGTTCCGTAGAGTACCTGAAAAATGCTATAATTTCAACCATGCACAGAGAATAAAATATGAACTACCGCACTATGCTGTGCTTTGTTTCGACTGCACTTTCGTTGCATCTACTCAGGGGGTTTGATCTTCCTCAATTTTCTTGTTCACCGGGCATTGCTATATGATGGCTCCGACGTTCCCGTGGTAGTGTACATATATAATAGACGCCTCCGTTGCTTAAATAACTCTTTCTGGTTACTTACGTCTAAATTACTGATGACTGCCCTTTTGGCTTGTTTGGCAGCGTTTTTTGTTTGCCACGTTTGCAATAACTGCGTTTTTGCTCATGAATCTTTACTGAAAATTTGAACCGAAATGATATAATTTTTTATTCCACTTCCATTACTTCACTAAGAGATTCTGACTCCGATTCTGACTGTGATTCAGAATCAGATTCTGCTAGCGAATTAACGATGGGAGGAATATTTTCAAACGAAAGGTTACCCATATGTTTTGTCCAGTCTGCCGAAATAAGTTCCTCACAAAGCTTACAATAATTTTGCCACATGTCTGGTAAACATTTTAAAAGAGCTTCAGACCATAAATTTGTAACCCTATCCTTAGATGGTGGCCGCGAATTTATATGTTTGTTATAATAGGTCTAAAAAACCCCCATGCCATTTCGATAGGGTTGTATTGACAATGGTAGGGGGCTAATCTAAGAACCTCATTACCTTTCTCTTTTAAAATTTCGTCGACTGCATAGCGCTTGCTGTTATTTTCTCTAAAAGGTTTAACTAACTGCCAAAGCTGTTTTTTTGTATAGTTATCAGAAAACTTTACACTGTGTTTAACCAGCCATTCCTGCATTTCGCCTTTTTTGGTGGAAAATGTGGGCGTTTTGTCCAACTGCACAGAATGATAAGGAGCGTTGTCCATAACTACCACACATTTACCATTAATCTTAGCTAAAGCAGGAATAAGCTGATTAATTACCCAATTTTGAAATACAGTTGCGGTCATGGTCTTGTGGTAATCTCTGTCGTTGTTTTTTGAATCCAGTAAAAAATCGCATCCTTCCAAAAACCCAAATTTAGTTCCAGCATGCACAATTGTGAATCGTTTTCCCTCCCCCTTGAATTTAGATGAATTACTTTTACTATCATCTTCGTGAACCCAACGACGAATCGTAGATCCATTTTGGTAGATCTGAAACAATAAAGAAGCCAACCTGCGATCGATTACTAATAATAATCTATGGCAGTATAATCGCAGATCAACCCCCTTATCATTTATACACCACGGTAGCTCAGAAATGTTCTTACTCACGGCAATGACCTAGCTAGCTTCAAAGTCGATGGCCTGGGGTCGCAGATTTCTATCATCATCTGAACTGCTGCAAGCTCTTTTAATAATAGGAAAAAACACAGAAATCGCAGATTTCGAGAAATAAATAAAATTACAGCAACAATTAGGTTTATTTAATTAATAGTTGCTCGCAACATCGTAATTAGGTTTGTAAATTGTTCGTCACAAAGTTTAAATACAGTAAATAATACAGTATATTATTAATGCTCAAAATGCAGCACGCACAAAAAATATGCGAACCTCTTTTGGGCTCTTGGGTTGAATGTGATCACAACTCAATGAAGGGATAAGCTTACCACTGTCATAGCTTTAACCGTTATCTCGGTAATGATAATAAAATGGCGTGAGGGCACTTTTTACAAAATTTTTAACAAATATTCAAATAAAGTAAATTTGTGAATTGTAAATTGGTGGACAATTAATACATTATGTTTTAAATTTGCAAAGTATAGGCTTGTGAATAATTAATACATTACGTTTTAAATTTATAAAAAGTAGATTTGTCAACAATTATTACATTACGTAGTTTAAATTTGTAAATTGTAAATATGTTAACGGTGGTGTAGCGTCGTTAAAATCAATTCAGCCAACAATTCATGGGGGGACGTAGTTATCAACAAAAGTTGAAACAGGACTAACCTGGGTGGCGATAAAAAATGTTGCCAGCAGGCACTGAAATGGTCCAGGGTTAGCTTAACGTAAGCCGACAGCAACCTCGAACTCGTGGCCGAATTTGATAATGGAATAGACGCTCCTTGTACCACTTGGCAACCTCAAGATGATATTCCAGGATGGAGTTGCGGGTCCAAATTATTGATTAGGGTGTTAATTAGGAAACCCAAATAAATAAAGAGTCGTCTAAAAACGGCATCTAATAATAGCGTTTAAAAGAAACGTTGAAGAATGTCGTCAAAAAAAATTAATAAAAAAACGGGAAATTACCAAAATGATAATCAAACAATTAGCGTAGACATACCTGATTTTAGTCATCAGCTCACAAACGAAGTTAATTAAAAATTGGTGCGGTAGCACGTGGAAAAGCCTTCGTAGAAGCAAGTTACTTCAAACGAATGCAAACGTCGAATGCCCACAAAACAACGGAATCGCCGCTCGCTGGCGCAAGGCGACAAGTGAATTTCGGAAAAACTAAATCCAGCACTTTTGCGCGGACAAGAGTTGATATCTTTCGAAATACAGCGAATAATAATTCAAGTGGGAATATACAGGCTGGTCAGGAAAAGAATAAATTTCGAAACAAATAGCTGGAGATAAAGATTTGTTTCAGATCCACGTTTCATCAAGGTACACGAAGATGATATTTTCATCGGAATTTTTAAAAGTAGATATTTTCGCAAGAAACTAATTTTGGATGCAACAACGTGCTTTTGCTCACATAAAATTTTGCGTCCATTAGTAAGTTCATACCTATATCCCATAGATTTTAGAATTTCGTGTAGCAATGTTCTCTCTCCCGTAAACCCACACTGTTCCTTAACATTAACTAATAAATCACTTACTGTAAAAATCCTATTTTCGGAATTATATTGCCAAATCAGTTCTTGCAAGTCCTTCCTAAAAAATGATTTTGATATAAGCTAGATTTAGAGCGTACGCCAACGACAGAAGATTGCAACTCTTGTTGTTTTATAATAATTTCTATTGTCGACCTCCCAAACTAAAAATTAATGTGTTATTAGGTAAATATACAAAACTGTATGTAATTATCTTTACCCAAAAAATATTGCAAACGCTGTTTACCAGACAATCGTAGGTTAAATCAGGCCGCATATTTTGTAGGGTTTCAAAACATTTTTTAATGTGCACTTTGGTTTCTTTTGATATCGTTTTGGGCATCTTCTTGCTGCGTTAATTCAACTTGAATTCAAATTGACACAAGCTTGGCATGAACTACCGAGATCTTTTAAAAATCGCTAAATTTAGATTTGGCAGCACCGTAAAACGTAGTTTGTAATAACAGGAAAACCTAAAGGAATCAAAAAATATAATAAAGAAAGTAACTTGATAAAACGAAGTCGTGGCCAACCCTCATCCAGAAAGATCGCGAATGCAATATACTATTGCTACCAAAGAAAAACTAGGACAACGTTTTTTTAACTGTGTGAATCTGAATTTTTAATTGGCAACTGAGATGTGATTCTTTCAAATTATTTCAAAACTCACTTTCAATCATGCCTAAAATAAGTTCAGTTTCAAAGGTCAGGATTAATGCTTGCTTAGAAAACGGTGTAACTATTCACCAAATTGCATGTTTATTTAGTTTTATAATTATTTTATATTGTAGCTTTTGATATTAAAATTTTATGACGTGAATAATTCTAACCTGTCATATGACAGTTTCTTAAGATCATTTAATCAACCAAAACAATAAAAATGCATGGCTAAGGGATTTAGAAGTTGTTCTAGTTTTTTGTGGTATCAATAGGACGGCTATAAAGGGCAATTCTAATTTTAGTTTTTACATTGACAACTGATATCTAAAGTGAATGAACCACACAAAGGGTGATCGATTTTATTCTAAAAAGCCGTGTCAGTTTTGAAATGACAAAATTCGTCATAAGGTCCTCGTTCTCTATTTGACGCAAAGATTGGGTCTACTTCAAAGGGCATTATTAGTAAGGCTTTCTTCATGCAAACAGTTGTTAATAAAAAACGAGGCAGACAAGATAACACAGACAAACAAACCGAGCAGGTTAAGCAATCTAAAACTACAAGTAATTGGCTAAACCCCACAAACGATTTTGAGCCTCTAGCTGATAAAAAGCCCACAAGAACAAGAGCCAAGTACCTCCAAAAACATAGAACCGAGACCCCATCGATATTTGTTTCCGGAGTCAAAGCCACTGAGCCCTTAATTACTTTTTTGGAAGCTGTAGCTAAAGATGAGTATACACTCAAGGCTCCTACCAATGATGAAATCAAAATACTTATAAAAACATCCGAAAAATATAGACATAACCAAAGGATTGATAGAAAACGGCACCGACTTCCATACCTATAAGGTGAAGCAAGAGCGTAGCTTCCGAGCCTTTCTTAGAAATTGACATCCATCCACTAGCATAAATAGAATAAAAAATCGCCAACAAAAAGCTACAAGCTATTGAGACAAAATACAACGAAATTCTCGAAGAAAATCAGGCCCTGAAAATTACCCTGGAAGAAGATAGACAATATAACAGCAAAACGGCCAAATCTGCCTAAGTATCCTCGTTCTCAAGATACTCAAACAACACGAGCCACCAAAGAGCATGGCCATCGCGCGGGTTTTTGCTCGACTTTACAAGGTGCAAGGCACATTAAGGCAGAGAATGCTGGGTGTTCATCTACAAATACTACGCGGTCTAAGCCGAAATTCTATGCTAAGGAGAATTTAGACATTATCGTTTTAACAGAAACATTTCAAATTAATACAACAAACTTTTTCAATATTCCAAATTTCTCAGTATACTATACTCGTAACAACGGAAACATAAATAAAAATGACGGCGTGATAGTCTTTATAAAAAATCAATTAAAATCAAATATTTCTTATGGCCTGTTTAAAAACTAAAGTTGTGAGAATAAAATTTGAAAAATTCAATAAATCCTATGGAGTTAGTGCGGTATATTATAGAAACCACGAAAGATGAGCCCTGCGTCATCAATGCTATCCGTATGATTTAAGATTTTACTTGCTAGTCAAATTAGCGTCAGTTGTATTCTGAAGCAATCAGGAGCCAATAGGTGGCGTTTTATCCGGGAAACAAACAGCTGTCAGTGTCATTATTTTCGTTTTGTCTAAGAAATGTAAAAATCCATTTTTTATTATACTGTTTTAGTTATTTGCGTTTATTTGCTTTTATGATGACTAAGGTTATATGCAACTTAAATCATTTACCAATACACAATTTTAAATGATATAATAATATAACCAATAAATATACAACTGTATTTCTTCCGCAACGCCGTTCCACAAAAATAATTCCATTAAACATAGGAATTTAGATAACGACTAAAATTATAGATATTAACGATACAAGTTTGATTATGAGCATCTTAACGAAACGAGTTTGATTGCCAAAACGAGGCGGTGAGCCGAGTTTTGCGGCAATCAAACGAGTTTCGTTGTGTGCCATAAGCAAACGTGTATTGTTCAATATTTTATCTTCATCAATAAACTCTGGTTCACTGTATAAAAAGAGTGCGGTAATATCTGTCCATTACCGCACTGAGTGCGGTAAAATCCATTACCGCACTCAGTGCGGTAATGAAGCTCTTAACGATACTAAAATTAATTTGGTTAAGACGCTATAACAACACGGATGAAGATAAAATAATGTAAACATATTAATAATTACAATTCTTAATCACTATCACCACTTAAACTAGAGTCACTTGAGTCGTTGCCAACATGAATGGTTAGTTCATCAACAGTTACATCTAAAATCCTTTCACGCTCTTACCAAGTCCTAATTTTTTTTCAGTGTGACAATTACTGCACACATCTTTGGTACATTGTTCTAATGCTTCCTTCCACATTGCAAGAACTCGATCATCACCATAACCATCCCTGCCGATGTGATTATTGTAATATTGTTTTGCATGTGCCCATATTAATTCAATGGCATTGAATTCACAATGATATGGTGGTAGACGTAAAACATCATGACCATAACTTCTCAGTAATTCATCTACTTCATAGCGCTTTTTTTCTGTGAGATTTGGCTAGTATGAGTAATTCAGTTTTAAATGAAGTTGGATCGTGATTAATGGAATTTGTATTTAACCATTCTATGATATCGGCTTTCTTCCAGGAAGTTGAGGGATTTCTTTCTATTAAAACAGAATGGTAAGGAGCATTGCCCAATATTATCAATGAAGGCTCATTCAAATTACTAATTAAAGTGTTGATGAGCCATTTTTAAAGGTTTCTGAATTCATCTAATATCCATGATAGTCTTCTTTTAAAGATTTTGTTGCAAATAATAGGGATGCGTTTGCTACAAACCCTAATTTAGACCCAGCATTACTCACAATAAAACGTTTTTTTTCATAACCTTCAGGTTTTTTAACACTGCGAATATTTGAATCTTGCCAGGACTTTCCAGGATTTCCTTTAGAATAAATCCACGTTTCGTCCATAGAGACTACTTGCAGTGGATGAGGTGAATTTAGATTCTCCATGAAACATTTTAAAAACTGGAGCCGCATAATAGCAGTATTTTCTTTTTCAGTTAGTTCTCTACGGTTATCATCTTTCTTGAATTTAAAACCGATATCATATAGAACTCTATTTAAGCTGGTGTTACTGAGTAAAATATGACTTTCTTTCACTTCAGTATTCAGGGAATTGATGGTAACGTACTTTTTTTCCGAATACATCGTGTATATAGTGTCTCTTATAACCATTTTTGAGGAATCTGGTAAATCAGTACATTTTAACTTTTTACATGGTCTTTTCTTGCCAGAGCTACATAAAACTGGATTCATACTAGAACAACTCTTAACTCTTTTCACAGTAGAAACACTAATGCCTAGAGCTTCCGCTGCCCTCTACAAATAAACGATGAATGTGAAATAGAATTAGGTGAATTATGTTTTATTTACCTCTTGTACACATGACAATGGGATTAGATGACCCCCATTTTCTTTCTCTCGTTCGAAGTAATCCAATAAATTTAATAAGAGCTGCTGAGATTGCAAATGTAATGTTTTACCTTTCATAGACATAATTTGTATCAAATCGTAAATAATAACCTGAAAACGTAGTTATAAAACGCCGAAAAAACGAACAAGGCTTCACAAGTATTATTTGACAGTTGACGTTTTAGTGACGACGCGCGTATGTGACAAACTACTTTAATCAAATAAGCACTTTAATCTTTCCCATGCCAGTTAGTAAGTGGATTCATCCTGCAGAAATTCCGACTGTTAATCAACCAGATCGTAATGCAAAACCTGACATTGAGATATATACTGATGGGAGTAAAACTAGTGACAAGGTTGGCTCTGGAGTGGCGATTTACAGAAACAACCAGCTTGAGCATGAAATGAAATACAGACTAAGTGGTAGGTGTTCAAATAACCAGGCCGAACAATTGGCAATACTGAAAGGACTACAAAAATTAGAAGAAATATGTACCTCAGAAAACAATCAACCAAAAGTAGTACTATACACCGACAGTAGAGTCGCAATTGATTCATTGAAAGGGAGAGATAAACATGGCAATTTAATAATACAAATACAGAAACTGATGATTAAACTAGAAGGAAAATGTGAATTGTTTGTCACCTGGGTAAAAGCACATCAAGGTAACGTAGGCAACGAGAGGGCCGATTACTTAGCAAAATATGGAGCAGAGTGCGATACTGTGGAAATCTACAACAAGATACCGAAAAGTGAAATAATTAGTGATGCTAAACGGGAAAGTGTAGAGAAGTGGGAAAGTGAGTGGAACAATACAGAAAAAGGGAAAGTGACAAAAGAGTTCTATCCAACAGTATCCGCAAGATTAAAATACCCGTCTAAAGTGAACCCTAATTTTACTGTGCTGGTGACCGGCCATGGACAACTGCGAAGCTATTTGTACCGTTTTAAAATTTTAGACAGTGCTCGATGTCCGTGTGATACTGATGATCAGACTGTAGATCATCTGATTTATAACTGTAAAATTTTAAAAGTGCAGCGACGAATTTTACGACATAGTATACTAATCAAGGGCGGCGACTGGCCCGTAAATAAAAAATTACTTGTAAATACTTACCTAAGAGAATTTAATTTTTTTGTCAAAAATATAGACTGGGAAAAATTATAAAATAGTAAATAGATACATATATAACTTCAGTTGTAGGTAACAATCAGTTAAACATACTTTCCTAAAAGAATTTCATATAATTTTTAAAAATAGAATTTGTAAGTTATAAGTAGTTAAGTTACCAGGAATTAGGCATAGTTTTCATATAATCAGAGAAGTAAATTGGAGCAGATAGTTTTAGTATAGTTTTAAAACATTTATAATGTATGATTAAAAAACGATTGTTGCATATAGGCATATAGTATTACATATATGTAATGGAATATGCAGAATAAACGAAATATAAAAAAAAAATCACTGTTGTGCGCATGGAGTTTGTGAACAAATGCACACGCATGTTTGTCGTTACTAAATTCAGCGTGTGATGACGCAGGGCTCATCTTTGGTGGTTTTTATAATATAGATCTCATGACCTGGAAATTCGTGATTTTTTGGAAGATTTACCTCGATACTTAAATGACGTTTGCAGTGCAGAAAATGAGATTTTTCTTGGGGACATAAACATTGACATTTTAAAAACGGACCAAACAGCAGATACTTATCTCAATATAATGTCCGAATATGGCTTTAAATCTGCAACTAACAGCTATAGTTATTAGGGAAGTTGGTGACTCAAAGTCATGTATAGATCACGCTTTTCTTAAATCTAGAGAAAAACATAGCGCTTCTAGTGAAATAATCTTACAAACAGATATCACGGATCACTACACAATACTATTTAGCATCAAAAACTTAAATGGAAAATTATAACTGTGAAACAACGATACGCATATTTGACTCAAATAAATTTTATAATCTAGCGAAATCTTTACCCTGGGAAAACATTTTAAAAGAACAAGACCCGAACATTGCTGCTGAAAACCTGGTAAACAGCATATACACATGTAAAAATAATTCAGTAACTCTAAAAATTAGTAAAATATATAATTCTAAAAGCAAAAAACGAAAACAATGGATTAGACAAAGTCTAATAAATTCAATAAATACGCATGATAATTTAAAACAACGTTTGAAAAAAAGATCCACAAAATTTAGAACTAAAAAATTATTATAAAAGGTATAGAAATATTTTACACATGTCTATAAAAACCACGAAATCTCTGTTCTACACAAATAAAATAATGCAGTCACCTAATGATGCAAAGCATGTACGGAATACAGTCAGGGAAAGAACTACCGAACTTAAGAAAAATACTCTAATTAAGAGTATAATACTAGATAACGGAGAAAAAATACTAGATAGTAAAGAAATAGCAATGAATTTAATAAACATTATTGTAGTGTTGGTTCACGCCTGGCTCAAACTCTTATTAACAAAGGTAAGTACTATGCCGCTACCATTAATTGGATTATGTCAAAGGTCACTCAAATTAATCCCCCAATTAAATTGATTGACCTAATTAAATGGCCCAATTAAATTGAATTACGCGAATTAAACCGCGAATTAAATTGACCTAATTAAACCGCAAATCAAATGCTCCAATTAATTGACCCAATTAAATTCCGCGAATTAACCAGTGATTAAATTACACATATGATCTGCTTTCCACATATGACCCGCGAATTAAATTTGATTACGCGATTCCCGGAATTCCGCGGCGGCCATTTTGGATTTAATTACGCGCTTCGTTGACATCTGTCTCTCTCGCAGTCGTTCTCTCTTGCGCTCATTTATTCAAATTAAAAAATGTTAGTTTCCTGCAGGATTCGAACCCTAGTTGTCGTGCCAGCAGCCCTAAGCCACTTCCCCTGAGCCACCACAGCCTTACGGCTTACGGAGTGTTTGAACGGGGCTATGCTGCAAATTAATTTGTATACTCACGCCTTCATATTTTAAATTAAATATTTCTTGCTATCTGCATCGATTTCCAATTAAAATTACGGCTTACAGTGTGTTTGAACGAGGGTATGCTGCAGATTCATCTGTATAGTCACGTCTCCATACTTTAAATTAAATGCTATCTGCATCGATTTTTAATTAAAATTACGGCTTACGGTGTGTTTGAACGATGGTGCGCTGCAGATTCATCTGTATAGTCACGTCTCCACATTTTAAATTAAATATTTCTTGCTATCTGCAACGATTTTCAATTAAAATTACGGCTTACGGTATGTTTGAACGAGTGTATGCTGCAGATTCATCTGTATAGTCACGTCTCCATATTTTAAATTAATATTTCTTGCTATCTGCATCGATTTTCAATTAAAATTACTAGCTTTTAAAAATGTAAAATTAATCAATTCAAATCGAGTTAACGATAATTTCTAATAACTTTACAATAATTCGTTGTGATATTGTTATCTGCATCGATTTGAATTGATTAATTAAATTTTGGTTTGATTATATAAATACGCGTATTCTTTTTAAATGTCTATAATTTTGAATGTTGAAACGAAACTAATATTAAAATTATAATTTACAACAGCGGAATTGCATTGTGTATAATTTTAAAAGCTTAGTAATTTAAAAAAAATCACTTCTTTGGTGGAATAAAACGTTATACTATAATATATTAGTTTCATTTCGTTCTGGCTTCGTAAGTGCTCTGGCTACCCCGTCTATTAACGCTATAGTTCTCGTCGTTGCTGTGATATTTGTGTTCTATGGCTTAAACTTTAAAAATGTAAAATTAATCAATTCAAATCGAGTTAACGAGAATTTCTAATAACTTTAAAATAATTCGTTGTGGTTGTAAAAATCAAATTTCTGGTAAAGCGTTTCTCTTCCCCCCAAGGCGCTCGGCCCGCGATCCGCTATTTCACCACAATAAAATTTATTTTAATTGGCTAAATTATTTTGAGCATAATAATTATTTTTAGAATCAATAAATCCTGGTAATTTAAAAGCAAGCGGTACACACTTAGGAGTTGATTTTATTCAAATATTATACAAGACAGAATGACAGCGAGGGGCTCAGGTGTTTAAAGTGAACAAAGGCCTGTCAATTTACAAGAAAAGCCATCAAAGTCCTGTAATTTTTGACGAGGCGGCCATTTTGGATTTGATTACGCGTTTCGTTGATATTTGTCTTTCTCTTGCGCTCATTAAAATTTGAGCTACGCTAACGACTTGTTAGACTCGTACAATTTATAAGAAAGATTGAAATGACAATTTAATAATAATTTTCAAATTACATAACTCTAACTTGTTGCAAAATTATACAAAAAACAATATTTTTATTCAATACGCGATAAAAAACATGCAATTCGACACCATGTAACTTAAAACTCTACAAAAATCGACATTATGCCCCTGAAAATCCTACAAAAATGATATATTTTATGCAACATGCGCTTAAATTTTACTAAAAACAGGCAATTTCGTTGAAAAATGTTCTGACACCATCATTTCTAGAAGCAAAATTTGAGTTACGTAGGTTCGTTTTTCATTTTTATTACAAAGATCTTGTACTTTTGATGAAAATATATGTATGTTAATCACAAATTAACATAAATTTGAATAAAAAAAACGATTAAACTGTAGGAGTCGCGTCCGGGTGGATTAATAGTTTTTTGAGGCCACAGAGCATCGTGAACTAAATCGACTATGTTAGACGCCAGTAAAATTTCACCCTTTATAGTAACGGTGCTCTTGTGATCCCAACTCACATCGCTTGATGCACTCAAAATGCGTAGGAAAACTTCAGCTTTTTTCATACAGGTGGTGAGTAGTGTAGATAAAATATCGGCATTTGATATGTTGTGACTGCTTGCTTCAATAGGTATTTTGATTGTTTTACGTGCCTGCTTTGTGAAATGAAGGTATCTGTGTAACACCTGGTTGTACTGCACCCATTTATAGTGATCAGTTAATTTGGACTTTAAAACTTTTTTCATTTTGGTATAAAGTTGTGATAATATATTTTCCCCCGTATTCTCACCAGACTTAGGGCGTTGGACTAGTTCGGGCGGTATAAGCAACATCTTCTGCGTCTCTTCCATTTTGTTTGAGTCTCAATCGTTTATACCTGTAGAACCGTTGTGAATAAACTAACTTAAAATCAGGACTTTCATAATAAATATATAAAAAATATGGCAGGTGCGGGAATCGAATCCAGCATTTTTTCGAAACATGGTTTGATATATAATTATCGAAGCACTTTTAGCTGACGTTTTATTATTATTATTTGCCGTGCTTCGTAATCGCTGTATTTTACAAGAGCTTACCTGTCTGCCACGCGACGCACGCAATGTTTCCACCCCCTTTTATTTAAAAATTTGTTAAACCAGAGGTCCAAGCCGATACCACACTACCTCGTTTTAAGCCGTTGTTCTCTGTTACCTGGTGCATCTAAAGATGGCCCCCAGAAGAATTAATAGCTGCCAGGAAGCAACCGCCCCTTACAGCAGGACATCACTTGCAGAATCAAATAAGAAAAAGACAAAACCAAGTAAGAAAATGCAGTTTTCAAAGAAAATTCAACACCGGGCAGCGCTAGCATCACCGCAGATAATAGTTGTTGACGAAGAGACCCGGGGACCATCGCCACAGCTAAACGGACCTGGGGAAGATTTGAGGTCGATCGTGCAGGAGACCATGCCTCGCTGTCACGTAATAACTGACACCCCAACCGAGGACAAGCAGCTGCGTCGTGAGAAGAAGCGGCTATTGTGCGATTTTTGTGTGCCTCTAAATCTAAACAATACAATTTCAGAATCAAGTAAGAAAAAGACAAAGCCAGGTAATAAAACGCAGTTTTCAAATAAAACCGAACACAGGCCAGCCCTACCACCACCACCACGGATATAGTTTGTTGACGAAGAGACCCGTGGCCCATCGCCACAGCAAGTAGGCATGCATAGCTGTAACGTAACTACGGAGACCCCGACCGGGAACAAACATATCTGTCGTGGGAAGAAGCAGTTATTGTGTGATTTTTGTGTGCCTCTAAACAATAGTTTTAACAAAGTTGTTCATTTGGGCCTGCATCTTTATAAAAACATTTCACCTGTGGTAAGAATTCTGAAGACCGACGGCTGAGGTGTTTCATTCACAGCTAAAGCTTTCATAGCTTTTCTGGAAGCTCTACCTGACATGCTTGTGATGGCCAAACAAAAAACTTTCAAATGTGATTTAAGTGAACATACAGTGGAACATGCGAGCCATGACACTTGCAAGATTATGTCAAAGGACCCCGCAAACAAATTCCCACTTTACGTAAAGTATGACACGATGGCAAATTTATTGCCGATGTTCATTTGATGGTAGTTAAAACCACAGACTTGAAACGAGTAAAGTGTAATTTCGAAAAGTTGCTGTATCAATAAGGAAGAAGTCATCAATATCAAAAACGAATGGAGTTCTGGATTGGGAGCGTCTTAAACTTTAAAATACCACAATGAAATTGGTTCGACGATCTCTTGTAAACAAATTCTGATTTTATTACTTGCAGCCTTTTTAATTTGAAATGTTGTGCACCTCAAACTACAGTTTTGTGAATTGGATAAGCGATTTTTAGAAAATAAGACAGACAACTGTACATTTATTTTAATATTATCAAATATTCTACGAAAATAATAACAATATATTTATTTATTACAAAGTAGTTGTGTTTTTTATTTCTACTCTGTTTTTGTTTTTCAGGAATCTGCAATAATTAAAAAATCTAAAAGCTAAAATATTAGTATTTGAAGCTATTTTACAGATACAAAGTGGCGAAAATCCATACAAATCAAACTACGTTTTTATGATGGCGTGATGTTATT
The DNA here is from genome assembly GCA_940337035.1 of Agriotes lineatus. Lineage (NCBI taxonomy): Eukaryota > Metazoa > Arthropoda > Insecta > Coleoptera > Elateridae > Agriotes > Agriotes lineatus. Next base: position 18,572 of record CALNHX010000851.1, read on the forward strand.
TAAAAAGTTGCGATTTATTTGAATTTTTGAGCGATGCAATTTATATAAAAGCGTGAAAACATTTGCAAAATTATGCTTAAGTTATGCTTATAAAGCTAAAATATTAGTATTTGAAGCTATTTTACAGATGCAAAGTGGCGAAAATCCATATATATCAAAATACGTTTTCATAATAGCGTGATGTAATTTAAAAAATTGCGATTTGTTTTAATTTTGAGCGATGCCATTTATAAAAAAGTAAAAATTTGCAAAATTATGCTTAAAAATAACGCTAAAACTGATTTTACATAATTTTCGTTATTATAAAATGGTTTGTTAAACGAATTGTGATAATTTTAAATTACATGGTGTCGAATTGCTTGTTTTTTATCCAAATTTATGTTAATTTGTGGTCAACATACATATATTTTCATCAAAAGTACAAGATCTTTGTAATAAAAGGGAACGAGCCTACGTAACTACTAAAATTTTGCTTCTAGAAGTGATGGTGTCAGAACATTTTTTAACAAAATTGCGTGTTTTCATTCAAATTTAAGCGCATATTGCATAAAAAATATCGTTTTTGTAGAATTTTCAGAGGCATGATGTCGGCTTTTGTATAATTTTAATTTGCATTGTGTCGAATTGCGTGTTTTTTATCGCGTATTGAATAAAACTATCGTTTTTTGTATAATTTTAAATAAAATGATGTCGAATTGCGTGTTTTTTATTCAAATCTTACTAAAATTGCAATAAGTTAGAGTTATGTACTTTGAAAATTATTATTAAATTGTCATTTCAAACTTTCTTATAAATTGTACGAGTCTAACGAGTTGTTAGCGTAGCTCAAATTTTAATGAGCGTAAGAGAGAACGACTGCGGGAGAGACAGATGTCAACGAAACGCGTAATAAAATTCAAAATGGCCGCGGCGGAAAACATTTTTTGTAAATTGACTTGAAGTATTTTTCTTTAGAAATAAGAGAGTCGACTATTGTGAACACATTTATTTTAATAACAATATATTTCTTTATTACAAAGTGTTTGCGTTTTTATTTTTGTCCGTTTGCATTTATACTGAGATTTTTAAAACTAAAATACAGTTTTGATCGATATAATGACACAATTTCAGACGCTTTTCTTATAAAATAAAAGCCAAATATGACAATCTCTGTGTTACAAATTAAAAGGACCGTCGTGCCATCAAACTTGCACCGATTTGTTGGAAAACAAAATGCAGTTTTCTTATAAAAATCCAGGTTCTGTGCAGTGTCGTGTTTTTCGAAATGGTTGAATACACCCCATACAAACAAAGCTGTCATGTCGTCAAAAATTACAGGAATTTGATGCCTTTTTCTTGTAAATTGACAGGCTTTTGTTCACTTTAAATACCTCTGCCCCTCGCTGTCAGACTGTCTTGTATAATATTTGAATAAAATCAACTCCTAGGTGCGTACCACTTGCTTTTAGATTACGAGGGTTTATTGATTCTAAAAATAATTATTATGTTCAAAATAATTTAGCCAGTTAAAGTAAATTTTATTGTAGTGAAATAGCGGATCGAGGGCCGTGCGCCTGGGGGGAAAGAGAAACGCTTTACCAGAAATTTAATTTTTACAACCACAACGAATTATTGTAAAGTTATTAGAAATTATCTTTCACTCGATTTGAATTGATTAATTTTACATATTTAAAATTTAATCCACAATATCACAGCAACGACGGGAACTATAGCGTCAATAAACGGGGCCAATGATAACACTAAATAATTAAATCCAACCAGAGCACTTACGAAGCCAGAACGAAATGAAACTAATATATTATAGTATAACGTTTTATTCCAGCAAAGAAGTGATTTTTTTAAATTACTAAGCTTTCAAAATTATATACAATGCAATTCCGCTGTTGTAAATTATAATTTTAATACTAGCTTCGTTTCAACATTCAAAATTATAGACATTTAAAAAGAATACGCGTATTTATTTAATCAAAACAAAATTTAATTAATGAATTCAAATCGATGCAGATAACAATATCACAACGAATTATTGTAGTTATTAGAAATTATCGTTAACTCGATTTGAATTGATTAATTTTACATTTTTAAAAGCTAGTAATTTTAATTGAAAATCGATGCAGATAGCAAGAAATATTTAATTTAAAATATGGAGACGTGAGTATACAGATGAATCTGCAGAATAGCCCCGTTCAAACACACCGTAAGCCGTAAGGCTGTGGTGGCTCAGGGGAAGTGGCTTAAGGCTGCTGGCACGACACCTAGGGTTCGAATCCTGCAGGAAAGAAACATGCTTTAAATTGAATAAATGAACGCAAGAGAGAACGACTGCGAGAGAGACATATGTCAACGAAGCGCTTATTCAAATCCAAAATGGCCGCCGCGGAATTCAGGGAATCGCGTAATCAAATTTAATTCGCGGGTCATATTTGGAAAGCAGATCATATGTGTAATTTAATCCGCTGGTTAATTTGCGGAATTTAATTGGGTCAATTAATTGGAGCATTTGATTCGCGGTTTAATTAGGTCAATTTAATTCGCGGAATTCAATTTAATTGGGTCATTTGATTAGGTTAATCAATTTAATTGGGGGATTATTTTGATTGACCATTGACATAATCCAATTAGTGGTAGTGGCATACTACTAAGGTAGTTATAGTAAGAATGAATTAGAACAAATTCCTGTTAATACCCGTACGCTTTTCTTAACCCCTGTCACAAAACAAGAAATAGAAAATTATATCGACACTCTAAAGACTGGGAAAGCTGCTGGTGTAGATAGCATTACTGCTGAGAACCTAAAACAAATAAAGGAGTTTATTTCCAACGTCATAAAAGTGACAACTTATGTGTCTCTATTGACAAGGTAAAAGTGCCACTTTATCGGATTAAGCAGATAAAATAGCAACTTTTCCGTACTTTATGTGCCTAATCACACAAAATGCAAAACTGAAACATTTCAGCGAAATGTTTACATCGTAATCACGGAAAGATTCTATTAGGTATTAGATTATTTTATTCATTTACTTGCTAATAATTAGTGTTACCCTTTATCAATTATTTATTTATCTGAATACGTTTGCGGATAAAATAGTTTTTCTTCAAACGGCAGTAAAATATGGCATTATACTGCTGGATTGATGATGCTAAACAGTCATTTTATTGCCAAGCGGCAGATAATATTATCTGCCGCTGACGAGCGGCAGATAAAGTTATTATCTGCCGCTGACGACTTTATCTGCCGCTGACGAGATCAAGTAATTTTCTTCGAATTTTATTCACAAAGTTGTAAATAATTTGTTATAAAAACGTTTGAAGAAAAAATACTATATGTTATTCGGAGCAAAAGTGTTATTCGGAGTAAAAGTGACTTTATGTGGCTTAGCTGAATTATTTGCCCCACTAACGTTCGGCTAAATAAACATCAGCTTCGTCACATAAGGTATCACTTTTACTCTTAATAACATAATCTACTATTATTACTCAACCTCTACGACACATTTGTGATTTGATACTTTCTAGCGGCATTTTTTCGGATACATTAAAAACTGCAATCATACTTCCTATATTTAAGTCAGGCTCAATAATAAACTATCGAGCCATTGCACTACTTACCAATATAACTAAGATTGTTGAAAAAGTAATTAAACAGAGATTAAATAGTTATTTAGAGCAACATAAAATAATATCAAATAATCAGTTTGGGTTCAGAGAAAATAGATCAACAAAAGATGCACTACAAACACTAATATATAAAAATCTGGATAGATCAAGAGTCTCAGCAGCAGTGATTCTAGACCTGGCCAAGGCTTTTGATACAGTGAGCCATGAGCTTCTGTTACGGAAGCTAGGGACCCTAGGTATTAGAGGAGTTGGATATAATTTATTTAAATCGTATCTCTCCAATAGAAAGCAGCAAGTAAAAATTGGAACTACTTATAGCGACAAATTCATATGCAATTACGGCGTTTTCCAAGGCAGTGTACCGGGTCCTGTTTTGTTTATTTTATACATAAACGATTTGTTAAATATAATCAAAGATTATAAAATAAATGCATATGCTGATATGCAGTTCTATACTTTACATCTAATAGTTGGCAAAATCTTTGTCATACGGAAATGGAAAAGGTAATTTACTGGCTTGATAAGAATTTGCTTACCTTAAATATCGAAAAATCAACTTGCGTTTCTTTTACATCATATAAAGCTAATCTACCTCCGTAGATTAAACAAATTGCATTTATTAAAAATGCCGGTTTAATCTAAGTCGACAGATCTTTGTGAAATTTTGTATAGGGCCATACTTTCTCATTATGAACTAATGTTCTTAATAAAATTTTGCCGTATCACAAACAAAAAGGGTACTTTACCTGAAAATAAATAGTTTTCGCATCCCTGTCAAAGCCTACTTGTTTTTCAAAAACTGAAAATATTCTTAAAATTCTTTTCAAACCAAGCAGGACCGAATCCCCGAACCTTAAAATAAAATTCAAAAATTTTTAGTCCATCTCACCTCTTGTAACATGTATCCTCGGACACACTGTATATTTGTCCAAAATTTTCTCAGTTTCATGCCATATAATCTGCATGTAAAATATCGGCATCATGCAAAAATAGCTTCTGAGTTATACCGCCAACAGACAAACAGGCAGACAGACGCAATTGAGAAAATCTGTTTTTCGTCATCTAGGCAATCTGAAACGTGAAGATCTGAAAAAATCTCGGAAGGTGATTTTTTCGCTATTGCAATACTTCCTTCGTCTTTTAGACGAGGGAAGTAAAAAGGAGGAACATTTGAATTTGTTCTTTTTGTACCACACAAACATTATGCATTTGCATTGTTTAACTTCAAACAAAATATATGTTCAATGTTTAATGCTTAATTCCAATATCCATCTCATTCATAATAATTATTTTGCTTTTCCCAGCTTTTCACTAAAAACTAAATATATTCTTTTCCAGATGATGTCGCAGTCTTATCCAGACTACCACGCTGGGAGATTGGTAACCCGGTTTATACATATACTAACCTAGATTTATTTACAATTGAGCGAGGGCTCAATAAAACAACGGTTTCTATCGCATCGCTTTCTAAGGAAGATTGTAAAGAAATGTTTCTACAAAAAGGTGTTTCTGTAGTAGTAACCGAGTACGACGTGTGTACTAACAATTTTGAAAATGCTACAAAATTTACTTGCAAGGAGTTTACTGGAGTTCCTCTATTCGGCGAAAGCATTGACTGGAATGGGCAATGTGACACAGACATTATTGGGTTTTCTTCTTCAAGAACTGTGTACGATGATGGTCTTCCAGATATTTATACAAACGTGGATGCCTATAAAGACTGGTTAATAGATCAAATGAGACCATGGCCAACAAATAATGGTATGTTAGAATAGCTTTATAGATGTATACGGGTCCCTCTCTGTATGTTTTGAGATATAAGAAAACCGAATATTTAAGTTTAAAGATATTCAGTAAATTGATAAAAGTTTGAAAAATTTGAAATGTTAATGGAGATAATTATATCAATTCAATAAGAGATAAGTTTGATTTTTATATAGTATAAATAAAAATCATATTGTCGTAATAATAGATTTAATGAATATTTAAATAATATACGTTTCGCTAAATGTATTAGCTTCTTCAGTATTTGATTTATAATATAATGAAATTGAAGTTTGCCATGTTGTATACGGAAGTCAAGAAGGCATTATAATTACGACAACTTAGTTATGACACCTTAAAAACACGAGAACATTTTGCATGCAAGCAACGTACATGTGAGAATATTATAATTCTCGCATGTACGTTGCTTGAATGCAAAATGTTAAATTGTTTGTCTTAAATTTTAATTTGTGGGGTTGATTATCATCCCCTGTTCTCGTCTTTTTAAGGTGTCATAACTATAACCGGCGGAAAAGTTCAAGGGGAGAAAAGAGGGCATGACCCCTGAAAAATATCGCCCTGTAGATTCTCACAACCATTTCATTTGGCCAATGATGTAAGCTCTACAGCGTAACCTGTATTCCAAACTTCAGCTAAATATCTCAAAAACTGCAGAAGCTATAAAGAAGAAACTAAAAAAATCTTGAAATTTTAACACCCTGTAGATCGGTAACGAAGCGTTTGCGGACCTATGTTTATATGAATTTTTAGTCATGAAATAAGCCAAAAAATTTCCTCCTTCCGCATGTACATGATATTTAGGAACACCCTGTATAGTTTACTAAGCGTTGGGCAAACAGCTTAGTTTGACATACATTTTTTTATCCAAATTAGACTTTTGACAGATGTAGAACAAAGAGGTTATGGTAACCAATCTTGCTATCTTGCTTTTGAAGGGCGAGTTTTCAGAGCATTGACCATTCTTAGGATCTTTAGAATCGGCTTTTAGGAATATACGGTCAACCTAATTAAAAGTTACATTTGTGCATGTGTGGAATCATTAGTCGTAACGTATTACAAAATATACGTATAAAAAGGCAGTTTTATAATACATGCCTTGTAAATAAATGATCCAATCCAATCAAAATGAATAATGCTGTTTGTCCAACTTTTAGTAAACTACATACAGGGATTCTAATTTTATCTAAATCCGGTTAACAAGTTAATGTCAGTTTGCTAGATGTAAAAAATTGTTAGGTAACAGTATGACGCTTAGAAATTACTAGATTCTAATACTAGTTCTGTTTTTTTTCCGCTCGCATGTTTACAATGATTCTGCTGTAAATCGAAATATATGCAAAATGGTATAAATGGTTTTTTTTAACAAAAAACGTATTTACACTTTTGCTCGAAAATATTTAGGGTAGCAAATATTTATATTTTAAAAATATACCACTGGAATCTCTATGGTGCGTGAAGCAATTAACCGCCCTGTATATGTATAGTGCACAGTATATGTACTCAACAGAATATAGTAGAACACGAAATGAAACTTATCTCCTGTATGGCAATTTCTAATCATTTATAATCAGGATTTTCTGTCCTCGCACACTTAAAATAAAATCTATTATTAAGTGTCCATCTCCACCTCCGTAAATAAAATGACAGACATTTTCCTTAATTGCATGCTAAATGCTTATATTCTTATATATATCTGAATGGGGGTAAAAAAACAGCCTCCAGACTTTCTCTTTCATTCGATTCCTAACCTCTTCGTTTGTAATGTGTTGCAGTATAGATATTCTGGCGGTTCTACGTACATAATCCATTTCCACAGTTAGGAGTTTTCTTTTCAATTCCGCATTGGGCTTCCGCACTTCACTTCCGTAGCTCATGACTGATTCCACCATGGTGATTCCTATTCTTTTCTTATTTTCTATTGAAATGTTCTTATTCCACCAAAAGCTATTTACGGCATCCACGATTTTCTTGCCCTGTTGGATTCTGTATTTGATGTCTTCAGATCCTAAACCTTCTCCATCGATCCTAGCTCCATGGTATTTATTTATACGTGTCTACCGTGAGAACAGTTTGAATTTTTTAACTGAAACGCTGCAAACTAATCGCACAAAAATACATCTATTTAATTAATCTTAAAACTAGAGTCCAACAGTAGATATTAAAAAGTATCGGCGAAACACATTATCTTCATTATCGCGTTGCCGGCCAACTCTAGAACTTTGGCGGCGAGGTACTCCATGATGGCGGCCAGGTAGATGGACCCCCCTGTGTATTACCGTATTCTTCCGACTGGGAACTGGAGACCGGCCCGGTTGGGGCGCGACTTCTCCTTTTCCTTGACTTTTCCTCGTTTACCACGTTTGGACATTGTAGATTACAAATAACATGTAGAAGCGTGCGATACGGTCGAACGAGAGCTCGGTGCTGTATTATTCAAACTTAATAAAATCATTTTTGGTCAAACGTAGTTTTCGTGTACCTCAAAACATACAGAGTGGCCAGTAATACTTTTTTCTTCATATTTTTATTATTTTCACAAGATAATAGAGGGTGATAAAATTGTATACAGTGTGTCTGATGGCATACGGAACATAGGGAAACGCCAACTGTAAAATGATCAGTCTATACCAGGGATCGGCAACCTTTTGAGACGGAAGAGCCAAAAGTTACAATTTTCTAAATTTCTCAGTTTTTAAAGAGCCACTAAAAATTTTCGTTTCAGTATTATAGTATTTTCGATTTAAAATAAACGACTTTAAATACGAAATAATATTTGTGCTGCGCGACGTACATGCATTTCTGGACCTTCAACTCTTCCAACTTGCTCTTGAGTTCTGTGAACTTGTCACTCCACACGTATTTGCTTTTCAAATAAAGCAATTGCATTTGAAGCGATCCAGCATCAATTCCAAATGGCTCAATGTTGATCTCATTTGTATTTGTGTTGAGAGGATTTACTATGAACGCGAGAGTACTTTTGTTTGTTTTGAATTGCTCGAATCTCTCAGGGAATCCATCCTTCATTTTTTTTATAACTATGCTGAAGTAATTCGTGTCAATAGTTGCATTGGTTTGATCGCGATATTGCTTCAGATTTTTAAAATGAAGTAATTTACCGCTCTCCCTTTCCTTGCAGTTTTAGATTTAGCTCAGTTAGTTTCATTGTGATATCTACCATGAAGTTGAATTTTTGCAGCCATTTGTCTTCTTCCAATTCGGGATGCTCAATGGCTTTTTAATTGAGGAATGTTTTTATTTCACTCAAGCACAAAGCAAAACATTTCAATACGTTACCTCTGGAAAGCCATCGCACTTGATTGTGCAGAAGTAGGCCAGAATACTGGCTCTCTATTTCTTAAAGGAATTCTTTAAGTTGAGTCCTTGAGCCGTCAGGCCGAGATTTGTAGTATGTAAATCTTAAGAGTTAATTACCCGTTTTTATAAAACTAATAAAATATAACTATTACGTTCTTGCTCTTATCTGAACTAACCGATTATGAAACAATAATAAATAAATAAGAAACTGTAAACAGATATTACTAAAACTGTGTTAAAATGCTAGACCATAATATTTCTACTTGTGTGCTATACAGGGTCTTTTGCAAGCTTTACTATAAATTTTTACAGATGAAAGATGCAGGTCTAAGAAAAATATATATGTAGGTATATTAAACGTAGATTCAATTTTCTTTCGATCGTACTAAAGGGCAATGAGATAGTACCAACATACATTTAGAAATGGTCTTTTCTCTATTATCTTACTTGTAATATAACACAGGCAAGCCGTACAAAATTTTATGCTACAACTCAATAAATACCAAAAAAGCATACATTTTGTATTTGCAGTTGTGAAAAGTCAAAGTGGCAAATTAATTGAGAGTGAGCTAAAGAATTTATAAGCCACGGGATTGAATTCAGTACTTATAAGTCACGTGTGAGTTATTTATTATAACCCACGGTGTTAAGGGTAACGTGGGTTATAATGTAAACAAGCTAGTAATAGCTCAGTTTACTTATTTAAAACGAACTAGTAAAACACCACATTGCTATTGAGTATTGGCTAGACGCGTTTTATATGCGCAAAAACAGGTTTCATCAACCAGAACAGATTGTGTAAATGCGACGTTGATATTTAACAAAATCTACAATTTGTTGCATTTGCCGATGTTCCGTATGCCGTCAGAACAATGCAAGTATGTAAAACCGTATCGTTGCCTTCCTCTTATTTTATTTCATATTCTATGAGCTATTGGTAATATTTAAATAGAATTTCGTAATAACTATAGTTAGTTTTATCTCTTAACAAACACCACAGCTGTCGTCAGAGCAATAATAGTAACATTATATTATATTGTAACGATCCTGGGGCTAGGCCGTCGCCCCAGAAATGTGACCCAGCGTCCCGTCCGACAGCATTGCAGAACGACCTTGGAGCCAGCTGCATGAATCGGCGTGAGTCAGGCTTCCCGAACATTCCAGAAACGATCTCGCGCGTGACACGTCAGAGTTGCCGGAATGTACGAGCGAAACCTGGAATGTTCTAGACGGAAATTATTCGGATATATAAATACGCTCCGCAGGAATAAGAGATCAGTTTCTCATCAGTTCGAATTCGGCAGCGAAGCGCGTAGAGCTCCCATATAAATGAACCCTGTGTATATAACCCTAGTGAAATAAATAACAGATAAATAACCATATAAATCGTTAGTGTTTTTTAAGTCGTAAATATCCAAATAAATAATTGATGTTTAATCCAGTGCATATAAATAAATACATGTATCGTTGTTAGAAATAGTGCCTGTAGTTCGTTAGTTTAAGTAATTTGTGTTCTGCCTTGTTAATTCGTGTGTTTGTAAATAACAATAATTAATAGTTGTAAATAAATGTTTAATACAAGAAGAGTCGTATAATTTTTAAATAGCCCGAACGTAAAAACGTAACAGTGGCGTCAGGTGTGAGGTTTTGTGGGGTGTTGTACCGGGGCTATATAAAAAATTATTAGACAAACATTAAAATAAATAAATTGTTTAACAAGTGCCGATAAAACGACGTCAGATAAATAAATTGGAGTGTATAGTGGGGATGCCTTTAACGAGATCCAAGATGGAAGCCCAGTTAAGCCAACTTTTGCAACGGATACAGGACGAGGCAGAGAAGACGCAAGAGATGGCAGAAAAAGCTAAAGAATCTTAAGAAAGAGCTGAAAGCCGGACGGGAGGTACTTGGGGAAGAGCGGAGAGCCGCGCTAGAGGATCTTAAAGATAAGATTGAGGAACGGCGGAAAGCCGTGAAAGAAGAATGGAGAGCCGACCGAAAGAGGATCTTAAAAAAACTCGAGGAATTGAAAGCCGGCCGAAAGAAGGCAGAAAAAGGACTAGAGGATCTTAAAAATGAGCGTGGGGAACATCCGAAAGCCGGGCAGAAAGCACAGGAAGAGCTGAAAGCCGGGCAGGAAGAGCTGAAAGCCGCGCAAGAGAAAGTAGTCCAAAAACTTGATGGGGAAATAAATGGAAGAGTTTGGTCTCTGCTGTTGGATACTGGAGCGACGAAGTCCATCGCCAGGTCTGACGTAGTAGGACGAGGGTCAACTGCTGCCCAGCAAGACACGCCTTCGCACTGCCACGGGGGGCGCAGTGACCAAAAAGGGGGAAACTGATTTGAAGATTGGGAATCAAACCCTCGAGCATCGGGACCTGGACGCGGCGAGTTGCACGTGGGTGGGGAGGAGCTTTCCCCGACACCCAAGAGAAGAGATCGCGGTACAAGTGGTGTGGGCGGAAAATGTTACTCTGCAGGGACGAACCGAGAGCGTCGTTGATGCATACCTGGATGGCGATCTCCGGGGCAACGGGGTGCGCGTGGTTGAGCCCGATTATGCTGACATTGCGGACAAGTGCATCCTGGGAATAGATGTTATGGATAAGTGTGAGTGCGCTTTGGACCTGGGGCGCGGCGAGTTGCACGTGGGTGGGGAGGAGCTTTCCTGACACCCAAGAGGAGAGATCGCGGTACAAGTAGTATGGGCGGAAGATGTTACTCTGCAGGGACGAACCGAGAGGGTCGTGGATGCATACCTGGATGGCGACCTCCGGTGCAACGGGGTGCGCGTGGTTGAGCCCGATTATGCTGACATTGCGGACGAGTGCATCCTTGGAATGGATGTTATGGATATAGTGTGAGTGCGCTTTGGACCTGGGACGCGGCGAGTTGCACGTGGGTGGGGAGGAGCTTTCCCGACACCCAAGAGGAGAGATCGCGGTACAAGTGGTATGGGCGGAAGATGTTACTCTACAGGGGACGAACCGAGAGGGTCGTGGATGTATACCTGAATGGCGGGCTCCGGGGCAACGTGGTGGGCGTGGTCGAGCCAGATGGTGACAAGGAGCTCACTATGGTATCCTGGTTGGGAAGACGTTGGTGAAAACTGGGCTTGGGGTCCCAGTAAGGATGACGAACGTCAGCAGGGAACTGGAAACCGTGGAAGGGGCGTGAGCCAACAAGAACGGAAGAAGATCGAAGATCTGGTGGCCCGGTACCAAGACATCTTTGAGTGCGCAGATCATCCCAGCGGCCGTACTGACGTAGTAAAGTATAAATCATACGAGTTTGGCAGAAGAGTCTTGCGAAGGGCCTACCATGCTGCTCTAAGATGGCCACTGCAATTAAAGAACCCTTAAGGAGAGGTGGCTACGTGGATCGAGCGCCTACAAGAGTACGCCTTTGAAATAAATCATCGGCCTGGCACAGCCTACCGCAACGCCTATGCGTTATCCAGGAGGCCCTGCCCTGCGGACTGCGGCCACTGTTCGAAACTGGAGAGTCGTACGGTACCCGTTAATCGTACCACTGTAGTTGACGACTCGTGGGAGCCAGACGAGTTGCAGAGCAGCCAGGAGAACGACCCCGACTTAAGCGCTGTTATGGCCTGGAAGCAAGATGGCCGTAGACCTACCTGGCAGGAGGTCTCCGCCGCCAACGCAACGGTGAAGACTTATTGGGCGCAATGGGACTCCTTGCAGCTGGACAACAACGTCCTGACCAGATTCTTGGAAGATGAGGACGGTAGGGCAACGAGATCACAATCGATGGTTCCAAGGAGTAGAGTGGCGGAGGTTCTGCGCCACCTGCATGATGGCTCCTCTGGGGAACACCTTGGAGTGAAGAAGACGTTGCAGAAGGTCCAAGAAAGGTTCTACGGGGCGAACTGCGAAGATGACGTCCAAGAGTGGTGCCGGAGGTGCGAGGCCTGCGCTACAGGAAACGGACCGATTGGAAGACGTAGAGCTCCAAGGTGGCAGTACAACGTCGGTGGTCCGATCGAGGGGATAGCCGTTGACATCGCCGGACCATGCCCCGAAACCGAAGCGGGAAATAAATACATCCTGATGTGCATGGGTTACTTCACCAAGTGGCCCGAAACGTACGCCCTTCCGAATCAAGAGGCCGGTACTGTCGCTGATGTTTTGGTGATGGTGCTTCAGCCGTTTTGGAGTCCCCCTGGAGTTACAATTCGACCAGGGCTGGAATTTCGAGTCTGGACTGTTCCAGAACGTCTGTAAGCTACTGGGGATATGCAAGACCCGGACCACTGCCCTCAATCCTCAATCGGACGGCATGGTGGAAAAAATGGACCGAACCATAAGGAAGCATCTGTCCAAGGGAGTTTCCGAGCATCAGCGTGACTGGGACCAGTGCATTCACCTGTTCCCGATGGCCTACCGATCGGCAGTACAAGAGACAACCGGCATCCAGATCGAGGTCTGCTGTTACAGCCGTTGCGAAGCATGGAGCCCACGGTGGGCTGCTGCTTCTTGAGCCAGTCCATGTGCAAGAAGGGCACCGCCTGCAAATACCGTCATCGAACCCCCACAAGTGCGAGAGGACAGGCACCCGACGCAACTCGTTCTGGTACAGAACGACCTAAGGCGGGGGCAGTGTAACCATCCTGGGGCTAGGCCGTCGCCCCAGAAATATGACTCAGCGTCCCGTGCGACAGCATTGCAGAACGACCTTGGAGCCAGCTGCATGAGACGGCGTGAGTCAGCCTTCCCGAACATTCCAGAAACGACCTTGCGCTTGACACGTCAGAGTTGCCGGAATAATATAAATAAATATTTTTTTCATGTACTGTGGGGAAGTGAACTGTATTCCTAACACGGCCCGTTGAATTGTGTGACAAACGTCATTTTATACTGCCTGGGCATATGTGAAGTTTCGTGATTCTCCGCCGAGCGCTGTATACCCACGAGCGTGAATTTCAAATTTTGCAATGTAACATCAGTTACCACATTGATACGATACGAACTTCGTCCGAAATTAGAATAACTTGTCACACGGTGGCCCAACGATCGACATGTGGTCCATAATGGGTCATAAAGTTCCAAATCCCAAAGAAACGGATGAAGTTGACCGTTCTCGAGGAACGCCTGTAGAACGGCGGCCGTTGAGAGGGGTTAAAATTTCAATTTACCGAAAGCCGCTAATTTTAAAAGAAACATATCACTGAGCCAAAAGGAGTCATCCTTGGACTCATCATAAAGGAAATAGATACAGCTACCTAGTGAATGCTACGGATATGACCAAACACATAAGATAGCAGAGCAGGACCCGATCAAAGTTTGAAATACGTGCATCAAAAATGGGCCGCTAACAATATGAAGTCCGAGAACAACAGCTCCGCGAGCCTCGGCTGTAATTCATTCTGGAGCCTAAGAAAACAGTAGTTTCTCTTGTGAGCGAGACCGGAAGCCATAAATTCCTAACACAGTGCCAAAGGTCCGCCCGAAACTCAAGCAGATAACAGTCGCCGGACACCCGCGAAATGCACCCTTAAATGCGCCGAGGTAGATATGCAATAGCTGTATTTGAGATGATGGAAAAATTTAATAAAGAGGCACCGAGCTTGGTAATTAATTTGGAACGCGCGCATCAAGGGCTCAGTAAATTATCAAATAACAATTAGAGCTCACACCACACTGTTAAATAATATATATGACTCCTAAACCGTGCCTCGATTAGCCGAGATAAAGATCGGTTAGCTATGCGGGAAGATCAGCCTGAATATATTGCGGCTAAGGGTTTTTTAAGGAAGTTGAATACCTGCAGTGCTCAGTTTTACAGCAAGAGGTTTTACGTAGTACAAAGACCACAGATGAGTAATTAAGCACCGGGAAATATTGGTTAAAACTCATCATGTTTAGACTCAAAATTCAAGTCTTTTTGCAAGCGAGGCAGTGCTGCTAAAAGCAAAGCGCTAGTGGGGCGCGCAAATTAGTTAGTTCATTTCTCATAAGAAATTCTGCGGCAGCACGGTTGTTTTCTTAAGAATACGTGCACAAAAAGGAGCGTAGTACAAAGGCCGCAGATGAGTAATTAAGCACCCGGAAATATTGATCGAGCCTCATTATGTTTAGGCTCAAAATTCAAGTCTTTTTGCAAGCGAGGCAGTGCTGCTAAAAACAAAGCGCTAGTGGGGCGCGCAAATTAGTTAGTTCATTTCTCATAAGAAATTCTGTGGCAGCAGGGTTGTTTTCTCCTCACCTTTAAAATACGCGCACGAAAGGGAGCGTAATACAAAGACTGCAGATGAGTAATTAAGCACCGGGAAATATTGTGCAAACATCATCGTGTTTGGACTCAAAATTCAGGTATTTTTTGCAAGCGGGGCAGTACTGTTAAAAGCAAAGCGCTAATTAGTCGCGCCAATTAATTAGCTCATTGCTCGTAAGGAATTCTGCGGTGGCTCGATTGTTTTCTTCCCGTCATAAAATACGTGCGCGGGGAGACGTTTTCATCCCCTCTCACAGCCAATCAACAGCGAGGGAGGCAGCTAACACGGGGTTCCGGCTCTTTAAATAGAGAAAGCCTGACCATAGGAAGTCACTCGATCTCGAGTCCCAGCAGGCAACAGCCTTCCAAGGATCAACAGCCTCCTCCAGGAGTCTAACCCTTTTAGAAGGAAGCCACCTAGCCTAGACTCTGCCAAATTCGGGGAAAGCTGCCCATCCGGACTCTGCCGTTCACCGAACAGCCACTTAGCGGAGACTTTGCTGTTGCGAAGACTACTGCCTTTTTGGACATAGCCGATGGACGATCAGCGCCCGCTCCTGCCGCCTACGCCGTTCCCACGACGCCGAGCCACTTTAACCGCCGCCCCCGAAAGGACGATCAGCGCCCGCTCCTGCCGCCTACTCCGTTTCCAGAACTGCGAACCACAGAACAAAATACTTCATTACTATTAACACCTAATAACATCTTCCCAATATATAAGAATAATACGAGTATCTGCATATCACATTCTATTTTAGAGAGGATGTGTGAGCTATCCAAAAAATACCTGCTTAAAAATATTACTTTGTCATCAACTACGAATTTTTGGAGCTCAAAATATTTCTCAAGAACAATTTTAAAACTATAAATCTCTAAGATATATGTACAAGACACTGTAAATAGATTACAGCATTCATATTTACATTAAATTCAAAACCATAGGTCCTTATTCTACTGATACTGCATTTGAATAATCGTTTTTAAAACACCTATTTGAAATGACAGCCGCTGTCATTTAAATGTCTTCGTGGGTATGTGGCGCCAAAACAGCCAAAATTGGCATATTCTCAAAAATGAAAACAACGAATTTCAAAAAAATGCTTGGGCCGTGTAGAGTGATGGCTGTCACACAATTCAGCAGACCGTGATTCCTAAATACAACACAATACAAAAGTGGTACTTTTCTTCAAAGTAACACTTTTCTACATAGCAACGCATTAATATAGATAACACAAAACTTAGAAATTTAATTATCAGCAGTAGGGTACACACTAATCGTATAATTACTTAAATTAGAAAATGTTATCCCATTAGATTGTAAATCACTGCTGATTGCTGACGAATCAGTGAAACTCTCCGGTGCAAGTGAAAGCATCGAAGAATGAAGTGGCACGACGTTCTGCCCGAAAATTCTTCTGGACGCCTTAATTTTATTTCTAATGCAGTCTTCCACATATCCCTCTGCCACGTTTGTCGAACGCCATCCCCCATGACGCTTCAATATCTGTATGTCAGCTCCACTGCCGGAAAGAAATGTTGCTGACGTTCTGCGTAGGCAATGTCCTGTGTAGTTCTTACTATCTGGCAGCTGCAAGTATTCTGCAATTTTTCTCGGAATCGCAGCAAAACTATTAATGCCTACAGGGTGCACGGAACATTTGCCCTTATTATAGTATAGTAGAATCTTGGATGATTAGTATGTTTCGGACGTAACTTCAAATATTTTCTATGCAAATCAATTAATTGCATCAATTCCCATTGGCGCTTCTGAAGTTACAGCGAAAACACGTTTCTTCATTGTCTTCGTATCACGCAGTGTAATAACTAAAGTCTTCGATATCATCAACTGTCAGGTTACGCAGTTCTTCCCGTCTACAGGCACCATTAATCCCAAATATTAATACTACCTTCATCACTAAAAATGAATCAAAATCTTAGACTTTTTGCCTCATATCCATCATTTTGACGTTTTGAAAATGCGAGCATTTTTGAGTGCTTTGAAATATCTACATTTTTATTTATATTGACCATACATTTGAACATTAAGTAGGTTGACCGCAACGTCGAGCTTTTCAAAGAATTTGCCTGTACAGAAAGAAGTTGTTAAAGACAATATTTATTGGATATAACATAAACCTTTTCAAGGAAGTATGCGAGCAGGACGTTTTCACTTGCCCCATGTGATCCTTTTTCCAACCTCCATTTAGAAAATTCATTGTAGCTCTTCTCGTACTTGGCTTTCGACTTGGCTGGCACTACATTTACGATGGCTTCAGGTGCCCCGGCCAGAATATCTTCGGGCACATTAAATTCCATTGCTAATCACTTTTGGAAATCGACTTCGAAATTTTTGTTGGTTGTTTATTTACACAGCATAACCATGGCGTAACAGGAACTCTAGGCGTTACCATGCTTATTATTACTATGGTAAATAAGTACCTACCAAAACTACCTACTATTTTATTTTTTGTACAATATTTCACATGATTTTTGATATTATATCAAAATGTGTTGGCATTTCCCCACAGTACATGAAAAAATAACATGTACCATAGGTGAGAAAAGTGTTTTTTCGTACTCGGTGCGATTTTAATCTTTGTTTCTCCTCGAAAAAAACACACTTTTCTCAACTTTTTGTACAATATACCATTCCCCATGTATAGGTATCAATTGTCAATTTAAAATTTAAGTTAAAATCAAGGTTTATGGCTGTATCGGCTTCTTTAGTACAACTGTATCCCACAAAAAAGAACAACAAAAATATTTAAAATGGGTTAGGTTATCGTCCTGAAATTTTGTCAGATTAGAAAATAATATCGGGTGATCAAACAAATTGCACCTCTAGTGTGCTGTGTCGCGGTTTATATTGAACCACAGCACGCTGGAGTAGCAATTTAGTTGATCGTCGGATACCTAGAAGTGATATTTCCAACAAAAGGGCTACAATAAGTGTGACAAAAGATTGAGTACAAACCTTTGCTGTTAGATTGTAGGAAAAGGCATATTTTGTTTATTTTAAATTGTACATACTGCAATGTCAATGTACGAGGGGTGTTCTAAAAATTATAAGTTATATGGAAAATTCGAAACTTTTAAAGAAAATTACATTAGGGTTTTAAATATTTCTTCACATTTGCTATAAAAACAAGCAATCCATCTGGCAACAATATTCTGTTTTGTCAAATGACACTAAATTAGTTGAATGTTACACAATAAAATAGAATTTACGGTTCTGTTCACGTGCAACTTAATAACAGAAATCCAAGGCCAACCACCATGCAGAAAAGATGTGAACCTATTTTAACAAGTTTTATTAATTACAGACCCATGTACGACCCCAAATGGAGAAATAGGCGAATGCTGGGGCTTATATGACTGTCCTGCGCTGTTGGACGCCTTTTCAGGTGTAACTAATGCAGCGGAAGCAGCATCTTTGCGTGGATATATTTGCGAAGAAAAACAAGACGAACTTTTCGTGTGTTGTGTCAAGTCATCAAATTCCACAGTTATTCGCAGAAAAGACGAAGCAGAACCACTCGAAGTGCCTACTAAATTTCTTGAGACTCGTCTTTGTGGACTACAGCATAGGGATGATTATTTTAGTTCATCAACAGCATTAGCTATAGACGAATTTCCGTGGATAGTAAGGATAGCAATAGCAATAGAGCACAGGGATATAGATTGTACAGGAACGTTGATCAATTCAAGGTACGTTCTTACAGCAGCAATCTGTGTGAACCCTGGATATAATTATCGAGTTCTACTGTAAGTCTACTAAACCGTAGCTATAAATAATCTTACTAATTTCTGCATTACTTCAGTGTTCGACTTGGAGATTTTAATCAGTTCAACGAAACCTCTTGTGTTAAAGATCCAGATGTTGATGCAACTGATTGCACTGAAACTGAAAAATACGGCATAGAGGAGACAACACGGCACCCATTTTACGATTCTCTTCTAAATGTAAACAATATAGCATTATTGCGACTAAATAAAACAGTCTCTTATTATACAGGTAAGAATGGTTTCTAGTTGAGTACCGTAAGAATCAGCAGAGTTAGAACAACGATTCATAACCATTCCATGATAGTGATAAAAATTACTCCAACATTCATTAAACATGATCACAATCTATTTGTATCTTTCTAAAATCCTTTATTTTATTATTTCACTGCATTTACTAATTTATTTCATTCTCATAAATTGCTTCTCATCCGAATACCGTTGGTCATTGCTACGGCATTACTATAAGGACTTTTGACTAATTGTTCGATTAATGTCATCTTCTACTGATTTAGCTGATGATGAGTATGTTATAGTGGCCGTGTGCAGCTATTATGGAGTCGGTGCAAAAACATAATGTGTAAACGCTGTTGATAAAGTTGACAAGAAGGCAAAGGGGATTAAAAAGAGTGCTGTTCGGAATTACCTCACTACCGAAATTTATAAATCTGTAGCTGAAAACAAAAGGGAGGTTGTCGTTTGTCAAATGTATGTTTTTTGCTCCCGTTTGCAGACCATGTATACCGAATTAATAAGCGCTATATTCTTCCTAACGCTACAAAAACCTTGGCGTGGGGACATAGAGAGCTATGCCTGATTATAGGCTAGACAAATTGCTGCAGATTGCCCATAACATAATGTAGTTAACAGTAGGTAGGTTCGACGAACAGTATTGGTTATTACTTAACAGCACAGGTCCTGCACAACAAAAGCTATTCTAGCACTTTGTAGATTACGCTTAGTATAGAAAATACTGTATAGTATCGGCGGGGGGGGGGGGGGGGTGTTACGAACACTAGCTGTGTGACTGACTGAATATATGTAATGGTTAGTAGTTTACATTGCTATTAAACATGTCAGTATCTGTTTTGTGTGCGATCATTTATGCGCAATTCCAAAGGTCTCTGCTAAACCGTTTTAAAAATATTTAGCTGTATCCATACTTTTTAGCGACCCTGTATATGAAATTTCAACGTCATAGCTTTTTTCATTTTTGAGATATTCTGTTCACCCACAGACAGATAGACCAACGAACAAACAGTAGTTTGTATTCCAAGGCACTGAAGTTTAGCTTAGGATAAAAAGGATCTTCAGCGCCGAGGAGTACATTATCTTTTATTTGAAATCGATAAATCGTGAAATTACAACATTTTATCCAACATTTGTAGGTTATGTTAACGTCGGTTGACGTTTATCTGTCGTCTCGCCACCTACAAAAAGTCGTAAAACAATAGATTACTTTATTGCCGAATTCTCGTATTTCAAATAAAACATGTTTTTTTGGTTCAGGGGACGTGACCATCTGTTGAAAGCTCAATTTCGAATTTTTGGGGTGAATTCAATACTTCCTTTATTGTAAAAGGAAGTAAAAAACCATAGTGTCACAAAACGAAACTACATTATTAACTATAGTAGTTTATTTATCTAGAACGAAAAGTGACATTTTAAAGGACGAGAAAGTTGTTTACGGCCGAGGTGTCAGCCGAGGACGAAATTACTTGCGAGGACCTTTAAAAACACTTTTTGTTCGTGGTGAATACAACGGTTTATTTCATACTGCAAGTTTAAGGAATTTTAAATAAAAAGTTGTAAGTCATTTCAAATTCCATGTCAACAACTGGCGTATAATTTTAAAGTACTTGAACTTTAATATTTTACTTTAAAGTACTAGGACTTTAATGTTCCATTTTTTGTACCATAAATAAATTTTATTTCATACTGATGTCAAAAATGACATTTTTCGGATTATTTTTGGTACAAAAAATGTAACATTAAAATTCTAGTACTTTAAAGTAAAATTTTAAAGTTCAAGTACTTTAAAACTTTTTTATTGTACAAAAAATGGAACATTAAAGTCCTAGTACTTTAAAATTATACGTCAGTTGTTGACATGAAATTTGAAATGATTTACAACTTTTTATTTAAACTTCATTCAACTTGCAGTATGAAATAAACCGTTGTATTCACCACGAACGAAAAGTGTTTTTAAAGGTCCTCGCAAGTAATTCCGTCCTCGGCTGCTCGTCTTTAAAATGCCACTTTTCGTTCTAGATAAATAAACTACTATTAAAGTACTAGAACTTTAATATTTTACTTTAAAGTACTAAGACTTTAATGTTACATTTTTTGTACGATAAATAATCCGAAAAATGTAATTTTTGACATCAGTATGAAATAAAATAATTTAAAATAATGATTCTAAAACAACAAAATTAAAGTCTAGAAAAAACTTATTAACGGTAAAGAAAGAAAAGAGAAAATTGTAATTAATTTTAAAATAATTTGAAACATATTCTGCTAAACCTTGCAACATAAGGCATGTAAAAATCCAGTATTCCGGCGAATCTGTTGCTCAGGTTGCACATTCGGTATATCGGTGAATTTAGTAGAATATTTGTTTTAGGCTGGGCTAAATACAATATTAATTACTGTATTATATGTGTATTTATTGTTCTTGAACTAGTTTTGGCTAGTTTCAGAACAATAAAGAATATAGCGGCACAGATGTAGTTCTTTTTTAATCACACTGTATGTTTGCTGTTGATTGTAACGAAAATTACTGTCAATGTATTTAGTAGATCTATAAATAGTATTCTTCTTAGTAAAACACTATACATAAATAGATATACACAATAGATGAAAGAAAAATCAATATTAAAGAACTTTTTTAGCGGCCATGTAATTTATTCACAATTTTTATATTACATATTGAGATCATATTAAAACGAATATCACAGATCATTATGCTACACTGTAAATTGTTTTGGGTAGAGAAGGAGGATGCATTAAAGGTAACACACAAACAAATAGGATTATTGAAATCTTTGACAAGGATAACTGGATAAGTATATTGAACTTGTTACGTAGTCGATTTCATTGGGATCAGTTGTGTTCTGAACCAAATCCTAATTTAGCAGCAGAAAAATATATCGTTTATTAAATCATTGTAAAAAAAGTATTAGTAAAAGACGAAACAGTTACAACAACAATTTTTTTAAAAACGAAAAGATGGATTACGACAGAAAATATTAATGCATTATATATTATAGACAATTTAAAGCAAAATGTTTTAAAAATCTCAAAGAGGTTTACTCAAAATACTACATTAAGCAACTAGTTTAGAACAGTGATGGTTTATTGAACAAGTATGGCTGCTTTGAGTAGAGGCGTCAGCGTCAGCGAGCAGCCAGCAATGATATCACTTTTCTAACGTATCACCTATACTATTTTATCGCATTTCATAAGAAATATGAAGTATTAAATATTATATTATGAAAGTTACATTAAATGTCAACACTTAACCAAGCTGAGCAGAACTATTTTCTATATACTGCAGCACAATCAGCAGCTCCAGTAGATGTTATGCGTTTGGCAGCAAGGTCCGTAAATATAGCAAGCTTGGAAATATAGGTCATTCCATGTATTTCCACTATGCACGAAAATGGCGGAATATCTACACCTTGTAGTGTAATAAATTTTGAACCCAGATTTCTCTTTTTTTTAGTCAGCGGCAAAACCAAATAAACGAAAACCAGGTCTTGAATGGTTAGAGCAGTTCAAAGATGCACATCCTGGCGTTTTCAAACCATCTAACCTTAACCTTTTAGATGAAACGTTTCTCACTCTAATCACGACGGCTTTGCCAAAAATTTATTTTCAGTGGCCACGAAAATGGCGGTTATTGAGATAGCATATTTCTCTAAACTTGCTATATTTACGGACCTTGTTTTGCACTACAGGGCTGTGTGCGACAATGTCGCATCATTGCACTGGTGTGTCGGTCAACTCTCTCATTCTCACAATGAAAAACAAGGATGTCCAACACACCAGTGTGATCAGGCGTGATTCTCTAACGTAGCCCTGAAGTGTATTGTTAGTGGCACTGTAAGTCAAGTTTGAGGTTAGAAAGTAAAGTTTTGTCAGTGTGTCAAAACTTACGCAAAATCTAACTTGATAACTTCGAGAATTATATAGACTGACAGTGCCACCAAAACTACACTTGAGTGTTGCCAAACGTAAAACAAATCACCGTTGCTATGCTGTAATGGTTGCTATGGTGAAAAATACCACGTTACTCAACGAATTTGAATGTAGAAATGTAGAAATTTTCACTATCTAATTTCAAAAATTTTATGCGGTGTTATATCGTTCAGTGTAGCCAGTGTCAACTAAGATTTTATTATTATAATAATTATTTCCATTTTAAAAGGCCCAAGGAAGCAAAAATTTCCAAGATATTTTGTATTAATAGCAATACAATAGTTACGTATGTTTAAGGCAGAAGCTATTGCATAGTACACCAGATGATTTTGAAAACTAGGCATAGATTTTAAGTGTATGTAAATATATTGTGAATTCGAAGATTTGAATAGTCCCAGATTCGGTATTTGAATCTTTCTCTTTCTGATCAGACAGCCTTACGTCGACATGTCGTATTTAAATTGAAAGACTCAATTTCTTTGTTCAGATTCGCAGATTCGAATCTTATATTGAGATTCGAATCTCGAACTCAGCTTCAAATCTTACGTTCACATTATGTACTACACATGTTCAAATTCGAATTTGGTTTTCAGATTCGAAGATTCTCTGAAGTATGTAAATTTTAACAATGGTCTACTATAAGATGTTTTATCGGATTTTTTCCACTGTCTTGAGTATTTATCACACGACGTTTCGGGAGTTTTTGATCTACTCCCGTCCTCAGGTGAATGAACCCCTGTTTAGTCCTGAGAAGGACTGACTGACTTTTGTACGTCTTTTCACGTACACTCGTACCAATTAGCCAGGCTAGAGAATTACAAAAATAGTCTACTGCGCATGGACTAATCCGCATATAGCGGTAACATATAAGATCTTGGTGGTCTGCCCCTATCTCTTCCTTTCTTCCTTGAGGAGTCCATCTCCATATTCTTTTCGGCCACCTTATTTCCTCCATCCTTTCGAGATGCCCATACCAAAGAAACGCTTGGTCTCGATGGTATCCAGGGTAGTATTCTCCACTTCCATGTCGAATTACTTCGTTTCTGATATGTTCGAGCCTTGATGTGCCACTACTTCTTCTCCAATAATCCATCTCGAGTGCAAGAAGCTTGTCTTTCTCTCGTTTTTTCAGCTCCCAAACTTCTGACCCGGAAGTTCTTATACTTTCTACTATAGAGTGAAATATAATATGTTTAGTTTTTTTGTTATTTTGTTGCTGTACAGGACAGAGTTTAGTTGTCGAATCGTTCGTTTACCTTGCCCAATTTTATTTTTGATCTCTTCTGCACTCTTTACGTTTGATAAGAATGTGACCCCAAGATATTTGAATGCTCTACAACCTTTTAATGTTTCACTTTCGACCTCCAAGTCAGTCACGTCATTTTCTCCTACTGCTAAATAGACAGGCCCCACTTTTCATATTGTTTCCTGAGCTTCGTGAACATGTAGCTTGCGTCTTCTGCGTCGGAGGCTATTATAACCTGGTCGTCCGCAAAGAGTGGTGTATATAACGTTTCATTGCCAATGGTGATTCCCATTCCATGACACTTGCGTTTCCCGTCTTTTAGTGTTTCCTCTAGGTACATTTTTAAAAGCGGTGGAGCTAGAGTACACCCCTGTCGCAATCCCTTAGTCATATAAAAGACGGACGATATTTTTGTACCCATCTTTACTGTGCTGGTGCACCCAGAATAGAAGTTCTTTATCGCTTTCACATAGGTCTTACTGACACCGTTTCTTGGCATGCTTGTTCACAGCTTATTCAGTGGAATTGTGTCGTAAGCCTTCTGTAAGTCCACGAAAACTAAGTGCGTAGGCAGAGATCGAGCTGTTCTTTTTTCTATTAGGTTTCTTAAGGTAAAAACACCATCAGTGCAGGAGCGACCTGATCTAAAACCATTTTGCTCTTGCGATTCTGATGTTTGTCCGTTTATCCGTCTCTTCAAAACTCTACCGTACACTCTAGCTATTGACGGCATAACGTTAATACTTCGACAATTTTTGCACTCTTTTTGATCCCCCTTTTTATATATAGTGGCCTTTTTCCATTGGTCAGAAACTTCATCCCCGTTCATACATTTATCAAACATGTGAGCAATAATCTCAAATAACCTGGTTGATTCCGCTTTTATAAGTTCAATATTGATATTTCCGTAACATATATATAAGTTTATAACTAAAATATACAGGCTGATTTTTTTATCATGTAACAACTTGTATGCAACCCAGTATGCAGAAACATGCATTAATGCATACATCAGCCTGTATAATCGCGCTGGTGGCCCAGTGGTAAGAGTGGTCCCGGGTTCAAACCCCGGGGTAGGCACGAGTGTACGTGAAAAGACGTACAAAAGTCAGTCCTTCTCAGGACTAACCAGGAGTTCATTCACCTGAAGACGGGAGTCGGGAGTAGATCAAAAACTTCTGAAACGTCATGTGATACATATGCGAAAAATAACAAAAACTGATTTTTCGATATTGTCACAAATAAAGGCACTTTACTCTTGAGCAGAATTCATATTTTTTGACATTCCTCGTATACGGCTTAAAAAAATTTATATCTGATGATTGTGTTTTAAGTTTTGGACCACGCAGAACTTTTTATAAAGAATAACTTTTTTTCGTAAAATTAATAATAAAAAAGTTTTCTATATGGTGCGAACTTAAGCAGACACACTGTATAAATTACAAGTAAATATATCTAACATAAGGTTTGTATAGTGGATTTATATACATTTGCATCATAAGAGGTACGTGGTATTGCCTGAGACAACGGATCTAAATCGCAGTGTGGTTATGTGGAAACAGTTCCACAAGTATTCTTTTAGCTGCTTCTTGAAGAGGTGGTGTGTTTGCGCAAAATCAATATCAATTACTACAGAACTTGATTTGCCAATTTCACAAAAATATTAATAGATGCATTTCTAGATAATGACGAAAAAGGAATGTAGAATAGTGGTGTGAATCTTGTTGGTCTACTAGGGACTTTTAAATTAAGAAAACTTAACAGTTTCGCATCGTTTATGTAATTATTCATAATTTTAAATCCAAATACTAACAGACTATAGTTTCTAGATGCCTCCAAGCTAGGTAACCGTTCTCACCGTCGTATAATTTGGATATGTATTGTATTTTTTTATAATATAAATATCTTAAAAATCTGTTTTGAACCTTTTGCAATTTTTCTTTTGGTCCAACGTTAATTGGAAACCACACAACAGATGCACATTCAAGCTTCGATTTAACAAACGCATTATACAACATTTTTAATAATCGAGTATTTTTGAGGTGGCAAGACTGTCTAATTAAAAATCCTAGGTTGCGACGTTGCGTAAAGCTTGGTTTTTACTTATTTCAATGTGGAAATCAAACTTAAGTTTAAAATCGTAGTGAACTCCCAAATCTTTAACATTTGCAGTTTTGTGAAGCTCTTCATTATTCATTTTATAATTATAAACGAATCTATTTGTTTTCAAAGTGAATGACATTACACAACATTTGTATATATTAAAGTCGATTTTAGGTCTAAGGTTCCAGTCGTAAACACGATTAATATCAGCCTATAGGGCAAGGTTATCATAAGGACTTTCTATTTCAGAGTAAAATTTCATGTCATCAGCAAACAGTAAGCAACTTGAGTGCATTAATACGTCAGGCAAGTCATTTATGAAGTTTAAGAATAGTATTGGACCCAAATTAGACCCTTGGGGTACTCCCGAATTAGCTGTGAATTTACCTGAAGTATTCCCGTCATGATTTACATAAAAATATCTCTTTTGCAGATACGAACTGAAAAACCGCATATTGTTAGATGACACCCCATATGTATATAACTTTTGTAATCGGATATCGTGATCAACCGTGTCAAACGCTTTTTTGAAATCCGTATATACAACATGCACCTGTTTTTTATTTTCATAGGAAGCCAGTACATCATGTACGAATGTTTCTAGGTTGGTACTTGTCGATCTTTTAGGAAAAAAGCCATGTTGAGAACTACTAACATAATGTCCAATATGATTCTAAAGCTTTATTGTAAACAATCTGTTCAAATAATTTAGCAACAGCCGATAATACTGCCATAGGTCTATAATTTTCAATGCAGGATTTGTCACCTCCTTTAAATACTGGGGTAATCAATACCTCTTTCCAGTAATCGGGAAACACATGGGTTTTAAGGGAGAGATTGAATATATGATTTAGCGGGAGTTTAAGGTAATCTGAACACGCTTTAATTATGTACGAATGAATACCGTCAACTCCAGCAGCCCGTTTTGGTTTTAATTTTTTAATTGCATCGACATACTCGTCTTGCGTCACCGAGCCTAGATTATTAGTTCAGTATCCGCCATTGCAATTAATTTTATATGTTTATAGCGTTGGATTGTAAACTGATTGAAAGTATAGTGCAAAATTCTCAGCAATTTCAGAGTCGCGGACCTCCACATTATTACATTTCATTGTGAAGGAAGTGTGGGATTTTTGCTTATTTTTAATGTAGGACCAAAACAAATTTGGGTTGGTGGTAATTTTAGATTCCACATCTTTAATATGGTTAGCGTACCCATTCTCTAGTGAGATACTTTAGTTTATTACGTCTTTCATTTACGTACTCTGATTGTTGATCAGGAGTACGATTTTTAATTTTCCTTAGCATATCTTTGGTTTTCAATGACATCTTCATTTCACTAGTGAACCAAACAGAAAATTTCGAGTTTTTTATACAACGTTTTGGAACGGCAGTATCGATATGTATAAGAAGCATATTATAGAATTCTCGTAACGCGTCGTTCACATCTGTCTGCTGATATAAGGAAGGCCAATCTGTAAAGCGGATTAGAACCGTGATAAGATCGAAATTTCCAAACCTGAAGTTATGATAATACTTTTCTTATGTGCGTTAGTTGGCTTATATTTTGATGATAACCCAGAGGTGATATTTAAAGTGGGGTGCCAGACATCTTCCGGGACTATAGGGAACCCGCCCCTGGTAACAGTAACATTATGTTTAATTGGTTCGCTGATTAAAATCTGATCCAAGTTTTTTTTTGTTTAAATTTTTAATAAAACTACATATTTCAAAAGAGCTAAAATTTAAAAATTCTAAGAATTGCTTATGGGTTTCGTCAAACATATTTGTATCAAAATAGTTTAGTTTAATTTTCCAGATCTTACCTACATTGCAGTCCTCTAGTACAGTGCTTCTCAAACTATTTAATGTGGCGGACCGGTATTATTTTTACTAATGTATGACGGACCGCTACATTTATTAACAAATGAACCAATAACGAAATATAAGTAAGTTATTCATAGACTTTAAAAGGTGCAAGGAAATTTTTAATTTGTATGAATGTACGTCTAACTTTGAGTTATTTTCTCGATTCCGAATTACGATTCCGCCTGTATATAAGTATCTCGAATTTTGTGCATGCATTCAGTTGTTTTCTAGCGGCACACATCTGTGTTATCGGTCCAGTCTGCGTGCCCGCCACGCACGTGTTTTTTATCGATCCGCCGCAGACGTGAATTTGTCGAATAAGCGCCTACGTTTTGAGTCAGAATAAAAGACAGTTGCCGTGTGTTAGAGAGAGCGAGTACGAATATTGGACCCCACTATTTATCGCTTGCGAAGCTCTTCGCGGGGTTTCTAGACAATAGGCCCGGCGTGACGAGAAGCAACAAGTGATTTGGAAGTTGTCGTCCCGCCACGCACTCTTCGGGATGGCGTAGGAGAGGGTTTACGTTTGTTTATTGAGTGATTAACGGCTTACGGTGTGTTCCTTTGGGGTGTGTGTGCGTGTGTGTGTGTGTGTGTGTGTGTGTGTGTGTGCGTGTGTGTGTGTGTGTGTGTGTGTGTGTGTGTGTGTGTGTGTGTGTGTGTGTGTGGGTGTGTACCGCCTGTTGTGTTCCGTTATTTGAACTCTCGCCGATCCAACACAAATGTTATGCGTTTCGTATTTCATAGACTCATTGAACTACACTTGGTTGCAGTTGCTGCTGGGCGAACTTAACGTTGTTGTTTATTGATGTGAGCCTTTAGGTTTTCGTAATCGTGGGGAGGCAACCCCTAAAACTGCGTTTGGCGGACTCTCCGTGAAAATCCAGTATCGGCTTACCAGGTTTCGTGGAGCTCCCTCTTTTCGTTCTGCCAATTTCCGTGCGGGCTTCGATTTTGCCCTTGTTAGGGGGATTATCCCAGGTTCTACCTCTTCGGCCATTTACAGTTGTTTTGAAGCAGTTTCACGAGATGTTAGAGCAGTGGTCTTGAACGGCAGCCGTTTGCAGTAATGTAGGACGTCGATTGTAGCTAAGCCAAGTTTCTTAAAGGTACCATTTTTATTGTAGTAGCTTTACAGTGCCGAATTTTAAGTGTACCGAGTCTTGCGGCGAAGTGCCAGACAGTTTGAGTAACGTTGCGGTCATTGTAACATGTATTGTTTGCACCATTGCATTTGCTAAAGCTTTTATAGTTAGTTGGTTACTTGCCAGTTTAATGCATTACCGTCAGATTACATGATCCTTTTCAACTTTAGTAGTGGCAGATAAAGTATGTGTCGCATTTGTACTATGTTTAGTTGATTACCGCCTTTTATTGCTGTTTAATTGAGTCAGGGTTTTTAATAGTTCAATGTTAATACCGTTCATAAGTCATAATAATAATAATAATAATAATGTCTTTTATTGGCACAAAAAAGAAAATCAAATAATGAAAAAATACAAACAAAAAAAATATTTACATTTACACTGTCATAAATAAAATGTTAAGTCATTCCTGTATTTGATGTCAAGTTTACTGCGTATTTACTAGATGAAAACGTTACGCAATTTACATATTTAACAATTCAACCAGCTTCGTACAACCCATTAATGTGATAAATGGGCTTCCTATTATTGGTCAATTTATCTATCCGTGGTTCAACTGATGACAGCGCCACGCGAAATAAATGAACTTTCATACTATTCCTATATTTTGGGTGGTAGATTAACAACAGAATCGAGTCGGTTATCGAAATCAACAATCGCCTTCGCGGACCGGCAACATCTTGCTCACGGACCGGCACCGGTCCGCGGACCACCACTTTGAGTAACACTGCTCTAGTACACAAACGTTATTTTCGCCGGGATCGACATTATTTTCAACGAATTTAAAGAAATCCGCATATACTTCTGATTTCACATCGGGTGGGATGTAAACAACTATAAACGAGCATATTTCCTTTCTTGCTTTCACCTTGACAATCACTGCATCGTATAGAGAATTTGTAATTTTAAGAATTTTTAAAGATTTTTTTAAAGCTATTAATTAATACACCACCACCCCTGTGCTTACCTGTGATAACCGGATTTCTGTCGCAACGTACTAAGTTGTATAAATTGGAGTCAATAATTTCTGCTGTGAATGTTTGGTGAAAGTGAAATGGGCGACGCTGTTAAAATCATGCCACCACTACACATATATTTAGGGCCCATTTTTGACCATCTCGTCTAGGGCCCGCAAATATCTAAAATCGGCCCTGAAGCTGCTGTATTTGGCCCAGTTAACTGACAGAGCTGTATAATTTGTCAATGTCATTTGGAGACCATAGGCAACATTACGAAACTTAAGTTATATAAGCATTAAAATATTCTAAAACACTAAAGCAAATAGGAGATTTGTACTTAGTAGGACAACACCGACAACCACGTTTTATTTCAGCGGCGGTAGCATTTCCTTTTGTTTTTAGTTGCAAAACCGACATTTGGAAATTTCTAAGTAAAACATCTATACAGGGTGTTCAAAAAATATACATACAAACTTTTAGGGGTGGTAGGGAACATCAAAACAAACATTTTTTTGCTTTATAAATATTTGCCCGAAAACGCTTCGTTTTCCAGATACAGGGTGTTAAAATTTGTAAAAAAAACGCTTCAGTCGATTTTAATCAAATTTCCACAGTTTGTTGGCAACTTTATGGCGCATCTTTTGGATCTATTACAGTTCATACAGTAATTCCAGGGGCGCGCCCACGTGAGTCACGTGGCAACCTGTTAGTGGTTTTGTATAAAAAAATAACACCCAGTGGTTTTTTTTGCAACTAAAAACACAACTTTTTTTCACTTGAGGGTTTTGCGTATCTTGCTTCGTTTTTGAGGAAAAAAATTGAACATTTTTTTTACAAATTTTAACACTCTGTATCTCAAAACTGAAGAGTTTTTGGACATATGTTTATACAACAAAAAATTTTTGTTTTGATGGCCCCTACCACCCCTAAAAGTGTGTCGGTATATTCTTTGAACACCGTGTATAGTATACAGATTGTCCGGATTATACTCGGGACATGGGAAATTAATAAGTGCAATAGGGAGAAACAGATAAAATGAGTAGGTATGACAGAGAAGAAACATATCGAAATTTATCAATATACCGATGGACACTTTCAAACCTTTTCATGGATATACAAGTTTTTAAAATAAATTACGCTGAGCTGTCATTAGTGTCATTAGAAGTTTGTTTTTTAAATAAAAAGTTAAAATAATGTTATTCAGAGAAAACAATTAAGAGACTATTCCAAATAAAGCGTTTAATGTGAAAATTAGAAAACAACAAAAATTTTGAAGGGTCTTGTTCAACACTAGTACAAATCTTGTTTTTCCTCACTAATCTGCGCTACAATATTTGAACGACACTTACACTTAGACACTGCACCGGTTTCTTGAAAATTACAAACAATTCTGGATATGCCTGAACGTGAAGGAATGGGACGATTTTCAAACGCAGTTATAAATAAATTTATAGTTTCAGCATAACTCCTTTAATAATTTGAACCGTGTTACCGTGTACTGCATTATGAAATTTCTAATGACAGATGCGTTTAATTTATTTAAAATATGAGTATCCATGAAAAGTTTTGTAGGTGTCCATTGGTATATTGATAAGTTTTGATTTTTTTATCTCTGTCATACCTAATCATTTTATCTGTTTATCCCTGTCGCACTCATTAATTTCCCATGTCCCGAATACAATCCGGACACTTTGTATATAAATCTGGTGTGATACACTCACACAACTTCCTTTTACAGTGATCTTATAATTAGGCAAAAATTTAATTTTTAATTTTTAAGCATTTGTCAAAAATTTTCAAAAATTACAAATTCTACAAAAACGGTACAAAATAGAGCGTTAGTTGAAGAGACCAATTTGCTTTAGAATTTTAATTTGAATTCAAAAATGTAAAAATATACTGGGTGTTCTATTTAAAATAGGAGTTAATTAAAGAAAACAAAAGACACCTATTTTAGAAGTATTCAACTGGTAAATCACGTATCTCACATCAATACATACTAAAAGTGTAATAAAGATGTAGTTTGAAAAAAATCGTTAGAGCCGTTTTTGAAAAATCGAAAAAAAGACTGAAAAATCACAAGAGTAAACACCTACTTCCGGTTACCAGATTGTCTTCAAAAGCTTGGTGTCGCATCTAGATAGTACAAAGCACTTATATATTAAGTTTCAACGCCATACCTCTTTTCGTTTTTGAGATATTATAATGTATGCTATTTAAATAATGTTAAGTTATAATTTCCCTGTATTGGCATGCGTGGTGCGCACGCCGGGTAGTTAATAGTTGGCTGTGGAACCACAATGTTCACTCGTTTACTGTGTCAACTAAATGAAGTATAGTATGATCAAAAATTATTTTCATCTAGTATGGCCATGGAATACTTCCTAATTTATGAATGCAGGTATTCCATGGCCACACTAGATGAAAATAATTTTTGATCATACTTCATTCATGAGTTATTGTTGTACATTATTGGCCACCTGGGTCACAAAAGTAACAAATTTGGCGACGAGGATTTAAAATCAGAAAAAGCAAGTGTGTTTCAAGAGTTTCACGTGTGTTTCAATCTAAAAATGGTCGAAGAACAGCAACGAGCATCTCAAACGAGTTTAGTGGGTTCGATTCAAATTTTCGACCACAAAAGTTCGGACTTTCAAGTGTTTACCGAAAGGATATCGCAATTTTTCATTGCAAACGCGATTATCGATGAAAATAGAAAACGGGCCATCCTTATAAATTCCTTGTCAGAAGAAACTTAGATATTGGTAAGAGACATATGTTTTCCGAACACTCCCGATAAACATAGCTTGAAGGATTTAATAAAAACTATTAGTGACCATTTGTCCTCGGTAAAATCGTATTTTGCGGAACGATTAAAATTTCTGAACGCAAAAACACAAACTAGTGAATCCTTTTCCGAATGGACAGCGCCTGTAAAAAGTTTGGCCTGTAACTGTAAATACGGAAATTTTTATGCGTGATGTATTTGTGACTGGGTTACGTGATAACAAAATAATGGATAGGCTGTTTGAAGAAGATGCTTCCAGTGGCAGCTGTACATTCACGTCGATGGTCAAAATTGCCTTATCAAAAAAGTCAGCGCTGAATGAACACTTGGGAAGGGAAGAGTTGGCAGATGTCCACTATCACCAACGCCGTTCCGGGAAGAAGTCGGTACAGGTAGCAACCGCAAGGTCATCAATTAACACAGCTAAGTGCAATAGTGAAAACAAATGTTTAGTGGCCATAAAAATCACAAATCGAGTGCATGTAGGTATAAATATTTCGGTTGCCCCAGGTGTGGTCAGAAGGGTCATTTGAAGCGCATGTGTACAAATAGAAACGTTTCATATAACTTTTTAGAATCAGAAATTGAACAGTCTTTTTACCCATTGAAAGCAATAATTTTGACATTCAAAATAATGTAAATTTTTGAGATCCTATTTGTATAAACTTATTGGTGGAAAATAATATAATCACATTTCAAGCAGATACTGGGTTTGCTTACTCTGCAATCTCAGAGAACATATACAATATCTATTTTAAAAATAAAACTGATCTTATTTTAAAAGTTTATTCTGGTTTACAATTTAAACCCATTGGGTTTGTTAATCTTAATGTTTGTTATGAAAATAATTCGTATATTTTTAAAACATATGTTGTTAAAAATGGTGGTCCTCCCCTGTTGTGACGGAAACATTTACAAATATTAGGTTTAGGTATTTCTAAAATATTGTATTCTGAACATCAGAATTATGAGGAAAATTTATTTGTTAAATATAAGGACATTTTTGAAAATTATTTAGGTACTTTCAATAAATTTGAGGTAGAACGGAAATTAAAAGAAAACCTTCCGTCTAAATTTTGTAAAGCGCGGCCAGTTCTGTTTGCCTTGAAACCAAAAATAGGAGATGAGTTGGAAAGACTGGTAAAAATTAAAGCTTTAGTTCCAATAGAATTTTCAGAATGGGCATCACCCATTGTCCCGGTTTTAATGGCAATCGGAAGTGTACGCCTATGTGGTGATTTCAAAATAATGATTAATAAATTTTTAGAGGATAAAATTTACCCTTCGCCAAGAATTGAGTATCTATTTACACAACTCGAAGGTGATATAAAATTTTCTAAAACTGATTTATCGAAAGCTTACCAACAGGTAAAATTAACCACAAATTCTATGAAATTGTGTACAATCAACACTCATAAGGGGTTATCTGCTTATACTCGTTTACCATATGGCATCAAAATAGCTCCCGCAATTCTTCAGAATATTATGGAACAACTTTTTGTGGTATACCAGGAGTGTTGTGTTTTTGGACGTCATTCTTGTTACGGGGTGTTGTAATGATATGGAGCATATGCAGAGTCTAGATCTAGTTTTCCAAAAATTACAAGAATGTGGTTTAAAGATCAAAATGAAAAAATGGATTTTTTTTCAAAACCCATTAACTTATTTCGATCATAAGATAGGCGAAAATGGGTTACACATCACTGGCGGAAGAATTGATGGAATTAAAAAGGTTCCAAGACCTGAAACAATTACACAATTGAAATCATTTTTAAGAATGGTAAATTTTTACTGTAAATTTGTTAAAAATGCTTCGAGTATTTTGCAACCACTTTATCAATTGTTAAGAAAAGATACAACTTGGTGTTGGTCAGGCGATTGCGAGATTAGCTTTAACAAAATAAAATATATTTTAGGGTCTTCTGTGGTCCTGACTCATTTTGATCCGAAAAAAACAAAATTGACGGTCGATGCCTCGAATGTCGGATTGGGGGCTGTAATAAGTCATATAGATGATAATAAGACTGAACGGCCGATAGCTTTTGCTTCGCGATTGTTAAATTCGGTGGAATCAAAATATTCCCAAATTGAAAAAGAAGCGGCAGCAATAATCTTCGGTG
This sequence comes from Agriotes lineatus, assembly GCA_940337035.1. Classification (NCBI taxonomy): domain Eukaryota; kingdom Metazoa; phylum Arthropoda; class Insecta; order Coleoptera; family Elateridae; genus Agriotes; species Agriotes lineatus. Next base: position 53,737 of record CALNHX010000851.1, read on the forward strand.
TAAAGAAATTTTTATACGGAAGAAAATTTGATCGATATTCGGACCATAGACCGTTATTGTCTATATTCGGCGAAAAGATAGGTATTCCGATTTTTGCAGCGGTGGGCGCATATTTTATCTTGTTTCGATTATGAAATTAGGTATTTACATTACATTGCAGAAAATGAAACTGTTATTGATTTTGCTAAAATAAAACAGGAAACGGCTAAAGATCCGGTTTTGAACAAAGTTATATTTTGTTTACTAAACGCATGGCCTGAAAAAAAGAATGCGTTGCCTGACGTTAAACAATTTTAGTTTTGCAAAAATTAATTGTATTTAGAACAAGGTTGTTTAATGCAATGCGCGGTTACAGAATAGTCATTCCGGCAAAGATAATTTCTAGTATTTTACAAGAATTACATTGTGCCCATATGGGTATTGTGAAAATGAAGGAACTAGCCAGATGTTACTTTTGGTGGCCTTCTATTGACGAGGCAATAGAAAAAGTAGCTAAATCGTGTACAACATGATACTGTGGAATTGGCCAAACCAACCTTGGACTAGATTACATGTGGATTTCTTCGGTCCTTTGTTTAATAATAGTAATTTATTATACAAGACGATAAAGTTAAATTTTATCCACGAGTGAATCGTTTAACTTCGAGACGAAGTCGAGACGTTAATGATTCAAAAGTGGATAGAAATAACTTTATCGTCGTATATAATACAATATTTTTTTCTATAGCAAGAACTTTAACAATTTCAAAAGAAAATAAGGACAGTCAATCACATTTCAAAATGTCAGTAGCTGGACTGGGTTGCTACGATAATACATATTTAATTTAAACAAAAGTGTACCCTTGCTGTTAAAGTAAAACTTGACCTTTTGTTTTGAGTTGATAAAAGCACACTTTAACATGTGCTATAGAAAAAAGAATATTTGGTATTAGAGGATGCGACGAGTAAATGGATCGAATGTTTTGAAGTTCCTTCAAAAAATGCGGTAATTAAATGTTGACGCGAAACGTTCTTAAGATTTGGCTTGCCTAAACAATTATGTTCGGATAATGCAACAGCGTTTATTTCGGACGAAGAGGCGCTCCGTATCATCCAGCAACTAACGGGTTAGCCGAGAATGCGGTAAAGATAATTAAATCCGCTATTAAAAAAGGGAAGAAAGACGGTATTAATGATATTCATTTAATAATAAATCGTTTTCTATTTCAATATCGAAACGCTCCGCATTCAACAACACATGAAACACCTTCAAAATTATTGTTATGGCATAAACCCTGAAAAAAAAATTTATTTATTAATTCCTTCTACACAAATTGTAGTAGAGAATAATCAGGATAAACAAAAACAAAACTATAAAGGAAAAAGGCAAATATATTTTCAGTTAAATGATAAAGTTTGTGTTAAATATTTTAAAGCAAATAAGGAAAAATGGTGTGAATGTTTAATTACAGAGGTTTTAGATAATAGGACTTACAAAGTAAATGTAAACGATTGTTCTTGGATAAGACAGGTAACTCAGTTGAAACCACGTTTTGATCCACGCACTGAAGTTGTTTATAAAAATATTGTACCAAGATCATCATTAATACACGATATTACAACTTCTGCTAGGGAGCTAAGACGTAGAAGTCAACTTCAACCTCCAGATAAATTTGTAGCTGCTTAGATTTACAATAAACAAGTATATGTATATATTTAGGGTGGAGGTGTAATGTATGCTATTTAAATAACGGTAAGTTATAATTACCCTGTATTGGCATGCGTGGTGCGCACGCCGGGTAATTAACAGTTGGCTGTGGAACCAGAATATTCACTCGTTTATTGTCTCAACTAAATGAAGTATAAGTTATTATTGTACATTATTGGCCACCTGGGTCACAACAGTAATAGATATTCTGTTAACAAACTGACAGACTGACAGATCTGTTGAAAACTAAATTTCGAATTTTTGGGGTGCTACATGCCTCATTTAATAAAAAAACTGCAAATTGTGATAAGAAGATTTCCTTTGATAGAAATGTAGTTTATGATTATACAATTTGTTAAAGATGGCGGCGGTAATTCAAAATGGCGTCATACTATGAAATTGTTTGCAATTTTCTTACTAACCATCACACAGAATAGTGTTTGGTGTCAATTTATATGTTTTTAGGCCAACAATTTCATTTGTAATATTAGAGATATGGATAAAATAAACGTAGGAGACTTGTTGTAAAGTCGTAAAGTCACATTTATAGAGTAAAATTTAAATAGTATATTAAAGTATGAGTGGATAACAAGGTCTTTAAAACACGCGCGAGTTTTCGAGCACGACGGCGTAGCCGGAGTGCTCGAAATAGAGCAAGTGTTTTAAAGACCAGTTATCCACGAATACTTTACGCTATTTTTTATTATACCTCCAATACTGGAAATAAATTACGCACTAAAAACTTAGAAATAATTTTTGTCGTGATAAATCGAGAGGGCATATTAATATTGCTACTATAGTTACGAGAATTATTTACGTTTTTGTCACGCCCATGTCCGTTGTTGCATTCAGTCGTTTCCTTAACAACCTTTAAAGCTCGGCGAGCTTTAATCGCCTGTATTCGCACGCTCAAGCGTGCTTTAAACGGCGATTCTGATGCAGGTATAATAAAAAAAAATGAATACACAAGGTATGTTTTTATTCATATCTACTTATACAAGATTTTACAAAAATCGACTCTTACATTTAAAGTTACATACTTTATAAACTTCAGGTTTTATCATATCATTTGTCGCACTCGTTTTTGCAGTTGCATAAAAAAGTGCAAGATAGTCCAACTTTTCTACAGCCACATTTATTTTTACAGATTTTGCACATACAATTTATTAATTCTTTACAAGTATCTGCAATTTGTGGTATCTCTGGCCATCTTATTTTCCACGATACATCATTCAACCACCAACCCCATTCATTTGGAGAAGGTGTCCTTATTTCTCGATGGTCTGCTTGTCCCCAAATGTGCCCAGCTTGGAAAGCATTCCGTTGAACATCTTGTTGTAGTGTTGGTGGCAGATCTTCAAGAGGGCGATTCTTTGTCATAAACAGTTTTTGTCTGGTATTATTGACACTTTGGCTGTTAATTGTTGAAAAGTACAACAACACTACACATTTTTCTAAAATATTTAATATATTGTCAGGAATGGATGTTTGGGGTTTTGATATGAATGAAAATGCAGTAGTAGCTTCGTTAAAGAGAGTCCATGTCTTCCAAGTTGACTTTTTTGACTTTCCCGTGAAACCAGAATTGCTGTCACAGCCTGTGAAAGCGTGAAATCCAAGTAAAGCATTAGCCTTTTCAGTTTTTTCGATTTTCTCAAAAACGGCTCTACGGAACTTTTTAATTTTTACACTTTTATTGCATTTTCAATGTGTATTGATGTGAGATAAGTGATTTTCCAGTTGAATACCTCTAAAATGGGTTTCTTTTGTTTTCTTTTCCTATTTATTTATTAACTACTATTTTAAATACAACACCCGGTATATTATTATTAAATTTTTGAATTCAGTCTAACATTTTAGAGAAAATTTGTCTCCCAAACTAACGCTCTATTTTGCACGGTTTCTGTAGAATTTGTAATTTTTGAAAAATTTTCACAAATGCTTAAAAATTTAAAATAAAATATTTGGCTAATTATAAGATAACTGTAAAGGAAAGTTGTCTGCATGTATCACACCACATTTTTAATATAGTTTTAAGCAATTTCAGTTTATATAAAGATTTCCTAATGCCCATATTAACGGCTAATTTATTACTCAAACCTTTATATACCGTAACTTTGTGTGTTATGTCTGATAAATAAGATTTAATCAATTCAATTGCTGTACCTTTAATTTCAAGATCCTCTAATTTGCGACAGATGGTCATGTATCAAAAGCTTTTGCAAGATCCAAAAAAAGTTAACGTTTTTTTTACTGTTATATAGATTATTATGTATTTTGCTAGTGGCTGCATATATTGCATCCTTAGTGCCAACGTTACGAAGAAAACCATATTGGTTATTAGATAATGTTTTAAATTTGTCCAAAAAATGTATTAGCCTTTCTTTAATACATTTTTCAATTACTTTACCCAAATTGCTGGTAAGTGATATAGGCCTATAATTATTAACAATTGTTTTATCGCCAGATTTAAATATGGGAAGAATTAAACAATTTTCAAAAACTTGAGGAAAACGTAGTACCATTTGAAAACATAAATTAGTAACGTGCACTAATGGTTTTAATCTAAATTGTGTTATCATATATAATGCAACTAGTGGATTCTAGATTATCAAATCATTTCTGTTTACACGAGATATACGGTTTGGTAATCACGCGATTCCGAAGAACGACAATATATCGAGTGGAAACAGAACTGATTTGCTAATCAAGCAGACACGAATTTCATTCGGCTAGATTATATCACGAGTCAATAAACACGTTTGAACAGTTTAGTTCTAAATATTAGAAGTACAGGTATTGTAGTTGCTATGGCGATTGTACTTTAAGCAGATAACGTGATGTTTGTGAAGGTGTTGTGACTTATCAGTTATTAGTCAAGAATGTATATAATTATCACCGTTGCTATATACATTATCAAAAGTTAGTACATACGTAACTATGCATTTTTACCGGTTTTCATTGGTTGATGTTATAGGGAGGGGTATAATCACTTTAATTATATTATCGTTGATACCATCAACTCCACTTGAATTGGTATTCTTCAAGCTTTTGATGTATTTATTAATTTTATTTTCAGTTATGGGCAATAAGTAAATACTACTGTTTCATTTGTAACTATCTGAAAAACAATCATTATTCGTTTTATCAATCAACTCATTGAAATAACTAGCTTTATCTGCATCACTTTCAATAATGTTATTTTTATCCTCGACAATAACTCCAATTTCTGAAGTATTTAATTTTGATTTATAACAATTATATCTTTAGCAGTTTTAAATAAACCTGTCAGTTTATTTCTGTAATTTTTGTAATATATAATTAATTGTGAAGTATGCGATCCTTTAATACCATCTTACTAACTTTATCTCTGTGTCTAATTGGGTTTAAAATGCCATTAGTCATCCAAGGTTTAAATTTTCTGTATATTTATTGAATCCGGATAATACTCTGAGATTTAGAAGATATAAGCTTTTAAGTTTTGTATGAATACTGAAGCTTCAGTATTAGCATCACGACAATTACAAACTTCTTCCCAATTTTCATTAGCCAATTGATTATTTAATTTCTCGATTTCACGGGCTGGTTTTTATATGATTATAATAATAATTATTATTATTAACAGGAAAATTATGTAAGTGTTCTTTGATCAATAATGCAGTGTAATGGTGGTTTGTAATGAACGACTCAATAACCATTGGAAATAAATTATCAAATAATTCGTTTCCATACTTTATAAAAATGTGATCAACGCAAGATCTTGATGTAGCAGTAACTCTGGTAGGATTTTTTAAATAAGTTACAAACCCAAATTCACTCATTATATCTAAATGATTGTTAGAAATTGCATCTCGTTCCAGAATATCAATATTGATATTCCCAGTGATTATTTCAACCTGATAATGACAGTAGTTATTAAAACTCCGCAACGTCCTTCCAAGATCCTGCAAAAACTGATGTACGTTACTAGAAGGGGATCTATAGAAAGCTGTGATTGCGTATCATACATTATTCATAACACAATTTATTCGGAGAGATGTAATGACCAAGTCTGTTTTAATTAATTGAACAGTTTGCTTAATATTTTCGTTAACAAAAGCAATCACCCCATAAATTAATGTAGTACGCGTATATGTTGTAACCATGCAATTTGTATTTATCAATTTCCTGCTGTATATTCCAAGTCTCAGTAAGTACTATTACGTCAAATTTTATTAGTAATCATTGCAGAAATACGAAAAGTTCATCATAATTTTTGTTAATTTTTTTATACTCACATTAAAAATAGAAATAGAAATTAGATTACTATGCTTACCCAGAAGATCTGTAAACCCATCGACCTCACGAACTAAAGTTTCTTTATTATCAAAATCAAAATCCCTCTCTATTTTAGCTTATAATTAGACAGTTACTTAATAATAAACAAAAATGAAAACAGAAACAAAAATCAGATATACAGGAAATAAATTAAAAAATTTGAATGCCGATAAGGCGAAAAGAAATAAACATAATTTATTTTGCGACAGCACCTGGGACCTACAATTTTCAGTCATATCACTTTTCAACAATATCACTTTGTCACTCTTAACGGATATCATCCCATTGTTAGTCCAGGCATTTTTGCTTTCATGTTTATCAATCGCAATTTTTAAAAGACTTGCTCGTACCTGTGTCAGATCTTCTCGAATCAGAATGCGAGACCCTTTCAGTTTGTTTTATTGCTATACAGGGTCTTTACGGTCTTGTGATTTTATTTTTAAGGGATGATTAAACACCTTAAAAGAAGATCATTAACGCTAAAATGCCTTAACAAAAGTTGTATAATAAGAGAGATATGACTTTTTAAAATTTTCTTTTAGATTTTATTTTCTTATTTTTAAGGGGTGAATTTAATATGTTTAATTAAATTTAATTAAACAAATAAACATTTTATTTAAATTCTTATTTAAAAACAACACCTTACACTAGATGTTTGAAGTTATCGCTCGATGTATCCATGAGTTGGCATAACTTACAAGGCCTAGATCTTGCTGTCGAATTGTTGTCGCAGCTGCTTCAACGCGGTTACGAAAATAATCCACATCAATTTTTTCGTTGGTGTATACCATGGTCTTCATAAGACCCCATAAATAACAGTCGAGGGGGTTAAGGTCGGGTGACCGAGGAGGCCATGGAATAAGATCCCTCAGCCAATCCATTTAATTTCGAATCCTCCAGATGTTTGCAAATTAAACGATTAAAATGCGGCGGTGCGCCATCTTTAAGAAACCACATCTGTTGACGTACATTCAAAGGTACTTCTAGCAGTTCTAGCAAATGATTTTGCCAAAAAAATAATCAATTCCAGTCAATCGGTTTGGTAACACAAAAGGGCCAATAAGTTGTGCGCTGACTAATCCGGCCCAAATGTTTATCGCGAATCTGTGCTGCAAATGATTACAACGAACAGCATGTGGATTTTTAATTGCCCAGATATGAGTTGCTTCATCAGTTGCCAACACAATGGAAAAAAAGTTTGGAATTTCAGCATGTTTTTGCAGAAACCATTGGCAAAAATGCAAACGTAAAGGATGATCTGCAGGTTGTAATGCTTGTACTTTTTGTATATGGAAAGGATACAATTGATTTTCGCGCAGTGTTCGCCAAACAGTTCGATTTGAGACGCCTACTTGCGGAGATATTTCTCGAGTGCTACTGGAAGGATCTTCTTCAACAAGGTTTAATATTTCTTCTTCGGCAACCAATATTCGTTGGTATCGGCCAGGTCCACCATCCCGACCTTGACGTGTTTACAGTACACCAGTTTCTCGTGCACGGAATACTAGAGCAGTGAATTTTTGTGGAATCGGATTTAGCCTGTTAGTTACTTCTGTCAACGTATTCACTATTAGTGCGATAGACCATTTTTACGTTCCTTATTAGGGTTTATTTGGAAGAATTTATGCCAAACAAACAGTGCAGTGCATCAGCCTACTTAGTAAAGAGTTCAGTGATAGCCTATCGTTTGAATTTATGTTTACTTTGAACAATTTTTTGAATAATTGTTTTAACATTAATCGTCTTAGCTTTAATTTTTTGATCAATTGTTTTTGCGTTAATCGTTTTAGTGTTATCGACAATCATTCTAGCATTAATAACCTTCTTTTAAAGTGTTTAACCACCCCTTAAAAATAAAAAAAGCAAAATCTAAAAAAAATTAAATCCTATTATATCTCTCTTATGATAAAACTTTTATTAAGACATTTTAACGTTAATGACCTTCTTTTAAGATGTTTAATTACCCCTTGAAAATAAAATCACAAGATCGTAAACACCCTGTATATCTCATTGCGATTGCTCCGGTTAACAAATTTTACAATTATTGTACGTGGTTTCCCACTTACTGGTTTTGAAATTCTATGACTTATATCTATAGAGCTCGTCATAATTGGTATATTCAATTGTTTGTATCATAACTGCATTACCTTCATATCAGTGTCTTACTGATCTTCTTCATCGATACCGAAGGTTCTCGGGCTATTTCGTCTGGAATACTGTTCTAGTTCTTCGATTTTCGAATACACATTATATAGTTTTGTTTCCAAATCGCGAACTTACCATCATACATTTTTAAAGTGGCTTTAAATTGAGCAGTAACCTTTGCAGTAATTCTGTCTTTTATAACTTCAAGTAGTTTTTCCGACTGTAAAAATTTGTTAACTACTTTTTGGATAAGCGCATCATCTTTTGTCTTAGATTTGAGTGCTCGATCTTCGCCTCCCATTGTGCACCACGTTGAATTAATTATTTAGAAGCGATAACACAAAATAATACGAACTCAGACCACGGCACTGCTTGCAGAACTAATCGCAGCGACGCCGACGGTTCATGCGAGAATGAACATTACAAATAATACATAGTCAATTACTACCTAAGAATGAGATGTGATTCCGCCGATCTTGGAAAAGAACCACCAGCATTAAAGCTAAGAAAAAACATAAAAAATATAATAATAATAATATCTCGAACACCATCAGACGGATAAACATCAACTGACCGCATATAAGCGAGAGAACAATAATAAAAAATCTGTAAAAGGCTTTACCCAGAACTTCCGTCGTCAACATTGTGACACTGAATAATTTTAAAAATCAAATTAAGTTAGGAGTAAACATATCTTCAATTTTGTAATAAATTAAATACATTTTCAAATAAAAAGATAATGTATCCCGCTGGGGTTTGAACCCGCAGCATCTACAGAGCGAACATAACCGCACCCCTGCGTAGTGATCGTATCTGCATCGATAAATCCAACTACGCCACCGAGCCTGTTTGAAATAAGTCCGGCGCGCGCCTCTCTTGAACAGAACGGTGTTATTGTTGCAACGTTTTTACTCTTTTGTGACATTATCCTGTATCGGTTGAGTCTTATTTTAGGAAAAGATAAAGCCTGACCTCTGTCAAAATTATTACTTCCTTCTATTTCAAAATTAACCCAAAAATAAACAAAACTTTATTTTCTTTAAAGGTGCTCACCCTGTATATATTTGTATGAAATTGTATCGGTTTCATGCGAGGTAGATACAGTACATTTTTTTTCTATAATAATTTTCAAGGTCAACTTTCTAGGGGATAAGTTGCATTCCTGCAGGGTCCCTAGTTTTAATAATGTTGGTACATAGATTTTTAGTTCTTTTCTTCCACTAAAGAAATGATTGTCATTTTGACAGATATGTGATAATTTAATATTGCTTGCTTCATTTTTGTATTTAAAATATTTCTTGGTTTTCTTTTTTATCCGATTTTATTGATGATGATGATGATTCCATGTTAAAAAAAGAAATTTGTCAAGAGTTCAAATTAAGAAACTTTGACATTCAAAATTGACACATAACCATAATTTTGAAAAAGTGCTACCAACACGAGGTATAAAAATTTCCTAGCGTTTTAATCACATGTCTACCAACATTGTAACACTTTGACAGTTATTATAGAAAAAAAACGTACTTTATATAATATGTATGCAAAATATCGTCTTCCTCCGACAAATAGTTTTTGAGCTATACTGCCAATAGACAGACAGACAGACAGACCGACAGACGGACGGAATTAAGAAAACCTATTTTTTGTCATCTAGGGACCTTGAAACGTGAAGATCCGAAGGAATCTCGGAAGGTAATTTTTTCGTGATTACAATACCTCCTTCGTCTTTCGGACGAGGGAAGTAAAAATATATTGTATTGCCCATGTTTTTAAAAAGACGATATTTTGGTTATACTTTTATGTAACAAATTTTCTATTTTAAGAAGTTTTAATGTAAACCGCTTTTTCAGATTTCGTTCGTCCTATCTGCTTGCCTATTCCAGGAACTTTAACTGCAAAGGTTGGTGACACCATGTACTTGTCTACCTGGGGTTTTAAGTTCTTATCAGGAGGAGGAATAAAGCAAAAAATGTTGACGCAGTTAATAGAAAAGGAAGAGTGTGAACGACTGGGTCTAAAAGAAATTGGGCATAATACATTCTGTACTCGAGGTGATGAAAACAATATGGATCCTATTTTGCTTGTGGCAGGTGGAGCGCTGATGTCTCACGATAACTATCGATGGCATATCGAAGGCATCTCGTTATATTATGAAGATCTTAGCGTACCTATTCGTTATGTAAATGTATCGCGATACATAAATTGGATTCTAAACACTATGAAATCGTGGTAATGTTTTGTGATAAAAGTTCTTTTTTGAGATGAAATGTATAAATAAAATTAGCAATACCAATAAATTACCATATTAGATGTTGCAAGTGCATATTTTTTAATAAGGTTGCATATCTCGCTTACCTAGTTGGTATCTGATAGATTAAAAGTATACAGACACTCAAGACGGGAGAGTGCTTGGACATTAGAATAGAGTTTTCCAAAAAGTTGAGGTTATGAATATCATTACCTTAAAATTTGCTGCTCTGATTGTAACTCAATTAGACGCAATGGATGGTATTAAGGATGTAAATTTTTCTGTTTCGCATCAGTTTATTAATTTTACAACCAGAGATCGTATTAGAGTTTGCCTTAAACCCTAAATTTGTTGAACAATGTAACTGGTAATTAAATCGGGTCGTTTTGTTGCCAGTTACACATGTTTGTTAAAATAAAAAACTTTCTAATAGCAAGAATTTTGATAAAGGGAGTAACTTGGAGAGAAATTGGATTGTTTCAGTAAAAGGTGAACTGCAAAATTTTTAATGTTACTTCGCATTTAATTACTGCAGTATTGATACTTCAAACTTAAATTTAAGATTTACTAAGCTCCTAACCAAAAATCGTTAAAAAAGCAAAAGCTTTCACCGCTCAGGAAATGAAAACCAAAATGTAAGTTACATAACATTTACTGGTGTTGTGTTATTGTTCAAGAGTATTATATTAATATAACATGGGTTACTTGAACGTTTACAGTAATGAAAATAAAAAATAGTTTGTTATGATACGAGTTTAATAAGAAGCATTTTGTAGTAAGCATGGGTTTAGGATACGACGAGCGAAGCGAGGAGTGCCCTAAAGGAGTAAGTGCGACAAAACCCTTCTAAACCGGGTATCGTACCGTATTTTATCTACTTTGCCAAAAAAATTAAAATTCAAAATCTAGGTAATTTTGCGGCAGTTGGCAATATTTGTGCGATGCAATAAAGGCCGCTATTGACAGTTCGATATGTACACGGGGCGAATTACTTATGGTTGCCAACCTTACAAAAATTAATTACTCTGCTTTTAGTATCTTTATTCTATTACTATACGCAAACGAGTATCGTAATAGCCTCAGTACGAACGCAAAGTAGACAATAGTATATTGTGTATCTAGGACGAAAAGCGTAACATTCCCACACGACTGTGAATATTCTTGGGCGAGGCGAATGCCGAGCCCAACGACACACGAGTCTGGGAATGTTGCTTTTCGTCCAAGATACACATACTATTCTTCCGCCAATCGATACGAGTATTTAAAAAATTAAGAAAACGCGTCTTTTTAAATCCTCTATATAATAAAGAAGAACGATCCAAACGTGTGTGTTCGTCACGAAAATTACAGATGCCACGTCCCTGATTGAGTGAATGCGCCTCGAGGGGCGGAGCCCCGAGGGTCCCTTTAGAGAGGGGCGGAGCCCCGCGGGCCCCCTTGGAGAGGGTCGGAGCCCCGAGAGCTTTCTTGGAGAGGGGCGAAGCCCCGAGAGCCCCCTTGAAAAGGGGCGGTGCCCCACGGGCCCCCTTGGAGAGGATCGGAGCCCCGAGGGCTTCCTTGGAAAAGGGCGGAGCCCCTAGGGCCTCCTTGAAGAGGGGCGAAGCCCCGAGGGCCCCCTTGGAGCGAGTTGGAGCCCCGAGGCCCCCTTGGAGAGGGGCCGAGGGGCTTTCTTGGAGAGATGCGGAGCCCCGATGCCCCCCTTAGAAAGGGGGGAAGCCCCGCGGGCCCCCCTCGGAGAGGGTCGAAGCCGCGAGGGCCCCCTTGGAGAGGATCAGAACCCCGAGGGTTTCCTTGGAGAGGGGCGAAGCCCCGAGGGCCCTTTAAAGAGAGTTGGAGCCCCGAGGGTTCCCTTGGAGAGGGTTGGGGCCCCAAGGGCCCCCTTGGAGAGGGTTGGAGCCCCGAGGGCCCCCTTGGAGAGGGGCGGAGACCTGGGGGCTTTCTTGGAGAGGGGCAAAGCCCCGAGGGTTTCCTTGGAGAGGGTCGGAGCCCCAAGGGCCCCCTTGGAGAGGGAATCTCTCTCATCTTTTTTTTAATTCAATTAGCGAACCGAAGCGTAGTTCGGGTGACTCACTAGTCAACAATAATTACATTCGAAAAATATTCCCTGCCTAGGCCGGGAATATTATTCCTGTACAGTTTTATTGTAAATTACCTAGCAACGGCTGGTGTAATGGAATGTTTGACTTTGCTCCACAAAATTTAGCCAATAATGTGTCAGTTCTAGTACGATTGGCGGAAAATAGAATTATCTTCGTTTTAACTAATAATTAAGATAATTGATGAAATCGGAAATTGGTAATAATTGTAACACTTATTTGTATGGCTTCTATGTAGAAAGTGTAATCAAATTAAGTAGTATCAAGTATATGTGTGAATCCTTGAGTCAAAATAAGCAGATTAAGGTAAACTTACCTTAGTACAAACTCACACCCGTGATGACTTACAGCCCCTTAAGTGTCAATACGAAAAAATATATATAAATTAATTAATCAAGAATGCCTGCAGTACTCGTATTTCGTATACGGGAGTATATAATGCAGAATAATACACCTAGTAGGAGGACAGCTTTCCTCCACTCCTTTTAATTGATCAAGACCTGAGGGCATAATTACCTATACCTCTAATTAAATTGATAATTGCGCAATAATTAAATTGCCTGGGGCAAAGGTGATAATCCCACCATTTTGTTTATAATAATTAAATTGCCCGGATCACTTTGGTTGCCATTTTGTTTTTAATAATTAAATTGCCTGGGGCAAAGGTGATAATCGCGCCATTTTGTTTATAATAATTAAATTGCTTGGGGCAAAGGTAATAATCGCGCCATTTAGTTTTTAATAATTAAATTGCCTGGAGCAAAGGGGCACTTTGGGCGCCATTTTATTTTAATTGAAGCGGCGTCCATTTTGGATTTTTAATTAGCCACGTGATGCTCTGTATTCGTCACGCCTACCTTGTCCACACACTTTCTTTCTAACAATCATGCTATCTCTCTTGCATTCGTTGAAAGCGCCTCTTTATCTTTGTCGTACTAACTGGAAGGTTCTGTCTTGCACTTTCTAAAGTCGTATTTTATTTGAAAAACTTTTCTCTTCCAAGTAAGGTTTGAACCTGATACCATTGTATTGCTAGTCCCACACTCTAACCACTATTCTACGGAGACTTGTTAAAGATTTCTATTCTATATTCGCCTCTATGAAAGGCTGTTTAAATGGTTGCCTAACAATCCTCTTATGAAATCTTGTCTGGTTTTATATAGTAATTTTCAAACTTACGAATGTAATTACAAAAGGCTATTTAAACTGTTTTATTCTGTAATGCAAATCTCTTGTATTTCTTTTTCGAAATAGTAATTAGCTATGTACAACAGTGATTATTAGTTTTGTTACAAAAGGCTATTTGTGACCCCAGTTAATTATTTATTTATTTATTTTATTTAATTCGCACTCAGCCAACAGCCGTTAGGCCAATTATAGGCGTCGCTGTGCAGTTATGAGGACTTCCAACCCCACTAACGACTGTCATGATGTTTTATGACCGCCGGGACCAACTTTTTTCCGTGATAGCCATACCACGAGGCGCCGAGAGATGCAGCCGTAGAACTCCCATCCAAGTTCTGACCAGAGAGAGCGTTGCTTAACTCTGCTGATCGAACGTGGACGCTTGTTCAAGCTACACCACCCAGGACCCCCATGAGTTTCAATGCAATTAGCTTTTCCGCTAAAAGTGAAATTGTAGAAAGAACGCTAAGGTGGTTTTGTTGGTTTCAAACGTGTTTGCACTATGCTATACAGCAATCGATTTTCAAATTTATTTTAACATTTTTTATTCTGTAATGTAAATCTCTTGTATTTCTTTTAGATTACACGTGTTTTATATAGGGCACTACATATTTTGTTAGATTTCCAGCGTTCTATGAAAAATTATGGAATTTTGTGGATCCCACCTTGATATTTAAAAAGTGATAGACCTGAAACTGTACCAACATGTCTTTTTTGATTGCACGTAGCAAACTTCTTCTGTCTGTGAACAATTCGAAAAAAAAGATGTCGATGCATTTGTGTTATCGACAAAACACTATTAATTGTAAATTTGGTTTACACGAAAAAATATTATGTGAATAGATTATAGTATATTAAAGTATGAGTGGATAACAAGGTCTTTAAAACACGCGCGAGTTTTCGAGCACGACGGCGTAGCCGGAGTGCTCGAAATAGAGCAAGTGTTTTAAAAACCAGTTATCCACGAATACTTTACGCTATTTTTTATTATACCTCCAATACTGGAAATAAATTACGCACTAAAAACTTCGAAATAATTTTTGTGGTGATAAATCGAGAGGGCATAATAATATTGCTACTATAGTTACGAGAATTATTTACGTTTTTGTCGCGTCCATGTCCGTTGTTGCATTCAGTCGTTTCCTTGACAACCTTTAAAGCTCGGCGAGCTTTAATCGCCTGTATTCGCACGCTCAGGCGTGCTTTAAATGGCGATTCTGATGCAGGTATAATAAAAAAGGATTTATGATAATGACTCGATATTATGGGAGGGGGATATTATGTGTTCATATTTAAAATTTAAGTTACTGCAGAGATACAAAATTTGTCATCACACAAAACTTATAAAATAAAAAGAATAAACAAACAACACAATATAGATGTTAGGTTCTAGCTGAATTTAGCTTTTCGGTGGTGTTGATTTCTTGACCTTTTGGGGTCACCGGCGCTATTAATTACATTCCATAAAACTGTCTGCGAGACGCCTGCCCTATGAGAGCAATATTGTGTGATACAACCAAGTTGGTACGATACCTTGTTTTAATTGACGCATTTATTAATCGTTTTCGCTAATATCAGAAGTGGGATTGGTTCGCGTTTCACATGAAAGTGAATTGTAATCGTGATGGAATCAAGGGATGCTTTAACCGCTGGTTTTCGTTGTTTGCGGGAAGTGCCGGGCTCGAGTTGAATTTCGACACCGAAGATGCGGACGCTAGTTGGTGCTGTGTTAAATTTCAACAGCTGGCCGAGAAATTTCGCTGGTCTTCTCGCGAACAGGTGGCTGTAGCCGGGAAAAATTTTGAAAGGCGACGCTCCAGATGATTTGATGGCTGGAGCCTAGAAGGAAGAGATTGGAATGCGTTTAAGCTAAGTACTTAAGTTAAGATATACTCGGATTGCTAATATTGCGAGGTTAAAAGGGGAATTTGGTTAATCTGATCGGGATGCTCTTGGTTAGAGTGGCATGTTTTATAAGTTCTTTTAAATGTTGGTATAAGGAACGGGATTCTTCCGATCGTAACTGGGAAAATTTAAAAATTGATCTACAAATTGCGTTTCCTCGAAAACGTAATGCTAGTTATTAGGGATGTCGTACTCGGTCTAAAATCAAACCCGGGTACCCGAAAACAGTACCCGGGTACCCGAGGGTACCCGAAATATATTTAAAAAATGTTAGCGTACATCGGAACATTCTTTACGCCGCGAGTTTTAAACTGAACTAAATTGAAATAGTACCTACTCTCCCATCAAAATCACACAGAGGATGTTTACGTTACTTTATCGCATACTGACGCGATTTAATGGTACTATTGACGGGTTGAATATTTCCGTGAAGGGGATTTATTATATGAAACAAGAAACATTATGTAGTATGGGATGGGGTGATTCTGGTTATTACTGCATGCTTATGTTTTTCTAGAGCTTATTCCTACTGTTTTTAAGTTTTTATCATCTTCTCCGAAAAATGCTCACTTACTAGAGATTACATAATTTACTAGTCGGGTACCCGGGTCCTGAAAATATACCCGGGTTGACTATTACCCTGGTCGACCCGGGTACCCGGTACCCGCCGACATCCCTACTAGTTATCTGAGTTTAGTAATTTTAACAGTGATTTGTGTCCTTGTATGAGGACTATATTATGGACGAACATGAAAAATTTAAATAATTAAAAGCCAATTGATCCCAGTTGGTTTTAGTGGAAATTAGTCTTTTTGATATTTGTGATCGTTATTAGAGTCTCATCTGTGGGCTCAGATTGTCAAATTATATCCGAGTTAGTAACTGCGATTTTAACATTTTCACTTAATAAACGCTTGCTTGATGAGCCTCGTACTGACTCGTTTACAAAACGGCGGTTTGAAACACTGGGCGTTTGAAATTACAATAATGAAAAACCCGAATGTCTACGATGCTAAAAATCTGGTAATTCGAAATTTCAGTGCCCCATAACCGATGCTTCTAGCATTGGTATACAATACAGTTTCTGGATTAGGATAATAAAAAAAAAATCGAGAACAGGTCGGGTCGTTAACATATTTGTTAAGGTTTGAATTCTGGCCGTTCTGGCTTGTGGAATTATTTTTTTGTTAAAGCAGTTAAGGGGGCGAGGCTGTTAATGTAGCATTTTCTTAATTAACGGCGAAAATAGCTAACTAAGCCCATTAACTGCCGAACTTGTTTGAATTTTTTTTAGGTAAAGCTTTGTTTTTTTATCAAATTTAACGAAAGTAAAGCAGAAAAATGATAGAACCCGTCACCTTAGTAATGCACTAAGAGTTGGAATCCTAGCTTCAAGCAGTAGCTATTAAAGAACAAGTTGTTATATTCTATAAAAAAAGGTGTTTTTTGCGTTAAATGCGGACACGGCGTTACGTCCTGTTGGGCAAAAAAAGGGTTACAAAAGGTACTAGGCTCAATGTAAATGTGTGTTCGAGGAATTTTACAATTCGTTTTACGCTTGTATTAATTAAGAACATACTTGTTCCCTGATAACCGAAAAAATAGCTAATCAGGACTTAGGGTCGAGTAGTACTTTTACCTTGACGCGCACAATTTTGAATGTTTCTTGTGAGGGTGTCACGCTGGAACTCCATTTTCATATCGTACCAAATTACGTTCTGTGAAACATGGCATTCTTTATAGAAATATTGGAATGAATTCATTGCGTCTTTTTATACCTAAGGGAAGTCGACTTAATATTTTAAAATGATGCCATGATGATAACTGCCACACCGGTTATGACAAAACCTTGGCTGCCGTCGCAGCTCACTTTTGGTTTTTACCTTAAACATTGTCTGTGTAAGTAGCAAACCCTTATCCGGGAAAAAGAATGGTTACCTCCACCCAATTGATATGCGTTTACAAAATTCTTACAACTAATTTCGATTAAAATG
Source organism: Agriotes lineatus (assembly GCA_940337035.1). Lineage (NCBI taxonomy): Eukaryota > Metazoa > Arthropoda > Insecta > Coleoptera > Elateridae > Agriotes > Agriotes lineatus. The sequence goes on from CALNHX010000851.1 coordinate 71,314, forward strand.
TTGACGGCCAATGAAACGCTTCGAGTTTATCGTACACATCTGTGCACTTTTGGAACACCTAGTTTGGTAATCACAGACCGAGCCTTCAATTTTCTTTATCAAACTTACTTAAAGAATTGCATATTGAACACCACATGGTCGTTACTGGTGCGCCGCGCGAGTAATGTAACCACTCAATCAATTAACTATCAAAATAAATGCTTGCTGCCGCGAATTCTATATTTAGAATTCTCTGAACTAACAAGAAGTGTTAGAGTTGTGAAACATTGTGCAATATTGTGAAATTATGTGACGCCACTCAATCACCCCACCCGAAGATGGCAGAGGCTATAAATAGCCGTGCTTGTGTAATTTTAGTTAGTTTTATAGATTTGTGTCTTACAGAACGTTGCTAGTTTTAGATGTGCTTCTTACAGAACGTTACTCTGTACAAATTTGTAAGTCCTACATTTAATTAAAAACTTGTGTAGTAAAATAAATAAAGTTTTTTTTCGTTAAGGCCACGATTGGGCACTGTGAAATTTTGAAAAAAAATATTTTTTTTTTCATTTTACGCTCTTTTGTGTATTTTAATACTTAACCAAGTTTTCCGAAATCAACCAACACCGGTACGAAGCAACGCAACTTGGAGGACAAACATCGCCAAAAAGCAGCACCGCCAACTACTGGACCAGTCTATTGGAGACACATCAGTCTATTGCAGACACCTGCTCCATCGAGAAGTTTTCTGATCATCGAGATCACCTGTACGACCACTCCAAAGGAAGTCTACACGTTCCAACTACAAATATGAAGTAAGCAACCTTTTACGTTTTAAAGTGTGTGTGTTTGTTTTTAAACAACTTATAAACCCAATAACATAGTTTTAAATATTTATTTAGCCTACTTAGTACGTAACAGAACGCAGTAAACTTAATCCATCATCGCACAGATTAAGCACTGCTTTGTGTTACATTTTCCCTAGAATAAACTGTTTACTAACATAAAAATCAATCGCTAAAAATAATAGTGAATTTTTATGTTGAGACCACCACGTTTAATTTTCAACCAAATACAAGCAAATCGAAACATGGCAGATTTATTCCCACCAGGTTTTTCTGTACGAATGGTTTCTGAAATTACAAGTTACGACGGTAACCCACTAACTTTATCAGAATTTATTACATCTGTTGAGCTAATTGTATCCCAATTTTTAATACCAGCTCAGCCAGACGCTTATATTAATAAATTTTTACTGTCATCCGTTAGAAATAAATTAAGAGACAAAGCTTTAGAAGTCATTACCGGCTATGAATTCAATAACTGGAATGAATTAAAATTAACACTAATCAATAACTTTGGAGATCAACGATCAGAATTAAATTTAACCATAGACCTTGCAAAAATGAAGCAAAATCAAAAAGAGTCCCCTATTGACTTTTATAACAGAGTTAGAACACATTTAGCCACTTTTAATTCAAAAATTTCCCTTGGACCTGAAGCCAGACCTATAAAAGATTATAAATTAGTAAATTCAAAAAATCTAGCCCTTAGATCCTTTTTGAGCGGTTTAAATGAACCATTTGGCACTTTGTTACGAGCCAGAAATCCTAATAGCCTAGAAGCTGCTATCGCAATCGTTCAAGATGAACTAGATATACGCTATTCTCAAACTGCATATCGTAATTATTCACAAACTGAAAGTAATAAACCAGTAATGAATCGTCAGAATTTTCAAAACAACCCATGGATTAAATATAATGAACAAATGAAACACAATAATTTTAGACCTAATCAAAATTTTCAACGACAATCAATTCCACAGTTTCCTAATACATTCCGAAGCCCTCAGAATCCCACGTTACAACGTAATTTTTCTCAAACCCCAGTTTGGTATCGACAACCTTTTGAAAGAAATGTTTTCGCTCCGAAACGAAATTTTGTCCCTAATAATCCTGTTGAAAAAATGCAAACATCTACGATACACGCCGCCATTCCAAAACGACCCCTAACTAGTAACATGCAAAATTTAAATTCAAACAAAAGACCAAATTTTCGTTCTAATCATTTACAAGTGGCCCAGCCGAGTAATTTGAGATTTCGAGGAATTCCACGAGGATATCGACACAGAACGTAATGACCCACTTGACCCACTTCTTGAAGCCGACGCACAACATCGACATACTATGCGTCATCGAAACCCATCTGATTCCAGAATAAAATTTTAAAATCCCAGGTTATAACATATACCGTGAAGACAGAAACGCTCTAAAAGCCTCTGGGGGAGTTGCTATAATAGCCAAAAAATCAATCAACACTTGCCACTTGCAATTGCCCACAATCACTAATATAGAAACAATAGCAGTACTAATCAAGTTACAAAACCAACAACAGCTAAAACTAATTTGTACCTATAAACAACCGAATAAAAGGCTACTGGTCGATGATATTGAAAATATGTTCTGCAATAATACACCAACCTTACTAGTGGGCGATTTGAATTGTAAATGTACTGTGTGGGGTTGCAGAGTAAGTAATCCGAATGGCAACCGGCTTTATTCTGTGCTTGAATCCCATGGCATTCAAATTTCATCACCGCCAGAGCATACCTACACCCCATATCGTGCTAACCACCAATCTGACATCCTGGACATCGCACTTTATAAGAATATCACTTCTCCAATTCATCAACAGGTACTTTCAGAACTGGTTTCTGATCATTTCTCAGTACTTTTAGTTCTTGGTCAGCAACCAAAACTTAACTTAAATAGCACAGTCAAAATAAATTTTGACCTAGGAAAAATTGCAACACAAATGATTTTTTTGCATTATACTGTAAAAAGTGTGTATTTTAACATACTCAAAATCCCCATTAATCCCGGCCGAGAAAATCAGTCAAAATCCAAGATGGCGACTGAATTTGCCTTTTTCTCTATTTTGCTGCATTTATTGCCGTAAAAAAGATAGTGCGCACTCAAAATAGGTATTTATTGTGTACTGGAGCGTGCCATTTACATCAACTCAAAATCCCCATTAATCCCGGCCCAGGAAATCAGTCAAACTTGTAGATGGCAGCTGAATTTGCTATGTTTGTCATTAATATACAGGCAGTTCTTATATAAATAAAATAATAACATGTATTGTGTATTACACATTGTGTATTACACATCACATGAACTTTTATTACACATCAGACTTACAAGAACAAGAAAACGTAATTTCAACGTACGAGGGGTGATCCCTATGCTCCGTCCCCGACCAACTTCCGGTTACAAAATTAAAATTTATATCACCTTATTATTCTACGTAATCTCCTTTAAGCCTAATGCATTTATCCCACCGATGCTCCAGCATTGTAACGGCTTCCTGGAAGAAGGAAACCACTGATTTACATCATCTGTTACTTCATTATTGCATGAAAATGTCTTCCCCCGAAGCTATTCCTTGAGTCTGTAATCTCTAGGGGCGAGATCTGGAGAATATGGCTGATGTTCAAGTATAGTTCAAAGCCTGCATTGGCTATGGCAGCCATAGCAACACAAGAAGTGTGGCTCTGTGCATTATCCTGGTGATACAGAACACCACGTTTCAATTTGCCACGACGTTTTTCCTTTATAGCTTCGCGCAATTTTGATTTTAGCTTCGCGCAATTTTGATATTAAATTTGTATAATAGTTGCCTGTTGTTGTAGCTCCTTTTTGTAAGAAATCAATTAGAATAAATTACTCCCTGGGCATCCCAAAAAATAAAAGCCATTACTTTTCCGGCTGATGGATAAACCTTAAATTTTCGAGGAGGTGGAGAACCATGATGCTTCCAGTCCAATTATAAATCTTTAATGTCTTCACATAAAAAAATTAATTTTAATATTAAGGCTTGGTAGAAATGTGAAATTTTGAAAATATTTAAAAAACTGAAAAATTAATTTTTAGCTAAAGTTAAAAAATAGGTGTTTTCTGGCCTTGAAATTGCGCAGTTAGCTAAAAATAACACACTCTAAAAAAATCTCTTTGAAATCTTATTTAATTTACGAAAACGGGCAATTTTTGGATTTTGACAATTTCGAAAAACTCCATTTTCTCAATAAGTAAAAATCATTCGGTATATATGATAGAGGCTAAATAGGTTTTTAGAGAAGCACAAATTATTGACGTAAAAAGTTTTTTTGCAAAATCAAAAATAATAATTTTCCCATATTATGCCGATTTTTTGGCGGACACTGTATAACGATACGTATGAAAGTAATTCAAAAGTATGATGTAAATGGTATGCTTCAATACATAATAAGTACCTATTTTAAGTGCACATTATCTTTTTTACGGCAATAAATGCAGCAAAATAGAGAGAAAAAGGCAAAAATCGGAAAATTCAGTCGCCATATTGGATTTTGACTGATTTCCCGGGCCGGGATTAATGGGGATTTTGAGTATGTTAAAATACACACTTTTCAGAGTATAATGCAAAAAGAATCACTTGTGTTGCAATTTTTCCCAGGTCAATGGTATTTTTAAACTATTTTGACTGTACTAAAAGCCGCCCAAATTGATAAATGGACGAACTGGCTGGGGAGTATTTAGTAGTTCAGTCCAAACCAACTTAATAATTCCAACAACATTATGTAACGACGAAGAAATTGATAAGGCTATAGACATATTAATTCAGTCTATAAAAAATTCAGTTGTTTCATCCACCACAGTTCAAATCGCCTCATTTGTTGGCTTTACGGGACATGTCGCAATTGTGGCCTTAGAAGATAGAAGAACGGTCAATGCTGAGTGGTATACCACCATTTGCTTACCGGAAGTCATAGCTGAAGTGAGGAGAAACAATGCGAGGAAGCTCCCACACGGTAGCTCAAACAATCGATTATTTGAAGCGTCAAAACATTGTATTAATGTCCCACTGTCCTTATAGTCCGGATTTATCACCAAATGACTTTTTCCTATTTCCTCTGGTGAAAAATAAAATGCTTGGTCAGCGGTTTATGTCACCTCAAGAAACAGTTGAAGCATATAAATCCCATGTTTAAGCTATACCTCTTTCAAGAATGGAAAAAAATGTTTTAAGAATTGATTTGAACGCACGCAAAAATGTATTAATTGTAAAGGAGAATATTTTGAAAAGCAATAAACATATTTCATTGAATTTTTTTGTGTTTTTCTAGTACTATCCTGAAATTATTGCAGCAGCCCTCGTACTGCTGAATTAGAAATAATGGCAGATTCTATCACTGAATTACTAATAAATGCCTTCAAATCCTGTTTAACAATTTAACATGCTGAGGCGTTATCCTAATTGTAGAATTCTCACACACAACAGTAAAATCGTAAAAGTTAATTTGTTGCGAAAAATACGCAGACTGGTACGACAACTTGGGAAGTTCCAAGTTTGTTTGGCAATCGAAAGAAAACATATATTTTCTTCGTGATTAGTAAACTGTAAAATGCTTTAGTTTTTAGTTTGTGAACCCTTAGTTACGACATAACGTTAATTTTTTCCTCTGTGGAAGCGGCTTTTTCCAATTTTGCTTTACAGCGAATGAATGTGGAACAGGCGTCTGTTAAAGGCGTGCCAAAAGCTACATTGTAATTTTGGTTGATAAAGGCTCTAAAATAGCATAATTTCACTGATAATTCTGCATTTTTTTCACAATAAAGGTTGTAGAGTTTCGTAAAAAACACAGCGTTTTGCATCTAACATGCTCTCACATTTTGTTGTTTTGCATCTGACATCGATTTTTATGTGCTTATATAAAGTAAAATACCGAGTTGTGCATCTCATACGTATCACCATGCTATACTCTTTAAAATAACGAATCCATTGATACCATATCTAATTTTTTGTATTTTGTGCAAATACCCAGTTTTGCATCTAGCGGCCTCAATTATATTCTACAAGAAATCAAGGAATGTCAGCTTAAATTATTTTCCGACGTCGATAACAATGTTGACATCGATTTCCCGTTAAGAAATGAAAAATCATGGCTGATTGCCGTATTCACTTTGCTACACCTGGGATTCAGAACAGAATTTATTAAAAAATTAACAAGTTAGTCCTAGAAACAATGTCTGACTTGTGTTACGTTAGCCAGGTGGACCTTCTAGTACAACCCAGCCACGGAAAAATCCGGGCTGTAGAATAAGTTTTGCGCAATGCAGTGAAGGCTTTTCCCAAGAGCGCTCGCTGCACTCGCGCAAGCAAAAGGAGTTCAAAATAGCACCCTTATGTTTAGGATGAAAGAATGAAGTAAGGCCACTCAACTGTTTTTCGTAACCGAAAGTAACGTGAAAAAGCTTAAATGCTTAGTTGTTTCTTAAATTCCGTAAGATCCTAGTTTAACCAATATTTCCAAACCCCATATAAATACTGAACCCGATTTTAGAGAATACAATTCGTTCTCAAAGCATGCACCAAAAAGTTTTCGAAAACATGCGCCCTACAGCATGCATGAGAAATAATCTCGAGCATCGATTTTCAGGAACAGGAAATAGCAGCCCCATAAACTGGCAATTATCAAAAGCAGACACCAATTGCAAATCGAAGGGTACCAGCGCTACATGCTCACGGTTACTCAAAATTTATAAAAATTGTAATATGCAACTCGACATACCCAATAATTGTTAAAGCTTGCCAAGATAATATATAACAAAAAACAGAAGGTTTTGGATCATTCCCAGAACACAAGCCCTAAAAACCACAAATTTAAACTGAGGTGAAAGGTTAAGAAACCGGAGAGAACGACTACAAAAATTGTGCCGCAAACTTGAGCACAAATACTAATGTTCGCAGCTAGGTAGCCTGGAATAAAACCCTAACATAAGACAGCTCCTTCACAATCATCCACTCCCATCTCCAACTTCAATCACAAGACCAAAACGTTCAATCCCAGTACTGAAAACCAAACCACTAAAAACCCTCAAAACTTATCACATCACGAGGAGTTAAATCCAAACCAACCCAAAGAACAAATGCAAAGCTCATCCTGAAAATAAGAAAACCAAGAAAACTTGAGGAAAAGCTGAGGATAGATGTTTACTCTACAGGAAAATGTGATCTGCGCTATAGTACCAAACCAAACTACCCAATATAAAGTATCTTAAATTAGTAGGAACTAACAAATCGGCAAACATTTTAAGTTTTTCCGTCAACCTCTCTATAAAGTGTGATATTACGAACACATTTATGTACGAAAAATGTCACTTTTTGGACACCACTAATTTTTCGTTCTTAAACGTTTATAGTTCGCAACAACTCTTATAATTCACACTGCCTTTTATTTTAATTATGTTTTTTAATTATAACGGTCGACGAGAGTAGCGCAGATGGCTAGGCGCTTGCCTTGCATTAAGCAAGCTCTCGGTTCGAATCCCGCGAGGGTCGGAATTTTCCGCAGCCTTCGCGATTTAAACTGGGCTCGGTGAGATCATTCACAGTTGGGCACCAAAGTAACTGTGCTCTACTCAGAACCACAGAGCTAAGAGCACTTGCACTTGCTGTTCTCACCTGAGCCCGCCGTCACCGGCGCTGCTGAGGTTTGTTTGTTTAAGTCAAATTACGTGCGCTCAACCAATTTTTATGGGCATTGTGTTTCCAAGGGCTGATTATGATCAGGTACGATGGCGCTTTTCTGTTTTGATATTCCCATAGTAATTACATTTTCTTTAGCTCTTAATTAATATTGCAAAACCGGAAAATCCGATCTGGGACGCCGCCGTGCTGCTATAATTTTCGACTCCGCCGGATAATGTCCAATCTTGATGCTTCAATCTGGGAAGTGATTCAGCTTCGATCACGGGCCCATTAAGGGAACTCATGGCTGTTTGATATAGCAACCCCTAACCAGTTTTTCCGTCAGTGATTAGCGAGTGCCAGAAACTTAGGGCTAGTGCTGCCTTTGGCGGTAATCAGTATATTCAAAGCAGATGCTTGTCCCGGCCTTCGAATTGATTTGGCTCGGCTGTTTACAATTATTTCCCGTTAATTATGTTTAATATTTGGAATTTGAATTCCGAAACCCACCACAGTCAAGATTTGCATTTACAATCAGTCATTACTTGATTATATAGTTCAATTTAATTCTTGGCTTTATTTGATATGTATCTGGATATTATTATATTTAATCTTGCTCATTATTAAAGCTGTAATTTTGGTGTTTAATAGGCCCTCTGTAAAGGGAGCATTCACGCCTTTTGAATTCAATATCCTGGGTAGAAACGTTTAACGATATGAGAGTGGTAAGCCTATCCCTTGAGTTATTTGGTAATTACAATTAATTTGAGAACCTGAAAGGGGCTTTTAACCTTTGTGCGTGTCGCAACCTTCAATATATTTACACCACTGTAGTATGATAATTTATTTGTGATTAAATTACTTTCAATGATTACTGTTGACTTTACAAGACGACTTATTTTTTATTATTAAATAAATGCTAGTCGCTTGTAGTTATTATTTTGAATTATTTGAAATCTTTGGATCTCTGGCGCCCATTTTTTTGAAGATATTGCAGGGATACAGCTGGTGATTAGAACTCACGACTTAATTGCCGAAATTTGAGTTAGCTCGGCCATCGCGGTAAGTAAAGAATTTTCAGAGCTGCCGTGGTGTATAAACTGTAGGGGGGTTGATCTGCGATTTTTTTTCTACTCGCAGGTCGGCTTCTTTATCGTTTCAATAGTATTCCTTATAGTAAATGGTACATACATATTACTGACAGAAGACAAAGAAATGATGCAGCTCTTACAGTCAATTTCGATATTTTCATAGGAAATCTCCATAACTATTGGACATATAGAAACATGGATACCCCATCCACGATTTTTTTTGAGAAAAGTTTAATGGTGCAAACGACAATTGGCTGTTGTTTTTTGTTTTCGAGTTATAAATGAATAGTAGTTTGTAACCAAGGCACTGAAGTTTAACTTTTTATCACGAATGTGGATTTAGTTGCCCAGGCCCGTAGGGCCGATGCAAATGAACCACATGAGGGATAAAAAGGAACTTCAGTGCCGAGGTGTACACTATATTTTATTTGAAATCGAGAAATCGTGAAATTACAACATTTTAACCAACTTTTGTAGGTTATGCTGAAATCGGTTGACGTTTATCTGTCGCCTCGCGACTTACAAAAGAGTCGTAAGACAATGGATTACTTTACTGCCTATTTCTCGTATTTTAATGACGATTTCGGCGTACTTCACTGCCGATTTCAAGTAAAGTTTTTTTTACTTCTCGTTTTGTGGCTATATCTCGCACGTTTACGATAAGAGAAAAACTTATTTCTACGTTTATCATGCACTTTTTGGATGAAAATGTAGTGGCGTAATTAGTTTAAAAAAAAAGGCTTGTAGTTAAGAGTTATGCAATAAAGTTTGATTTTTATATTGAACTTATAGTTGGCTGTGTCATCATAAGAAAGATTTTTTTTTAAATTCAAGTGATATATACAGAGAGTTTATTATAACGCGCGTCTATTTTAAATTCCAATATGGAAACTATACTGAGTATGTAAAAACCTAATATATTCTACAGAGGAGGGAATTCTGTTGTTGAACTGATATAAATATTTCAGTTTACAGCAAGTGTGTGGGTTATATTACATGTTACATTCTCTGTTGTTCTGTAATGCTTCGTGTTTAAGAAAATTACGGTTAATATATAGCATTTTAAAGTAAACGCATTTACACATGGCGTGGCGAATCTTTAGAAACCAATAGTACCAATCAAGTCCTCATGGAAACGGGAATACCACATTGTGCGTTAAAATAAATTCACTGTATTGTGACACCATTAATTGCCTCTTTTAATATAATTACTCTAAATCTATCAACTTTACAATCAATAAAATGACCCTCTCTACAGGGTTAGGTCGCTATATCCAAAATTAAACTGCTACTATTGTGCTATTTGTAATTATCTAAAATTATAATACACATTTATTTGTGCACGCTCTGTATGCTGCAATGTTTAAATGACGGGAATTTCCTAACATGATAGTTCTACCTGATGAGACCTTGACTATTCCAAGATGGTTCACTGGTCTTTGACAGCGCATAAACCGTTTAATGAAATTGTTAATGTCCACCCAGTAAACGCTTTTGCTATGCAAGAAAAATTTAATATAAGTACACCGCGTCACAAAACAAAACAGTACTATCCACGCCACTGCCGGAAGCGACATTTAAAAGCGACGCCACGAGCACTATCACAAGTTTACACCTTATAGATGAGAAATCTGACCTTTAGGTGGCTTATAAGATAATGTTGTGCTACCTGAATCCTCGCTGGACGATCCAGGATTGTCTGTACAGGATGTCGTTACCGGCCTGCTGTTTGCAAGGCACAAATCAGCTCTCGTTTTCCACCTCGATGTCGGCTGCAATTGATAGCCTCTTGGATCGCTTTCGCTGAGGCTGAGGGCCGTAATACAGGGCTCAGGTGCACCACACGTACAGGGCTTGCTTATGCACTTTATACACGCACTTATAAAATTGGTTGGACCATCATAAAATCACTTCAAAATACTCTGGCTTACGCTGGACCAAATTGATTCATCGTATCTACGTGTGCGGAAGCTCAATTTCCGGAAAAGCTGCCACAAATCACCCAGGGCACGCTCTCTTAATAAAACTCAACTTCTTGGTAAACGTGGTTATTTTAATAACACATGAATATCATTTATTGGGAGAACTTAGCAACTACTTTAATTTGTTTTAACACACAGATAATGTTATTTTAAAAATATCATACTATCATTTATTTACATGGCCTGCTATTTTATAAGAAATCTGAACTTTAAAATATTACCTTTTTCGCCAATCATACTAGAATTGACACATTACTGACAAAGTTTTGTTGAGAAAAGTCAACCATTCCATTACATCAGTCGTTGCTAGGTAATTTACAATAAAACTGTACAGGAATAACATTCCCGTCCTAGACAGGAAATATTTTTCACGTTTTCCTACTTACTTTAATTACTCGTATCGATCGGCGGAAAAATTGTATGTGTATCTTGGACAAAAAGCAACACTCCCAGACTCCTGTGTTGTTGGGCTCGGCATTCGCCTCGCCCAACAATATTTACAGTTGTCCGGGAATGTTACGCTTTTCGTCCTAGATACACAATGTACTATTACTTGAAATTTTTATAATTAATATCTGTTTTGTTGGTTATGTTATAAATTACTAATAATTATTATTTAAAATGTGAGGTTACTAGAATGTGTCCATAGCGTATTTCATATAAGGCGATTTATTCATTTTTACTAATTATAACAAAAACCCACGATTTTCGATGTAGTTTTTAATATTTCTTCGTTCTCTAGCTGAAGGCTTGTGTCATTTAGTATATACCTGATTAAACAAAGTATCTGTCATTGCATTGTTGCAATACCGACCGTTTGATTTCCAGAATCGATCACGTTTGACTGTTGCTTATAATGTTACACGGCGTGCGTCATATCTTCGAACATATGAAAGATTGTTTTTTTATCCATTAATTAGAAAATTTTATTCTTGATAGAAATCTCTGCATCTTCTCAAACTAAAAATGCACTGGCCAAAATTTATATATCTATTTTCGTATACGGGAGAGGTTCGAAAATATGAAAATGACCCTTTATTTTTGAAAATGCACAAAAATATTGGTTCGAAATATTTGTTATAACATATCAATTAAAAATTATAATTGTTTTCAGTTTTCGTTGATGTTTGGATCGTTTGTTATAATTTGTTTTTTACTTTGGACGCAAACAAATGAGATTTTTAGCACCAATTTCGATTAACACAATTTTCTGGTTGCTAAGTGAGCCAAATTCAAATTCGACAATACATACTTATCGTATCTGATAATAAATTTGAAGAGCTTCATTTTCTGTAATACACAGGGCGGTAAGGAAGAAATAGTAGAAACAAGTAAAAATTGGTTTTTGGAATAGGTGACCGTGACTTCAAATTTGACATCTTCTTTCAATTATGAACAACTTTTCCAAATAAAGTTTTTGATTCTTTTTAAAAATAAGCCTATTTTATTCTGAAGCCATTTTCAATCTTCGAACTTCCCCTGTACACGAAAGGAAATATTTAAATTTCGGCAAGTGCATTTTTAGTTTGAGAAAATGCAAGAACCTTGATCAGTATAGCATTTTCTGATAAATGGATAATAAGAAAAATGTCATGTGTCCAAATATATGACGGACACTGTACATTATGTTATATACTATGATATATATATGGGTATGGTCTTAAAATGGCAAATTATGTTAAAGAAAATATAATGAACATGCAGCTTAATAAATTATAATGCAAATAAAAATGATATTGAATACAGTTTTATCATTAAAAATTCTTTTTCATACAATGGTATCGACAGTTCTTCAGCAAATTTGACTGTCCATTATTAAAACAACGATCAGTCAGAAAGAAATCATAGTTATTAATTCAATTACATGTCAAATTGTAAACGATACCAACAAATTGTCCAATCGTTGATTGCAAGTGTACTCAATTTGGTTGATGAGGATAATTTTGAACTAAGTTGTTACATTAGTCAGATTTTATCTGCAAAAGTAAATATGAGGAGCAGACTTGCAAAACGCATTTTGTCCATTTTTTTCACTTTTGAGTTATAGGTGGCGTTGCGTTCTCTATGTCAATAGGCAAGTGTATTTAATAATTTGGACATTCAAATCCAATTTTGTCCTATAGAAAACAAGTCACTGAAACATCCTGGACATTCAAATAGCGTTTTGTCCGCGGAGTTTTGACAAACTAACAGCAGTTTGTCCATTGAACTTGGACAAACTGCAGTTTGTTTGACAGTTGATATTAGTAATACACGTAAACTTGCTTTGTGATTAGTTTCTGTGAATCTTTTTGCAAAGTAATGAATGTTAGTGAGGGTGAACATGTGGTTGGTGTTGAAGACAGAGGCAGTAGAAAGCGTAAGCAAACTATAACCAGTAGGGAACGAAAAAAGGAAATTAGGTAAGTTTGTGGAATTTGTAGGTTAGAATATAATTTATGATTAATAAAAATGATTAGTTGTATTCAGATACGCCGATCATGATCCAAATTTAGATTGCTTTGAAGCTTTATGTCGGCATAAAAAAGAAACTGGACCATTGCAATGCAAAACTTTTTCCAAGAATGATATAAAACTTTGCCGCCAAAAATTTTTTCACGAAGCAAGCAAAATTAAACAAGATGGCATTCTTGCTCAATTAATGATGGTAGAGGCTCCTAAAAGGAAGCGATGTCGAAAGTCTAACGGAAAATCACATGATCTGTCTGTGAAATACTTTGTAAGTTTTTTAAACTTAACCTCACTACTAGTTTTCCATTTTATTATTTTTTTAGCTATTGAGAAATAACTTGAAAGAAAGGGTATGTCAAAAGATGTTTATGGCAGCGTTTAGTGTAGGCCAGCATCGGTTGCATAATATTGCATCAAAAATCAATAGGGGAGTAACCAGTTTCGTAGAACATCGAGGTGGAGATAAGCGTTCCTCAAAATACAAATAAAAATTTGAAAAAGTGAAAGAGTTCATTGCCAATCTAAAAGGCCACGAAAGCCATTATAACCGCAAAAAATCAAGAAGAATTTATTTACCTGCTGATTATAATATATCAATTTTAACGGAATTGTATAACAAAAACACTCCCGAGAATTTGAAAGTGAATTATAAGTATTTTTCCAGAATTTTTAGCAACCACTTCAATATTGGATTTGGCAGTCCAGCGACTGACGTTTGCAGTTATTGTGTGCGAACCTCAACGCAAATAAGTAATGCTAAAGATAAAAAAGAAGCGCGCCATCTCAAATCACTGTTAACAGTACATAAGACTCGAGCGAAACAATTCCATAAAATGATGAACGAGTCGCAAAACGCAGCCAATACTGCAACATACTGTTTCGATCTTCAGCAAAGTTCAAGTACTGCCTAAAGTGCCTATTCAGGAGGCATTTTACTCCCAACAGCTCTCACTGTATTCTTTTTGTATAACGAAAGTTAATTGTGAGAATCCTACATTTTACATCTGGTTAGAGCATCAAGCAGGAAGAGGAGCAACCGAAACTTCTTCAGCACTACTTCACTTTTTGAAATGTTCAGAGTTCTCTGCAGATGTTCATAGTTTAAAACTCTTTTCGGATGGCTGCGGAGAACAAAACAAGAATAGCCATGTTGTTCATATGTTAATGTTATGGCTTAAAAACTTTGCCCCAAAAACAATTCAATCGATTGAATTAATCTTTCCTGTCAGGGGTCACTCATATCTACCAGCGGATAGGATATTCGGGCGGGTAGAGAAAGTGTTACGGTCCCATAGCGTTTTAAAGAAACCTGAACAATACTGGGATGTTTATTCAAAGGTAGGAGATGTTCACAAGTTGGGTACTGACTGGTTACTCTTGGATATCAAGAACGCTTCTGTTTGTCTGAAAAAGCTGAAAGGTATTAAAGAAGCAAAAAGAATCATAATAAAAAAGTCATCCAAAAGAGACTGGTGCATCTTAGTAAAATCTGAAAACTTCTACAGAACTAATGATGTCTCCAAAAAATTTGAAACGTTGTTAAAACCTAGAAAAAGGCTTGAACACGTTCAGCTACCAGAAGTCCCTCTGCAACATGAAATAAAAGTCAAGAAACTGCAAAGTTTGCGCAAACTTCTTGTAAGTCTTTCTGGAGAAAACTGGAAAGAGGATCCAGATCTAGAGTGGTTCGTACCTATTTTAGCAAGTCAGGAGGTTCTGTACAATCCAAAATCTGCTAATGCCAGTGAGGACCTCAAAGATGAAGAAGAGTCAGATGAAGAAGAAATTAATATAATATAATCTAGGTGGTACTCTGTAATATACTTTCTGTTAATAAATAAAAACTTTAGTATTATTATTTTTCCTAGAAGTTACTTGGGATACACGTTTTCGCGTTTTTGACATTGCATGAACAATCAAAACAGCCATAGTCCACAAAAGACAATCAAAAAGCATTTTGTCACACAATTTTTTGCAAATTACAGCTTTAGAGAAAAACATTGATGTGCAGAAATTATATATAGTACTTACTAATTTTTTCACAAATTTTATATGTGATAATTTTTATGATACATTATATGCGCAAGAAGCTACAGTTTTTTGAGTTTCCTGAAAAATTACAAAAATGGACATCATGCGTTTTGCAAGTCTGCTCCTCATATTATTAGAAAGGATAAAACATAAGTTTGTTTCTTATATATTTGTTGTATAAAAAGTTATTGTAGCACAATGACGGGTAATAATTGGTGACAGGCACAATTGGAGAACCAATTAACCTAAAATATGTAATGTTTAGCTTAAAAGTCATAATGGTTGAAAAGTAGGAATCTGTCATTTTTACTTCCTTTTACAATAAAGGAAGTATTGGATATACCCCAAAAATTATAAATTGAGTTTTCAACAGATGTTCACGTTTTAGAGTGCCCTGAACTCAATAAACATGTTTTTGTTCATTGGTCTGTCTGTCTGCGTGTCTGTCTGTATGAACAGAATATCTCAAAAACTAAAAAACGTATGGTGTTGAAACTTGATATGTAAGTCTTGTGTACTATCTAGATGATACAGCAAGCTTTTGAAGAAAATCGCATAACCGCAAGTATGATGTTTATTCTTGGGATTTTTCAGTTTTTTCGATTTTACCAAAAACGGCTCTAACGATTTTTTCAAACTTTACATTTTTATTACATATCGATCATTTTCCATTTGAATATCTTTAAAATGTGTTTCTCTTGGTTTTTTCCTTTTTTATTAACTCCTGTTTTAAATAGAACACCCGGTATATTATTAAATATTTTAATTCAGTTTAAAATTTTAGAGAAAATTTGTCTCTTCAACTAACGCTCTATTTTGTACGGTTTCTGTCAAATTTGTAATTTTTGAAATTTTTTGAAAAATGCTTAAAAATTAAAAATAAAACTTTTGGCTAATTATTGCATCACTTTAAAAGGAAGTTGTGTGCGTGTATCACACAAGATTTTTTTATATTTTATTTTCAAGGTTTTAGAGAATATAAGAAAATAACAATAACAATTGTGTGTGTAAAATTTTGAATTAGAAATTACACCAATTTAAAAAAAAAAGTAAAAAGTATAATAATTCTCTATTCTATAAAATAAATACTGGTATATATCCAGTAGAAGTGTATGTATAAAATCAAAGTGGTTATAATAAAAAGATTTGAAGAAATATGTAAATGTTAAGTATACGAAAAACATAACCAGTAGGCGCTGCTGGCAAGGATGCAAGTAAACCGGTGTGAAGATGGCAGCCAGAAGTTAGCAGCCAAAAGTTACGAACATTACCGAAGAGCTCATAGATATACAAAAAATCGTAAAGAATGACACTAATACCACATACAAATCAATCAAGGAATTGCGAGAACCGACTATTGACAAAATTTACCCCCCTTAAGAACTTCAAACTGTGAACAAAACTTTTTAGCATGAGAAGTAAAAAGGCATAAAGAAATTTTAATTGTCACACTCCACATATCTGGCACCCAACCTTTGCTTAAATAAAATTACAAAAATGCATCTACAATACTACACATATTCTATAAAAAACGTAAATTTGCAAAAAACAGGCGCCTTATTTGAAGAATGAAAGAGTTAGAACAAATTTTAGTTGCTGTACCCAACATATCGGATAAACCACCCTCGCCTAAATAAAATATTAAACTTGTGGCTCGGCTACTACACATAGAACACGAACGAAACTTTGCTAAATACATGCCCTCTATATTCCTAATAAAAGGGCCCAAACAGATTTTAGTTGCCGTACTCCACATAGCGGGTAAACCACCCCCACCTAAATAAAATAATAAATTAGCAGCTCGGCTACTACACATAGAACACGAACGAAACTTTGCTAAATACATGCCCTCTATATGCCTAATAAAAGCTCCCAAACAGATTTTAGTTGCCGTAGGTACTCCACATAGCGGGTAAACCACCCCCACCTAAATAAAATAATAAATTAGCAGCTCGGCTACTACACATAGAACACGAACGAAACTTTGCTAAATACATGCCCTCTATATGCACATATTATTTATTAATCTATTGTCTTTAACCGATAATAAGCACTTTAAATGTATAATTCGAAAACACTACTGCATTTCGCGGAAGCTTCATTAGTAACACCTTCTCCACAAAACAAACACTTATTGCTCACACTAGATGCCTTTTGTAAAAGGAATCCCTTTAAATACTTTCTCCAAACGTTTATGTTTTCAGATATAGTAAGCGGCTTCTCCATGACGATATTGTGGAAGAAATATAGAATAAATACGCCGCAATTATGGGCGTCTTTTTGAATTATATGTTTTTGAACGACAAGTGTCCAATATTCGTATCTTTGTGTTATATTTCCATTAAAATGTGAATTATAATACGTGATGAAATTTAAGAAAATTTTCAACTGTTTTTCAGTCTTTGACATTGTGCTACCGTAGGGGTCAAAAAAGCTGAAAGTTTTTTTTATAAGGTCAGCTATTGCCGAGCACCAATGGTTACCATACATCAGCACTGGCATTACTAATAAATTCTTGTGAATTTGAGTTGTCGATAAGAAATAGTCGCTATATGCATTTTCTGTAAATATCGTGGTTGAGTAGTTTGTAGGTATCACCTGAAATATTTCGTATTTATTAATTCCAGCACCAAATCTATTAAATAATTATTTAACCAATTATTGCCATTTAATGTACAATAATCTTGTATGTGTAGCTTGTACAAGCAGTTAGTATTTTCATATGTAGCTACAATATATCCTCGTCCATTTGTTAAGATTTTGTAATAATCAATATCATCTACAAGACCATTCTCCAAAAAACGTAAATTTTTAATAACTGTCCATCGTCGCTCGTCATCTGTTAAAGAAATCCCAGGGGTTGTTATATTTGGTAATAAATAAAAATAATAAAATTCTTGTAATTTTAAAAATATTGTGTCCCAAAAATGTTTGTCTCTATGAATTCTTTCTATAGTTATCCCTTTCTGAGTAAAAATGACAAAATCGCACCAATGCCTATCTGTAATTTCAAGAAGTCCTTGGATTTGATAATAATAATTATGTGTAGTTTTCAATTTACCGGCCTTATCTAAATAGGTTGGATGTACTTCTAGAGGATTGAAATTTCGTATTGAAAATGGACACTTTATCTCCACGAGTCCGTCGTTATCTACTAAGCCATCCGGCGACGCTGCTAAACAAGGATGAGCTTTGTGGATATGTAGTCCAGCTGCACTAATTTTATTTTTCGTCTGGTTTTCGTAACAGTAGACGGCGGACTGTTCATTTTCAATACCGAACATAATAGCCGTAGTGTGCAAAGTTTTTTTATTAAGAAAACCTTTTGCAAGATTTTCGAGAGAGGAAGTACTTCGAGCTTTACATACACTGCCGAAATTGGATGAAGTAAGTCTCTTACGACGCTCTTCCAGCCACTTGGAAGATGTTCTTTGAGATCTTGTGTTCATTTCCATGTCTAATTTTTGTTGCTCATTAAGAGCGAGAGAGTTCAAAAACGTACTACACTTTTCAGATAAAATGTTTTGATTTGTTGATAAATAAGAATGCAGTACACTGCTCTGACATAACTTACAAGTAAAACTGATGTCTATAGTTTCCTTGTTTTCAAACATGGCACAATTTTGGTGCACCCATCCGTCACAAGAGTCGCATTGAACCCACGATGTCTTTTTATCAAAAGTGCCGAAACCACAGTATGTACCGGGTGGCCAATTAAGAAGGGCACTCGGCCCTATCTCGAAAAGTAATTGTCGTAAAGACTTGGGGTAAAAAAATTTATGATTAAAGCGGCAAAGAGAAAATGCTGGAAATTATTTTTAAGTTTCTAGAATGGCCGCCAGGAGGCGTAATCGCATTCTTGAATTTTAAATCCCGTTTTTTGAGAAATATTCTTATATTACAGTTAGCTAAAATGGACACCGTTTTAAAGCTGAGATAAATTCGATTCTTTTTTGTTAAATGCTTTTTGCTCAATCTCTTAAGGGAAAGTGGTGGGGGGTGTCCGAACATTTTCGGAAAGAAATGTCAATAACTTCAAAATGGCTGAACGGATTTTGTCAAACTTGGAGTCGTTGAAAAGGGCATTTCTTAGGCTATCAATGCTGCCTTGAGCGGATTGATTTAGATTGCTTGTGTCGCCGCTAGAGGGCGTTTTGCGACAACACTACAAATGAAATGGATTTTCTCAAAAAAATTAAATGCAACGATATCACTTTTATTGGAACAAAAGATAGCCAAATAAGGGCCTAACACGCTAGTGAAAACCGCATTTCGATATTTGTTTCCTAACCTAAAATATCAGTAAAGGAAATTACAAATCGAAATAATGTCGCATCTTTGGGAATATTATCAGTATACCTGCCATTATTAAATCCTAATTATCCTTCTTTTAGCAAAATATATATAAATTTACTGTTAAAATACCAACATTATATTTAAAATGTCAATAATAATTAATCCTTTATCTAATAGAGTTGTCTGTCCGGGACGCTGTTTTGTCTGTCCGGGACGCTGTTTCAGCAGCCAAACCGTAAGAGATAGATAAAAAAGTTATGAAAGTTATATGTTTGGAATGGTCATGTCAGGTCAGGAACCGAATTTCAGTCACGTGACACTTCCGGTTTTCGAGAAATCACGTGATTTGAAAACCGGAAGTGTCACGTGACTGAAATTCGGTTCCTGACCTGACATGACCATTCCAAACATAACTTTCATAACTTTTTTCTCTATCTCTTACGGTTTGGCTGCTGAAACAGCGTCCCGGACAGACAAAACAGCGTCCCGGACAGACAACTCTATTAGATAAAGGATTAATTATTATTGACATTTTAAATATAATGTTGGTATTTTAACAGTAAATTTATATATATTTTGCTAAAAGAAGGATAATTAGGATTTAATAATGGCAGGTATACTGATAATATTCCCAAAGATGCGACATTATTTCGATTTTTAATTTCCTTTACTGATATTTTAGGTTAGGAAACAAATATCGAAATGCAGTTTTCACTAGCGTGTTAGGCCCTTATTTGGCTATCTTTTGTTCCAATAAAAGTGATATCGTTGCATTTAATTTTTTTGAGAAAATCCATTTCATTTGTAGTGTTGTCGCAAAACGCCCTCTAGCGACGACACAAGCAATCTAAATCAATCCGCTCAAGGCAGCATTGATAGCCTAAGAAAAGCCCTTTTCAACGACTCCAAGTTTGACAAAATCCGTTCAGCCATTTTGAAGTTATTGACATTTCTTTCCGAAAATGTTCGGACACCCCCCACCACTTTCCCTTAAGAGATAGAGCAAAAAGCATTTAACAAAAAAGAATCGAATTTATCTCAGCTTTAAAACGGTGTCCTTTTTAGCTATCTGTAATATACGAATATTTCTCAAAAATTGGGATTTAAAATTCAAGAATGCGATTACGCCTCCTGGCGGCCAATCTAGAAACTTAAAAATAATTTCCAGCATTTTCTCTTGGCCGCTTTAGTCATAAATTTTTTTACCCCAAGTCTTTACGACAATTACTTTTCGAGATAGGGCCGAGTGCCCTTCTTAATTGGCCACCCGGTACATTGTGTGAAATCTTCAAGCAGTAGAATTTCACTGCGGTTAGAGTCTTCGTTTGCAGGTAAAATAGGCTTTAACGCATTATGTTCCTGTCTTAAAAATCTTCCAGAAAAGTGTGTATGATTTTTTTAAATTTCTTTTTCCAAGTCTTGTCAATCCTGTTTTCTGTATTTTTAAACTTAATTCGCGACATAGTGATAAAACGTGCTCTCGTACTATGCGAATAAATCTGGAACATTTTAAATTTTTCTGGCCATATAATAAGTTAGATTTCAAATAACCGAAATAGTTTTCAACCGGAGCATTGCTTAATCTGTTAAGATTATATCTGGCTAACTTCAACATAATCCCGCTATATAGTGGAAAATATGGCAAATATTTGTTCAGCACCAACTCAAAAAAGGCCTTACTATAGTATTTATTTTTATCATCTTTCTGAGTGGATATAGTAGACTTAAAAAAATTAAAATGTATGTAGAAAGGACTGCTACTGTATAATCTCTCTGATTTATCATTAAATAATTCACTGTCTGATGATTTCAAACCACTGTGTTCAATATTGTCTTCAAAATTTTGATAATCCTTAGAGCAAAATGTTATTAATTGCATGTGAGCGGCTTTCATCTGTTCGTTATAAAATTTTTCAGATAGCAATACAACTAAGTTTTTAAACCATACATTCGCCTCTTCTAATGTACTAAGCACTATACCAGTAGTCATTACTTCTTTAAAAAGAAGCGTTTGACTCTCATTGGTAGAATAATGTTTAACGTCTTTAGAAACCATCTTCATAAAATGGGCGCAACAGAGATGGATTGCACTAGAGATACAGGTTTCTGAATATCTTCTTTAATTAATTCATATATGTGTTTAGATATTCTAAAACTGTTCTTCGATTAAATGCTTTTGATATAGCGTGAATGTTGGCGAAGCTAAAATCTGTTACTATAGATCCAATAACAGGCCAACTATTATTTTCTTCACAAAATACTCTAAAACCATGAAGTATTTTAAATATAGATTTAGAATAATGTTGGGAAGAAATCATTTCAAATATGGGAATTAATCTATTAGTGGTAAGTATTTGTCTGAATCACAGCGGATTGCAAATATATACGTTTTTTATCTTCAAGTGGATTTTGCACAACACCTCCTGTCGCATAAAAAAATATGATTGGTAAAATATTGCCAATCTTTTGACCTTGGATAAGCCTAAGCTGCTGAATGCTGAATAATTTCACATTAAATGAAACCGACACTTCCTGAATGTATTCTTTGTGCTCCAAGTGCATTTTTACCAAATTCAGTAAGTCGTTTTTATTTCTATCCATAGCAGCAATAGCTTCTGATCGTATTTTTCTTACAGTTGCATCAGATTTAATGTCCTGAAAATTACCTTGAAATTACCTTGTTGTACCACACTTTCTTGCGCTTTCAAAATGGTAGTTGTTTTGTAATGCGAAGGTTTAAGATTCTTCAATTTTCTTTTTACCACAACCCTCTCTATACCTTTTACAAATGATGTTAATTTCTGTTTATCGCAGAAATTAAGAGACGTACTGTACACCGATACTCGTTTGTCCTTAATTACTATTTTAATTTTTTTACTGTTATGTTTATTTTGGATGAATTCAGCATATACAGGGTGTTCCATAAATATACCGACAAACTTTAAGGGGTAGTAGGGGACACAAAAAAAAACGCTTTATAAACATTTGTCCGAAAATGCTTCGTTTTCGAGATTCAGGGTGTTACAATTTGTAGAAAAAACGCTTCAGGCGATTTTAATGAAATTTTCACAGTTTTTTGGTAATTTTATAAGCCATCTTTTGGATCTATTACAGTTGATACAGCAATTCCAAAGGCGTGCTCACAGGGCAACCTGTTAGTGTTTCTGCATAAAAAAATAACACCCAGTAGTTTTTTTGCAATTTTTATACTTTTTAAGATGAAGCATCTAAAAACACAATTTTTTTTTGCATTTGACGTTTTTGCATATCTGGCTTCGTTTTCGAGGCAAAAAATTTGAAAATTTTTTTTTACAAATCTTAACACCCTGTATCTCGAAAATGAAGCGTTTTTAGGCATATATTTATACAGCAAAAAATATTTGTTTTGATGTCTCCTACCACCCCTAAAAGTGTGTCGGTCGAGTCGTGGAACACCCTGTATTATAATTGTAATATTCTTTTTGTGGTACTTCGTAAACTTAAAAACTGATTGTTTACATATTTTGAGATTCTATTTCGAAGATAATAAGAATAGTAACCCGGTAGTAATCTATTATTTTTGAATATAATATTCCAAAATTTCCTTGAGATTTGAAAAGATCCTTCAAATACAGTACAATTACTGTAATTTACTTCAGAGTTAGTAGGTCTGGTTTCATTCTGAGAACTTTTCGGTAGTATAAGGGAACTATTAGAACTAGACAAATTAAGTATATCTTCGGGAACATCTTGAATAGATCCAGTAACGTTAAAGTCGTTAGTAATGCTTATTTCCGGAATTACATTATTATAGTTTGCAGAAATAATAGTTTCTTCTGAACGTGAACAGTGACTACCATCATGAACAGCTTGATTAGTAGATTCAACTTCCATAGTCTGATTATAATACAGTTCATTATCGCTAACCTGTAGTTCATTGACCAAAGGTCTACATATAGGAGATAAGATCCCAACATTAAGTTCGGTTAAAAGAAAATCGGATTGAACACTTTCTAAATCAAACGAATTCGTTAGGTTTTGTTTGTATTTCTTAAGTAATAAACGCTTAAGTTTATTTGTAGCAATATCACCAACATTTGAAGATATTTTCGAGCTAAAAAGATTTCTCTTACAATTTTTCACAGTTGCGAAAGTTACATTTCCAGATTGGACAGGCGTTGATGTGGTAAAGTGATCAGCAGTGTTAGAGCAGGAAACATTTAATGTGGTTGTATTAACGTTCTGTTCGCTTAAATCTAGATTGTTGTGACTATCATTGTTTAAAAACTTAAATCAAAAACATTAGCTGATCGAATGTGTTGGAAAAGTATGTACATATTTCTTTTGTTTTTCCAGGTCTTGACTTTTTGAAATTTTAAACATAAAACACCATAAATGGAGTTTTCTTTGTAAACTGTTTCAGTCATATCAACATTTTTAGCGTGTATATTTTTAAGGGTTTCTACCAACGCCAAGTGATTTATTTTCAAGGAAAATGGTTGTTCAGCAGTATGTAAGGATTGCATTTGTTGTATGGCCCACTATGTTCTATCACGTCTAGACTTTTTCCTAACTTTTGATGTGTGAATAGCTTGATCATATATCGCAATGATAAACTCTTCTGTTACAGAATAAAGTCCAGAGAATACAAACCAAGCGTTTGATGTTTTTTGTCGACATGAGGTTCACAGATCTCATCTTACATGGAGGGCTAGTTGTTTTCAAGATATTGTTTTGCTTGTGCGCCATATTGAGTTATGAATTCGTTAGTATAAGGCCTCTTCCTCTTTCTTTACGTTGTATGGTTAGACATTCAATTGTTGACTTTGGCTGACGTGCTCTGCGTCGTGTTAAAAATTTCGGGGTTTTTCTTCTATAATTGTTAGCCATTATAAAGTGCAAACCCCACTGCTGTTTGTATTCCTCTAGTAACAGTCTGAGTTTTGCATTTATCGATTCCATCATTCCTATATCGAGCAAGTTGTGTAATTGAGTCTTTTTGGAAAAAAAAAGAGTTTGAAGGTGTGCATGTAGACATCAAGTGTCTAAGTTGGTATTGAACTGTGTTTATGCTTAATATTACACCAACTTTGCGTTAAATTTAGCAAATGTAAGAGTGGGTTCAATGTCAAACAAAACCACAGTGGTTTTAACGAATCGCCCTGAAAAATATTTTGTCTGATACTTATGGGTGAAGTAACTATAATTTTACTGTTAATATCGAGTTCCAATCCTGCCAAATCCTCATATCGCTACTTTTACTGAATACTTAAGTTTCATATATAAATACTACCTGAAATTTTTTTTTGTTTTATTTGTAAAAATCCAAAAATTGGTTAATTTTAATACTGGGCAGTTCCATTAAGTAATTTTTGTTGTTTTCTCTTCTAAATTGGAATCCAATTTGCATTATCTACTTCCTTATTGACGAAACTGAACAGCAGAACTTTGAAAACTCTTGTTTTAGTTATTCATGGATATTTTTTGTATTAACTGGTTTTCGGTCAGCCTATATTTCATATATATTATCACAAATATGGTTTAGCATTCAAGAATCAATTTTAGTTTTGACTAAAGCAACTTTCTGCAACATATTTTCTGTGAATTGTCTATCGGAAGATCTCCATCCTTCAAATTGTATAACGTACCCCCTACAAATTTTAATGCTTTTGAAGCTTTATAGATTGCTCGATGATGACTACTTTCTTCCTTTTCGGAGTAATCCACAACATTTAAAATTAGTGTTCTCAATTGATCTGAAATCCATTTCATTTTGAAATTAAAATACTGGCAGTGTCAAACTGACTGACAATAATTATTTTAAGCTACGACCGCCAGTTGTTCTGGCGATTCTTTGTTTCACTCAATTCGACTAAGATGAAAAAAGATAAAACTTTCTACTGGTGTAAAAACTTCACTGTAGTATAGGATATTGTTAACAGAAAATAGCTCGCAGTTTAAAGAGAAAGGAAATCTAGTACAGTGCAACCTAACTAATTTAGGCTCACCAATAGGACTTACCTTGAAGGCAGTGAAACAAGTTTGTAATGCCTTAAAGAATAGAAAGGTTGCGGGATCGGTAGACATGCCACCAGAATTAATTAAATATTGCACAGAAAAGTTATACCAATATCCAATTGAATTATTTCATTAATGCCTGAATGGAGCGGAAGTTCCAAAATAGTGCACAATTTCTTATATATCCACTATCCATAAGAAAGGTAGTAGTATAAGAAAGTATATACGTACTATAAGTAATAGAAAATTAATATCGCGATATGGAGACCGAAAAGCAGTTGCGTTGTACATTTGCGGTAGATTTGACGACCTCACAAAATGCTTTAAATTACAGGGGTTAGCTTTCACCGGCGTTATTTATTTAAAATCAAACCATTTATAGGCCGATTCAAGAATGTACCTTCATCCTACAAAACTTGCAGATATTATAATTCGGAGTCCTGGCACAGTTGTAACATTTATGTCTGGAATAAATCTACAAATATTGATTGCCGAGAACCACTTGTCGCAAAGGTAGGTACCAAAAAGCTTGCTTCAGCGATCAATACATTTTCTTCAGGATTCACTTTCAACTTGAGAAGTGGATTATCAGATCCACATCAGTTTCAAGACTTGGAAAAAGTTTCCACTTACCTGTTATTTAAATCTCAATAAAAAAGAACAACATTGGACGAACTTCCAAGCAGAGCTGGGCAGTATTATTATTAATTACTTTTTAATTAAATTACTACTTAAATTCCTTTTTGTGTATTTGCCTTGAAATTGAATTACTTTTCAAAATGCGGTAATTGTAATTGGGAATTGCCTTTTTTGTT
The DNA here is from genome assembly GCA_940337035.1 of Agriotes lineatus. Taxonomy (NCBI): domain Eukaryota; kingdom Metazoa; phylum Arthropoda; class Insecta; order Coleoptera; family Elateridae; genus Agriotes; species Agriotes lineatus. The sequence continues at coordinate 97,465 of CALNHX010000851.1, forward strand.
AAAAAGTACTTGAAAATTACTTTTTGAAAGTAATTAATTACTACATTCAATTACTCAATTACTTTTGTGTAATTAAATTACTCTAAAGTATTTAAATTACTTTACAAGTATTTGAATTACCTGTGGTAATTGAAATTAGTCAAAGGTAATTGAATTACTTTGTGGTATTTCAATTACTGAATTACTGACCTCAATTGGGTGCCAAATCTCCACAACCCAAAAAAATAAGAGAAGTTACATATTAAGCAAACCCAATAGGGTATTCCCCGGCAATAGAAGTCTAATTTATCTGGCGAGTCGAAAACAGCAACTATCGCATTTTCTACGACGCGTCACAAGCAGTGTTGCCAGATTTGGGAAGAAGTTCCTAATTCTAGGGGATCTGAAGAGGCTGTTAGCGACAAACTTTAGTAAAATGTAATTAGCTACTTTTCTAGGGTTTTTACGTACCATTTCGAGAGAATATTATTGAATCAATTTAATTCTGTTGAAGGTATCGAACTTTAATAGTAGTTTATTGTTTGTTTTTAACTCGGTAACCTGATCGCGGATACTATGCGTCAGATTTGCGCCTGAGAATTCCCTTATCATCGCTTCAGAAGGAATAATGTTTATGTCACGTATTTACCATTATTAATCGCTGCGAATCCAAACCCCAGTCTTTGCAACTGTGTTGCCATCTTAGCGGTTTTACCGCTAACTCTAACTTTTTTGTAGTTTGCTTCGGAGGGTAAATTTGACCAACAGTGGCTAACGGAAAATCTACCTTTTTAACGAGAGCTTAGCTTAGCGGTGTATCTAAAAGCGCACTACACACATTGTAACTTACTCAAAAAATTGAAAGGCCACGAACCAAAGATCAACACAGTAATTTAATATTTAGTTTCCTCCTTATCGGTTTTTGCTGATACGATCACTACTAGGTGTCAATTTACGCTGATAGATCTCTGAACTGTATGTAAAAGGTCCACGCAGCACACTCATATTATGGGTGATAAGTTATTTGTAAATCGCCTCGGCCCACACAACGCGTTCATACAGGGAGAAATGCTTATTGGACTTCATTTTTAGTATGGATTAATTCAGTCGTCACTCGTAAGTTTGGTGCAGGCAGTTTTAAAGTCCATCGTGTTAGTTGTTGTTTGTTGTCGGTTGTTCAGCAAGTGTTGAATTATAGGAATGCAAGTGAGATTAATCCCTTCAAAGAAATATCTGAATTTGCCATCAAAAAAAATTAATAAACAATGAAATAGAATGGGATTATCGACGTTAAATTCAATCCTTAGTGTGCGTTACGGTTTAAAACTATCTAAAAAATGTTGTCATGAATATAATTTGCCGCATATCTTGATGAAACTCGGCACAAAAGAGACGTATGAACTATGAACAACCAAGTAGAAGTCAGGCCAGTAGTTCAGAATCGTTGAGTATAGAAGACGTTGACAAAATTCTTTCAGAACTGAATGATTAAAATTACATTTTGTTGAACATAGTGTACATAGTGTAATTCTTTCAAAACTGACTTACATATTTTTTTAAAGACAGTGCAGTACGGTAAAAATTGGATTCTTATTTATTACCTAATGGTAAGTTACTTTTTTTTAATTGCTTAAACCAGGGAACTGCGTATTAAGTATATAACTTAAAACTAAAGTTAAAATTTTGAAATTATGTTTTCTGGTTTTTTGATGTTACTGGGTTTAGCTTTTTATGTACCACTTTTAGCGGGTTTTTTCCTGCGTTTAGTGGTTTTTTACGAAAGAGAGTTGGCAACACTGTCGGGTTTGCAATACTTCGCAAAGTCGACAAATAAAGTCGCTTAATTTACTTTTTTATGGTGTGAAGTACCGGCTCATTTGAAAACAGTGTTCGTGTTTGGTTTTTTTTTAAGTGAAATTATGAAACAGACGTTCGCTGGATCGGAAATAAGACTACCCAGAAGGGTTCAACTTTCCTCACAAAAACATCTATTTTACAGATTTAGAGATAAAATCAGTTTGACATTGCACATAATTAAAATTATCTTTATTTAAAAATATCTTTTATGTTTCGCTAATTCATTGTTAGCTTCATCAGAAACATTGGTTTAAAATATAGGATAAAGCGACATTTACTATAACAATCTGTAAAATATAGGTACATGTTAGTGTTTGGACTTGTGAAAGAATAAGTATCCTCAATTATGTTAATTTACCTGTCTTTTGTTTTCAAAAAGTTTTAGTAGTTGGAATGGTAACATCTTTTATTGTTGATACGATCTCGTTAGATAAAACATTCTTAGTTTTCATAGTTTGTAGCTGTTTTTGTATCTGCTGTACAAATTCTTATTGCAATCAGCGATTTTCAACTAGGTTTATCAGTCACCTGTCAACTTTCAACAGTCCCTGATCAACACCAAATTGATATTTTGTTTTAAAATTTCAAGTTACCTAATTTCGAAAATTACAGGGCGTTTAAAAACTTCGTCACAATAAATTATCCATCCATATTTTTTTAACCCCCTGTATAATAACTACCAATTTTTTTTTCTGACTAGTTACTTTAATTTAGAAGTTATTTTCTCTCTTACAAAATTTTAGTTGGGTAAACGGTTTAGCCACAAAAAAATATTTTCTAAATTTCTACAAGCCTGAAAACTATTTTATTTTCAAGTAAACTACCCTTTTTGTTCATGATACGGCAAAATGTTATTAAGAAAAGTTGTTCAGAATGATAAACTAAGGCCCAATATAAAATTTCAGAAAGATCTGTGGACTTAGATTAAACCGTTATTTTTTAGATTAAACAAATTGCATTTATTAAATATGTTCCACCCTGTATACTTAGGTAAGTTACATATTTTCGTCATGCAGCCTCATGTTAGGCGTATTTAATAGTACATTGTTCTACAAGTTAAGAAAAGTGAGAGTTTTTCAACGTTTAATTTACGAGCGAGCGATGCAAAACGAGTGGATTAATTTATTACGAACATGGAAAAATTACTTTTATAACATATTCAGTGTGCTATTTTTTCTAATATAATTACAAAATGTAGCCATAATGAAATTCGACATTTCTTCATATTCAAAAAAAATTATTTTTTTTAATCGGCAGTGAAGAACGTTGAAATCGTCAAATAAAATACGAAAAATGGGCAGTGAAGTAATCCATTGTTTTACGACTTTTTGTAGGCGGTTTGACGATAGGTAAACGTCAACCGACGTCAACATAACCTACAAAAGTTGGTTAAAATGGTGTAATTTCGCGATTTATAAAAACAATGTACCCCACGGCACTGGAAGTTCCTTTTTATCCCTCATGTGGTTTATTTGCTTTGGCCCTACGGGCCTCGGCAACTAAATCCGCAATCGTGATAAAAAGCTCAACTTCAGTGATAACCTATGTGGAAACTAATATCAAAAAATATATACATTTGAACTCTCAAGTCGCTATACCTTCCTACTGAAGGGCTTTGTACTAAGGTATATTAGCTTTAATCGGTTTATTATAACCTAAGGAATCTATGCCAAATCGGTGTCGCATTTTTTTGGGACACCCTGTATAATTGTTATCCTTGAATTTATTTATTTACTTACCTCTTACTTCAAAACAAACTAAAAAATTTTGGATTTGGTGAACGGTGCATGTAGCTACAAGAATTAATTATCAAAAAACCTTCAAAAGTGAAAGAGTATGTAGGTTACTATAGCTAACAAAACATAAAAATTAAGCATTTTTAGATTACGATTACGAATCGGCGCAACACTAATGATAGTTGCAACTTGCAAGCAGGTTCTACTAAATAAAACTACGTATATGACAATAATTTTTATTGAAAGTAATTGAAAAAGTAATTGATGTTGTACAATTACAATTACTAAGTAATTGGTAATTGAATTACTATTTCCTGTGAGTAATTGAATCTCTGGTAATTAAATTACTGCATTGGGCGGTAATTGGTAATTAGGAATTAATTACTTTTTAAAAGTAATTTGCCCAGCTCTGCTTCCAAGTAAATTTATTGTCCAAAATATAGACTTTGGTTTAAATTTGTCAAAAGTAATATTCACCCCTGATGCATAGCAGTTATAATGTTTAAAGGCTTCAGCGCAAGTTTGTTAATGGAAAACATCATCTGATCCACTATTTAAGCCTATTGCTACAATTTGGCTATGAGTTACAAAATAATTTGTTTCAAAAGGAAATAACCTAAAAATCCTTGCCTAATCCTTTGATTAAGCCATCCAAATATATATCTAACTACCGTACATTGTCATGCAGTTGCAAGCTATTGACTTTGTAACGTGTCATCTGAATCCCTGGCATGTAATGTTTATTTTATATTCATAAGTAAAAACCAGCTTGAGTTTTTATGTTCTATTACCATAATTAGACTTAGCACTGCGCTTTATGTAAGAAAATGTTCACAAAGCCGGTTCTGCGCTGGAAAGACATATGGAATTTTAATTTACGTTTACGCTGCGGCAAAGCCTCTCCGTGGGACAAAGAGATATTTAACTTCGAAGCGTATTTTGTTGGCGTTTTCAAGTTCAGCTTTAGTAACACGCAAGGTTCAACGGACAGCACCCGTGGCGCGATACCATTAGCACAGTCTATATAAGAAACAGTCGTGTCACTCGCCGCAAAATGTGTCCCCAGCTTCCAATAAACGCTCAGCCTATTGCGCGGTAGTTCTCTACTCACGGCGCGGGCGCGTCTACCTAACCTGTTCTGTGTTGTGTTTGTTTACCATACTTTTAAGAATAACGGCTTTGAGTTGTGTTGTTTACGCATATCAAATTTAATTAAAAATGCCAGGGGAAATGACAATCTGAGAGTATCAGCTAAAAATGCGTAATTTTTAAATGTTAGGTTATGTGCGCGGGCGTTTTTCAAAACCGCGCCGAACAAAATCGACGCGCAGCCTATTGCGCGCGAGCGTTTAGTGCGACACGAAGATCAAAGTGCCGACACAGGAGTGAAAAGACTGTTTCTTATATAGACTGTGCCATTAGTATATTGTGCAAATTTGCCCCTAGGTAAATTAATTAAAAGCGGAGCGAAGCCTGCAGTAACTCAAACAAGTAAAAAGTGCAGCGAGCTAGTGTTTACAAATGTACTGGTGAGTAAAAAATGTGCCATATTTCCAGGGTACACTTAAAGCGTACATTTGGAGACTCTAATTTACGCAAAGGTGCCTTTCCTCCGAAGTCATGACGTCAATCAAAAGAGCGTCGCACAAGTCAGCAATCGGGTGTTTCCAGTGTCATGCGTTGTACCATCCAGAGTTCTTGGCGCAATGTAAGACTTTCTGAATTTAAGGGTACGCAGGCAGCCTGCTTCCAGGTAATAGGTTTTCAGTTTAAAAGAGCGATACGGTGGTTTGATTTTTGTTTTTTTTTAAAGACTATTATTTCAATGTTATTTTGATGCGTTGTTATTGATGTTTCATGTATGTGTCTAAACAGACATGCTAATAGCCATAGATATCTTACACATAAGTTAGGTACCTGATGATTTAGACTTAAACATGTTTTCTTTTATTCTATTTGTGTCTAGATGTGTTTTCATTGTGTTAATGGTTTTAGACTTGTTTTGAAGGGAATATTTCCGTAAACAAATTGGTTTATCTTGTGCATTGTTTAAAGTCATGTTTAGTTCCAAAACGCTACGGGGAACCTGCTTTGTATTTTGACAGATGATGATCCTTTATAAGGGCAACTAATTATTTAAATATTAAGACATACGGCATCTAATTTTATAGTAAAAGTAAAAACCCCAAGTACTGTTATAGCTTAGACAAGCATTTTATTGTGCAAATGTGATTGCAACGAATGTAAAATGCTTGAACAAGATTCTCGAAAGAGTTTGAACACCTGCTTGTTTAGTTCTCACGTAAATGCATGTTTTTTAAATCAATGTCTATTTAGTATAGCTACTGTTATTTCATGTTTTCACCTATCCATTCAACCTACGCTCTTTTTTGGTAGCCGCTTTGCTAAAACGAATGTTTGCAGACTCGAAACAATTTTCAGTGGAATTATCAAACTCTGGGACCTCTAAAACCTAAATCAAAAGCCAGAATGCGGTCCACATATGTTGCATACGGATCCTTTTGGGAACTCGCTCTATTTATAGTATTCAGAGTGGAGCGGTTTCTATTGTGAATTTTGAATGTTGGTTTCAAGATCGTAACCATAGATCCCAGATTTATCTCCTGTTACAACACTCCTCAAAAACTTAGTATCTGAAGCAATGGTCCGTGTGTCGTTTAGCGATAACTGCTTTTAGTCAAGTAATTTACATTAAAACTTCTTAGGTTACGAAAATATATGAATAAAGATTACTGTCTATCATTATTCAACAGGTTTAGGATAAACTCTGATATGAAAGAAGCAGGCCGAATGAAGAACCACGGTGTCCGTCATCATTACTCTCCGATTGACACATGCAGTACAGTTAACATCTGCCTGCCAACCACCTAGATGACCCCCATATTACTCCGAATATTGGTAGAAATACCATATACTACATACCGCTAATTTACAAAGAATTTAAACATAAGGCACGTACCAGCGACAGGAAGCGAGAGACCCATAAATCATTTCCGGCCAGCCGCACGCCGCCCGCAATTGATAGGCGAACCAAACGCGCGCCGTACCGGAGTTCGGAAAAGCGAATAAGGAAACACATCCCGCCACTTAGGGCACGCGGAGTCAAACGGAAGAGAAAATTAAGCGCTTTCAAACAAGGGCAGCCCTTCTGCGAATCAGTCCAATTGACCACAAAAAACAGTATACTGGATCAAATTCGAGCGGCACCGGGCCTCGCTACATGCGGTCGAGAATTTCTCGAAGCTACGGCAACTCAAAGCGAACCCCCATAAAATATAACAGCGAGGACAAAAGAAATACATTTGCATGCGGCGCCCACCGGACTGCGTGAGATTCAGAACTCAAAATGAGAATAATTAGCCGAAGCGTAATCAACACCCTGTGTTATTTAATATCAAAGTACGCGCCACGATGTGAGGAATGTAATGAGCCCACGTTCTAGCCTGAACTCGACGCGACCCCCGAGCGCGGAATCCCCGATGTTAATACAAGGGGGCCTAAACGCGGGGAGTTTAGCACCAAAAACCCCCGAGTCTGGTATCTAAATCATCATCTTTTTTCAGCAAAACGGTGCCGCAAAAATCAGGCCGCTAATTGTTCGCGCCGAGTAATTAATTGCGGTACTTCCCTACGCTTCCAAAAGTATGTGTTCAACCCTCCTCCTTTGAGCAATGGGCATCGAGCAAGCACCGCACAAAGGACTAGAACCTTTTAAATAGCAAGACATTTGGCAGAGAAGACAACTCTCAGCTCCCAGCTTCGAGTCACAACAATCCTCCGCTCTCCAGCCAGAAGGAAGCCGCCCAGGACCCAGCGCTCAACTACTTATCCTGGACTATCTATCTTGGACTCTGCCGTTTGCGGACAGTCACCTCTGGATTCTGGATTAAATATGGAAGTTGAGTTACCTCACACGCACTTAGGCTGCATTAAGTGGTCCCATTGTGATACCTACCAACAGCTCTACAAGTTGGGTATCAGTCAAGCCATCTAATTCTTTGAATGTACTTAAGGACGACCGCAACTGGAGTGTTGCTGGTTCTGACCATATCGGGCCGGAAGTCCCCCAACAAGAACTCTCTGACTCTTGCGAGAGCTGGACAGTGGCACAAAACGTCTTTTGCTGTCTCGTCATCCGCGACAGTTTAGGCTGTCCACCAGTCCCATCCTGTCCATTTGTTGGTTTAGAGTGCAGTGTCCAGATAGGATACTCACAACTAGTCGAATATTTTTTCGGCACAGCTGAAGCAATATTTGTCTGTCCTTGGCGAGGGCACTGTAATAGCAGCTCTTGCTTGACGGCAGCTTTGCATGTTAGCCCATCCTCTTATGAAGCTGTTTAAGGTTTCTTGAAATAGCATAGAGCTTAATGTTGTCAGGGATATAGGGATTACGGGTTCTGCTCCTCAGGAAATTTGTTTCGAAGACAGCCTCGCAGTCTCATCGGTCTCCTCCTTGCCGTAGTTGCCGTCATGTCCTTTCGCCAATACAGGGGAAACGCCAATATTTTTTGAGATATCCTCGAGAGCTTCACGGCACTGCAGTACCACACCTGAGGTAATTTTGCAACTGTCCAGGGCTAGTAAAGCGGCCCTATGTCACTGAAAATACCAACACATTGATTCTCGATTTCCTTTTCAAGAATAGCTTTGCACCATGCATTATCCCAATTACATCTGCTTGGAAGACAGTGGCCATTTTGTACAGTGATATGCTTTGACGGAGGTTCAAATCGTCAGAGAACACTCCGGCACCCGTTCCATGCTTTGTTTTAGATCCGTCAGTAAAGATATCTATATGCTGGGTAAATCCGGCACTTTCATAGACGTTAAATTGTCCATTGAAGGCAGAGGGAGGTAGTCTACCATAGCGTCCAGAAGAGGGATCTTGTCGACGGCCTCATTCAGAATGCTGGTATGCCTGCCTCCCTTGCATGCCGTGTGCCGCAGCCAACTGTGGATAGCCACCTATCCTAGACTCTGCCGTTTTGTGGACTACTGGCCATCTTGGACTCTGCCGTTTGCGGACAACTGGCTAGCCTGGACTCTGACGTTTCGTGAACAATTACCTATCGTGGACTCTGCGGGTGGTGGAATAATGCCTCTTCGGGACCCTGCCGTTGCCGTCAGCCGCCGCTTTCCGACCCAGGCCGCCATGACCGCAGCGTAAGCCTCGACCTACCCCCTCTTGGAAACTAACACTCCCCCTCACCCCGTGCCTTCATGACCACTCTACCTTATAGAACCAGCCGCCTCCAGGAGCTGTTCGGGCCGTTCCCAACGCCGCCCCGGAATCACCCGCACCCGCACCCGGCGCCAGGAGACTAAATCTTTGTCGACACCGCCCATAAGGAGGTCACCCCCGGAGGAGCTTCCTGGGACACTACTTCGAGCTGCCAAGCACCCGTTTCCGGATCCTCACCTGGGACCTGAAAGTACGCGTGACGGACGCCGAGGAGACCGAGCTAGCGGCTCTCTGGAAATCCACCTGCGCCCCCACCACCCCTAATCGCGGCTCCCGCTGGCGAAAAACGGGCATCACACGATCATCCTCTCCAACATCCCGAGCCACCGCAGGACGTTGCCCTACTGCAGCCGCCGCCCCCGAGAGGCCGACCAGCGTCTGCGACTCCCGAAGAGGGCCCCCGGTCACGCTCGCCGCCCTCGCGAGATAGTTCAAGGCGCACCCCCCCGGCCAAACCCCGCGTCGCCCCCCGGAGGACCAAACAAACCTAGACCACGTCGTTTGCTTTTTGCAAACTCTAGAACCAACCTATAACCTTTGCTCTAAGTGTACATAGTAACGATTAGTTTGCAAATATTAAAACCAGGAAACTATTCGACCAATCGAACGTTTAACTGAAGATAACACCCCCACCAATCTTCGACTGCCGTTATTAGCCCTTGCCGCTGAGATAGTAAGAGGTGTGCTAACTCTAATGCGATTTGTTGTTTTAAAATCAATTAACTGATACAAAACAGAACAATTAACAACTTTGGAAATACCTATCATTGCGTCTAATTGAGTTATAGTCAGAGCAGCAAATTTTAATACAATGATTTTCCTAACTAGATATATGCTTTTAGAAGGCTATACTCTAATGTACAAGCACATTCCTGTCTTGAGTTTCTGTATTGTTGGTTCAATTTGTTCATTCAGTTAATTAATATGTTAGTTCCTTTCCTATAGGCAACCTTGTGTACTTATTTTTGGAATGTTGAAGAACTGCCCTTATCTCTTAAACTTTTGGGGAATTTTGGCACATTTGCTAGTTTCTAGAAGATAACAAATTGGGGCATTTGCTGTTTAGTTGTGAAGTAAAGAAGGTGTGGACTAGAGTGCTCTAATATTTGTCTTTCAAGCGGAAGGTTTATCAGCACACCAGTCCCCAAATGGGTTTCCGAGGCATTTAGAGAATTCGTAGAGGTGGATGTGTTGGTTCACGGAAATTCTGTTCGCAAATTTGCGGATAAATCACATTTCTCGTCACATGGGTCTGAGGCTAAAGTTTAAAAGAAAATTTACGCATAAAAGGCATTGAATTGCAGTGAACTTACAAGGGCGTCTACCAACTAAGGTAAATTTTAGATTCGTTACGTTCTAGTAGGTTATATGCGGGTCGTTTTATTTCAGCCCATTCTTTTCCCGTGGAGATTTCCAGAGGCTCTTGCTGCCTCAGCTTCGACAGCACAGCTGGAGCGTAAGCACGGTTTCCCCGCAGAGCATCTGTACAGACGCAGTTTCCTTGGGCTTTGCACGTTGGACGCAGAGATGCGTACCGTCCCCCAAGTGCAAATTCGTTGCTCGAGCTCAGGTAGTGGCTTGCGACTTCGCGATTTTGGTTCTTGGTTTCGTAGCAACGTTTTTACAACGATTGGAATGTAACAGATAGCTTTATCTTTAACTGCATAAAGCAGTCAGGAGTTTTAAAGTACCTACAGTTTTAATAAAACCTCTAACTGTAACGGTAGTGTTCACCCCACGAACAAATTTGGGGCAAATGCACATCCAGGCTTAGCAATCCCTTGCGAATTATTGCTAAACTCACTTGCTAGTGGAACAATTGAATTCCAGATAAGGTCAAAATAATTAAGGTTAGTTTGAGATAATATTGAGGGTTAGGATTACAAACACAGAACAGGTAGAGAATATAGATTTCTACCCTACCTGTTGCATATACATGGTGCGTCCGAACTAAAATTTGCATTACACTCGACCTCGCAATCTGTGCGCTTAAAATCAGCCCTGCATTCCCACCCTAGAGGTGACATAAAAATTCGTGGTCGAGTTGTTGGGATCAAAATTATTTGGATTAAAACAATTGGAACCACTTGTTCTGTAGTATAGGCGGTGGTTGCAAGCGCGAGTTTCGATTCACTAATTATTTCTGTGACAATGGGCCATAAGCCCATTACTAACGAAAATTTAACCTCCAACGATTGCTTTTTTGGCTGGTATTGTGCTTCATTAAAAATAAACGGTTACACTGTTTATGATATTTCGAATTAAGTATATTTTCGAATATGTGTGTAGTTGCTAAGTACAAGCAGGTCAATGAATGCTCAACGCTAATGTAACGAATAAACAAGCTCATATACCTATACTGGTCTTTTCAGCAATTGGGAGAAGGAATGGCTTCTTTGGGATCCCTGGCCCAAAGTTATTCGCTGTGAATTACAGGGTGACGCCCAATAAATTTTATTCGAGCTAGATCAGTAAGTTTTTTTTTTCGTTTGAGCTATACGCCCTTAAGGTAAACGAACCCGAGGTTAACGCCCCTGCTGCTAGCCGAGTGCCTTGAGTTTCCACCTCCGCTTCCCACTTAGAAACTCAACGCGAATTACCCTTTTCATTTATGGCCAATATTATAAACGATATATAAATCATTAGATAACTATTTGTGGAGCAAATTTACTTTTCCAATATACCAATAGGCAAATAAACGAAAGCGCATCAAAAATTTTTTTACTAATTAATAAAATGTCATGAGCATTAACGTATTGATGCGCTTTTGTTTACTTTAACCTGTACGATTTTATTAGCCGAATAATAGCTATTTAAGTAACAAGGAATATAAGGAATGTAACATTTGAGGTAGGCAAGTACCTACAAGCCAAGGCGAAGCCGCGGTTTTATGCCTGCCGAAAATGTTAATAGTCGATACATTCCGAGTTATCTTATTATATTTTTCCCGCTGCTTACCTATCGAAATTTTCCTAGATTTTTAAAAAAATTGTTTGGTTTATCGCCTTTCACCAGGATTAATTTTCGTGAGTCGTGTTACCTGTGAGTGTCACATGTCACATAAACACTTGCAATTATAAACAAAACGTCTAAGTCTACATCTTGCGTTGCTAATTTTATTATCCTAGGAACTTAATAATAATATTAGGAACTTAATAATAATATTAAGTTCCGTTGTCAACGGAAAGCAGCAAACAAATATAATCACCGACTTACACGTTTTGTTACTAAAGCTGTATCACTGACATACATGATCGATAGCGGGAAAAGTTATTTTGCATTTATAATACGCAAATCTACGGAATAAATTAGTTTATTCTCAAAGTCAATTTTATTGTGGAAATAAAAAGTTTTATACTACCGAGCATTAGAGGGCCAATAGTATCATACTTTTAATCTGTGAGATACCAACTAGATAAGTTGAAAAATATACAACCTTTACTTACAAATATACAATTGCAACCGCTTCTAATATGGTAATCAGTCACTGTCGCTAATTATATTTCTTGCAATTTACCCCAAAAAGAAACTTTTATCACAGAACATCACCACGGATTCATATTTGCTAAAATCCAATTTATGTATCGTGACACATTTACATAAACAACAGGTAAGCCAGATTCGTATCGATTCTGGAACATGATGTCTTCGATATGCCATCGATAGTTGTCATGAAACATGAGTGCTCCACCTTTTTCTCTCCCGAGATATAATTCCGTATTATTATCTAGAGTGCAGAATGTATTGGGCACAATTTCTTTACGAAGCAGTCGTTGACACTCTTCTTTTTCTATTAAATGCGTCAACAATTTTTTCTTAAAGTCTCCCTCTGGATCCACTTCTCGGCTCCATGTACCCCAGGTAGACATATACATGGCGTCACCAACCTTTGCAGTTGGGGTTCCTGGAATGGGCAAGCAGATAGGACGAACGAAATCTAAAATAAAGGCTTAAATTAAAACTTCTTAAACTAGAAGAGTTGTTAACTGAATACTGGTACTTGCAATAGCGCCGTCTTAAAACGCATACAATATAATACCTTATTATTATTTTTATTATCGTTCTCTCGCTTTTATGCGGTTGGTTGATGTTCATCCATATTGGTAACCGAAAAGATATGTAATAATAATAACAAACGTCTTTATTTTCAAACTCATAAAAGTGACAAGTTATGTAATTTTTTAAATATATTCATTCATTAATTATCTATAACTTCTTTTACCTTTTGGTGTCGAGAAACATTCATACCTCGCGGGAAGTGCAACGGAGGCAATGGGCCGCACGCGATTTACATTACGCTCTCCCGCATCCAAATATACTCAGCAATCCTAAACCCACCTTACAGTTAATTTCTTCAATGAGTTCAAATCGATTGTCGCTCCAAGAAAATTCTCGGCTACGGCCAGATTTGAACCCATGTCCACCTGGTTAACAAGCAGACTGCTAACCCACTCAACCACCCAAGTGGCCTAATTTTTGCAATATATATATATTATATTTATATTAGTTCGGGGGTTTGAAAATAAAACAGCATATGTTATTTGGAATAAAAGTGACTTCGTGCGCCACGCCCAGAAAAGAAAAGAATCACAAGGTGAAGACCATTAGTGTAGATACTACGGTGCATCCTGCTCTACAACTTAAACCTTGCCAGTATATATTTAATTTATGCATTAAGTTTCTAAACCTACGACTTAAATTACAAAATATTATATTATTATTCAGTCAGGCTGATCTTAATAATTACTCACTATTTATCTACAAACGACAATTTTTAAATTAGAGGTTATGGATAAAAACTATACGGGAAAAACACCGTAGGGTTCACAGCAGTATACTGCTTCAATAACAACTAAATTTGAAGTGAAAATAACATTTTAAATAAATTACGTTTAAAAGATATTAGAGTTAATGTTTTCAATTAGTTGGGTAGTGAATTCTATATACTCGAGACATTGTACGAGAACAAGCGTTCATACAGAGTTATTATGTGCACCGGCTGAGTAATTGTTCTATTATTTCTGATGCTGAAATTCTAAACGTCTCTTCAAAATACATTTTTTTCCGTAAGGTATGGAGGAATTTTAAATAAAATTATCTTATGAAATAAACACGCATACCATAAGTAGGTGGTGTCGGTTCTCTTGACCTTTCCCATAGAGTTGAGTTCTTATATAACTAGAAGACCCTCATCGTCACACTAAGGAAGTGTCTTTCTTCGGTGAGTTTTATTTCTAAACAATTAATTTGATTTTGAATAAGGTCCTCCTTTATCGATTATTTCTCTCCTCATGGCTTGACCATTGCCTTGAAGAATATCGTTCCACCCTATCCTGACGGATAGTGAATGAAAAGGAGTACGGAACTATAGAGGAGGCCTAAACGCTAAATCAAGGATACCCTTAATTAAGATTTGTATGAATTATCGTCTTATTTACCTACCAGCTAACTAATAACTGCTTTTTCAAAAAGAAATTGCCCAATGGATTAATCCTATTTGCCTGAAAAATTATTACTTTTTAATATATTGCAGAATTTATTAATTAAAACCTTACAATCACAATGTTTATCCTTTTTAAGCTAGGACTTAGAAATGATGTGGCTTTCTTGGCGACGCAAAGAAGCTTCTTTCTGCTTTTTGCACCAAAACAGGAAGTAGTTTCTCTTTTTTATTTGTTTTTCTAATGTAACCGCTAGCTAAAACATCTAAATTAATTTATTGAAAGAGTGTGCAGCCCATACACTGCTTATGTGCTTTAAGTTGCCTATCTATCAGGTTTTAATAACACCTATCGGTATTCCTTATAGTAGTCAAGCTCTATACTGCTACACAGTAAGTGGGTTGGCCTGTAGATAAATAAGAACAATTTGAGTTAGTGATGGCCCGTCTCAAGTTTATTCCTTTTGGTGTACATAATCTCCACCCCCAGTCTGTATGCTTTGCATTCCAGTCCCTTCCGACTGCTAGGTTTCTGAAAAAGTCTTGATGTTCTACTGTAGGTATTGATTCCATGTCTTGGTGGGCTGTACAGTGTACATAGTAGCAATGTCGAACGACTGCGGTTGTGCATTGATATGGATCACCGCAGCCTGTATCTTATCTATTTGGTATTTAGCTTCTTCTTTGTGTGGTATGATGTTACGAATAATTACCGCTGCACCACCGTGCGCTGTTCCATCAAGGTGGTTGGTATGGTATATAGAATAATGTGTGATTTTAAATATCGCTCTGTTCGTGAAGTGCGTTTCCAATACAAATAATATATCAATTTTGTTGTATTGGATGAATTTTATTATTTCTGCTTCATGGTTAGTTAGACCGTTTGCTTTCCACTCAGCATGCAATGCGAATTGATTTATCTGCCATTTGTGAATTTGTTTATTACTGTAGAAAGCATGCGTAAGATCATGCGGTTTTGGTTTATGAGCTGTGAGAACATTGTTTTGAATTCTATTAAGAAGGCGTTCATTTGGGTTTGATTGTTTGAATTTGCGCTGTTATCAATTTCTGAATAGGATGCCTGCTTCAATGTTTCTTTGGGAGGGTTTGTCGTTCAAATTGCATTTTGAATTTGAAGTGATCGGTGGTTATTTGGAGTTTGTGACATTTGTTTGGTTGTTTTTCTTTTTGCATTAAGTAGGTCACTGTAGAGCGTACATTCTTTATAATTGACGGTTGATCTCCATCTCAGACTGCGCATTTAGCAGATGTGGTTTTGTTTTTTTTTTGCAATCAACTGACATGACCCCCGGCACATTTTACGCATGGGTACGATCTGGTGCAATAAGTCCTAGAGTGACCGTATAGTTGACATCTAGAGCACTGGATTACGTTTCCCTTTTTATGGGGCGCTTGTTTAAATACTTTATTTCATAAATTTGTTTGTTTCCTTTTGGTTCGAGATCTACGTAGAACATCATTAATGGTTATTTAGTGACTCTCTGCCGTATGGTCTCTATGTTAAGTACTGTATGTCCAAGTTGTGTAAGTTCATCGATAATGTCCTGGCCCTAGTGGTGGATATTACGAAACACGGCTCGGTATGCTCTGTCCTGTTTAATTTGGTAGATGAGGTGAATTTTTTTATTACTGTTCATATGTCTTAGAAGTTTTCTATATTATGTTTCAGGATTTCGAGTGTTGATTTTTATTGTATTGTTTGGTAAAGCTGTGCACTTATAGGTTTATCTTTCTATCACGTCTGTTAGATTTTTTATCATTTTGTTAAAATTGGTAACACCATATACGAAAATAGGTGGGGGATTAGGTATTTTCGTTGTTTTGTTGTTGTTTGCGGTACTACTGTTGTCGCTTTATTTTTCAGATACATTTTGTAATGTAAATTTATTGTGGTTATTCACTTGTTGAATATTTGTTATATTTACGGTGATTTTGGATTTATTTTTCGTTTCTTATTAGCTTTAACTGTTTGCGTCGTGCGTGTCAGGTGCTTCGTCGCCACTATTTTCCATGGAGAATGTATCGCTTGTGTGTAGTGGTGGTACGAAGAGGGGATTTGAGAGGTGTTGCTGGGGGTTCCTCTTAAAATTGTATTGAGTGTGTATATGACTGAGTGTTGGTTAGATTTAGATTTGGAGGTAAGGAATTTGATGAGTTCTGTATAAAGGACATAGAATTTAGGTGTTGTGTCGAGTTTGAGCATTACGAAATAGTTTGGGCACTATAGCAATTTTGCGGTTGCATGTGTGGAAAACTTTGCATGTTGGGGAAATTAAATGTATATCCGTAATTTTCTCGAGAGATTTGATTGTTTATTGCTGATGTCTCGGGGCCAGGTGGAGTCGGGCCGTAGTTGGTTCGCGATGGGAACATGAATTTAACGTACTTACATATAAAAGAAAATGTTAATTTATGTGTTTTAACCAGTATAACGATTTTTATAATGTAGTTTACTAGTTAATTGTTTCCTTCTCCACTTGGTTGGTGTTTTTAAACTTTTTTATTTACTTTTGCTCAACTTTCAAATTTTAACCTCACTTTTGACCATATGTTGCATACATCTTTTAACAGTGAGTGTTATCCTTTATTATGAATATTTATTTTAATATTATACCTCTTAGATAATTGTTATGGCCTGATAATAAAACTAGTCTGGTTTCGAAACATGTCGCTACGCACAGCATTGTAATAATATCGTGGAGAAGACCAAAGAATTCTATTGCTGTATGTGTAATAAAATTTTCTTCAATTTCGAGAAAAATAATTTTAAAATTCAGTTACCCGCAATTTAAAAACATCAGACAAAATAAAAAATATCAAGTACGTAGGGCATCAAAATCAATAATAACTATATTACGTTTGTCGTCGTGTAGGTATCTTGGTAGGTATGTGAACATAAACGTAAGATTTTCCTTGTTTATTGTTATTTGAACGGTTTGTATCGGAAATTAAATAATGGCGTTAGTAGTTATAGTTTATTAATTGCCATAGGAAATAAATCATTATTAGGATAATTGCCAACACTTCACTTTAGGTCGTCAAAATAAAAAATAAAACAAGTGAAATGTTTTGGTATTTGTAACACTACCTGCAGTTCCCAAGCTGAGGTTAATTGAATTTTAATCCTGTTTTTCTCGAAACTGACACATCTTTTGTACAGTGTATTCTAAAATGTGTGCAACATTTGGGACATTTCTTTATGCTGATTTTTAAAAGAATGTACACTTTGTAAAAATTTGTGAATAATTTAAAAGCAGATTGCAGAATATATTATTTTGCAATTGTTTGACGGTTTGGCAGGAACGGAACCAATTTAAAATTGCGACAGGACTAAACTACCTTTATTTCTGATTTTTTTTTAAAAGTTCTGAGTTATTGTATTTAAAAGCACGGATATAGAGTTTTGATCAAAAATATAAGTTTTTACTTTCTTCGTTTTTTAATTGAAAATTGTTGGTGCGCCAATGAAACTGACTATTTTCTTTACTAAGGTTTTATAAAACCCCATAGTCTACTATTCTGCAAAACAATCGTGTATCTGTGGAAAGCTTGTACAAAATCAGCAAACATTTTATAATATGACTTTCTGCGTTTGAGTTTTCTAATTCTAGTATTAAAATAAAAATCGGCAGACCATGGAATTAAACAATAATCGTAGGTATGTAAGAATAGTAGAGTTGTGATGTTATAAACATTTAATGAGGAAATAATTAGCTTCGTCAACACAAGGCAACTGTCGACGCTAGCGCTAGCGCGTCGTGCTTTTAAACTCGTCGCACGTGCTTTAAAGGCTTACCTATACTCTAGTATCATAATATACTATTAGAGAGAGATAAAGTTAGTTTATTCCTGGGAAACTTTAAATTAATTATATTTCCCGCCAAACCGTGAAACATTTGTTGCGAACTTTTTGAAAGACGCTGTAGAGAAACTTTTTTGCAGATGTACTTGTTTATTCATTATCTATGTGAGATCTCAATATACGAAGAAGTGCAATTCACAATCGTCATTAAAATACGAAAAATTGGCAGTGAAGTAATTCATAACCTTGGTGCACCTGGTGCAATTGATATGTTGTAACTAATAGGTTGGGGACTAATATAATTAACTATTTATAGATAGCATTCTTATGCTTTTTGCTACATTATTTTTCTTAATAAATAGTTACGTATTATGGATTTTTTTAGTTCCTTATCGAACAAACTAAATTATTGTTAGTCAGTACCGTTTACGACAATAATCTTGTTTTGCAAAAAAATATAGGTAGTTAGTAGACAAATTTGAAAACATTAATTACTAATATAAATGAGACGACTGCTACACTAACGATACTTATCTGTATTTAGTATCAGCTACGGAATTTCGCTCTTTGTTTATGCAGGTACATATGAGAAGTTAATCTGGTTATGACTAAGCAGCTAAACGGTACAAGGCGATCTTGTATCTTTAAAATACAAAAATAAAATGGTTAACAAATAGGCAATTCCAGTGAAGTAATTCAAACGATAGAAGACGTCTACGAAAACGTATATAAAACAAGATAAATGAAACTACAAAACCAAACAAAGATATAACAAAAGAAAATTATCAATGTCGGATCAGTAGACATTCCAGAAGTAACAGTTCATGAGCTACAAATCTGAATTAAAGCATATGCGAAATGGTAACGCCCCCGAGAAGTACAAAATCGCTATAGAAATGTTGAAATATAAAGGCAGAAGACCATTGAAAGAACTAGCATACCTCATCAATAGATGTATTGAAGAAGAACAAATACCTGATGATTGGTAAAACGCAACAATAATTCTAATACGTAAAAAGGCGACATAAGAAAATTAACAAACATCATCCTACTATCTACAATGTACAAACAACTGACGAGAATAATAACAAATCGACTGGAAAAGAAAATAGATTTCTATCAAGCAGTAGAACAGGCAGGCTTTTGAAAGGGTTTCTCGACTAGAGACCACTTGCAGATCCCCAGAACTATTGTCGAAAAATGCAGTGAATATAATTTAGAACTTGAATTTGTAGACTCCGAGAAAGCATTTGACTCAATAGAAGTGGCCACTATGTTAAAATCAATGGATGCATGCCGAATAGACACCAAATAGACTACTAAAATACTGCCGCATGCTTTAGCAACAATACTAATCTCGCAGCTAGGTAGCCTGGAATGAACCGCTAACGAAAGACAGCATCTCCATAAACATTCACTTCAGTCTTGAACTACAATCACAAACCCATGCCAGTACTCAAAGCAAGAGCACTAAAAACCCACAGAAACATATCACAACAAACACGAAAAGTTAAATCCAAGCCAACCAGAGAACAAATGCGAAATAATAAAACCAAGAATATTTTGGGAGAAAATGCGGATAGATTATTGCCTTACAAGAAAATGTGACCCACACTACAGTGCCCAACAAAACTGCCCAATATAAAGTATATTAAATTAGTAAAAACTAACATCTTAACACCAGCAAAAATTTGAAACGTAATAGCTTTCATGGTGTTAGCAATGTAAATAACAGAGATTGCATAGAAGGAACAAAGCCAATGATAGCCATGACAAAATTTGTGATAACAGGCTAACGTCGGAACGATCATAAAATCAGAACATTTAATAAAGAGCGGCTCCTCAAGTTTAAATTTTCCAATCGTAACCGAAACTTGAATTATCAACACGATGTATCGCTGAAAACGCGTGGCCTTTGAAATAACAGGTGGATGCATTCGTGGAAAGCATGTATTCAAGATCATTGTCAGCGATCCAAAGACACACCTTGTCCCAATTTTCCGACGTAATGGAATTGAAAAACCGATGATCCAAGGTGAGGTTAATGGTAGGAGAAGAACATGATATCCTCGGAATAAATTCCTTGGCCAAGTAATTGACCTTGCAAAACTATATCAGAATATTTAAAGAATGCACTTCCTAGAGTACTGAAGCTGAAAAGTACTGTTACGGGTCAAAAGTTATTTATAAGTAGCTACGTATTTAATTGCCCTTTCACTACGAAATCAAATATTACCTACAATATACTTTAAACTATAAGTCAAGTTTCGTATGTCAAAGTAATATTTGTAATTGGTCGTAAAGCTATTTTATACAACATTTCAAGCTCCAAGGTATTCTGCTTGCCTATCCTGGTTTTCTCAAGGTTTTGCAAATTTTGGAATGTTCCATTTGTATTTCGGATTTGTCACTTGCATCCTTAGTTGAGGATTCACTTTGATGTTGCGATTTCCTTTCAGAAAGATTGATGCAGTTCCTGGTTCGTGATATTCTCAAAATCAGATACATTCTGGATTTTACCTGACAGCATGCTATGATTTTGGCAAACGGGGCAGAACATCTCAAAAAGAAGCTAGGACTACCAGCTTAATTTTTTACTATTTGCTTAGATTCTATTGCGCTCCATTCTTTTTAGCTCCTTCTAGTTATGAGAGAATACATTTTGTCGTGTAAGCCATGGACCTCCTTTTCGATTGACGGATTTTTGCGTATTTGTGGCTTATCGTCATGACTTTGCCCCGGGAAAGCTTCCGATGCGCCTGCTTTCTACATGGGAGCAACAGATCTGTGCTTAACTAACCTCTTCCCTTGCATTAAAATATTGCGACACGATATAGTTGCGACCTCGACATAATCTGTAATTATGCAATTCGTTTTAATATGTTTGTGTTACGCAATTGTTTTTAATGTATCAGTCAGATACCAGGCTGGTTTCTTGATTACATAAATGCAGTATAATATAAAACTTACCTGTGTAAAGTAATTATTTTGAAGTTACTGTTTAGCTGTTTACTTGCGACAATTTTTTCAATGTCAAATGCAATTGAAGTTTCGGATGTGTATCACGTACCATCCAAGTTACTATTATTTTGCTTTTGGATTTTGTGAGGCAATTTCTGCATGTGCCTTCATCTCAGTTTAATTAAGCTTAGTTATTCCCCTATTGCAAGATATTGTGTTAATAATTCGTTTTACCCGACAAAGTGAAACTGATGATGATTATTAACTAATTACTAAGCCTATTACGGGTTATATAATGCCCTACCCTGAACCAAGATATTGGGGTCTGTAGGACCTTGCTGCTAATTATTAATTGCATGAGACTGTCCTTACAACTGTGGATTTAGGGTCAAATTCAGTGCGAACCCAAAATCTAACCTTCAATAGCGCTATCGCGGTTTTGCGCTTTTACCGAGTAACCTATAGGTATTGCAAGTAGTTAATGCTACAGTCACTTTTTTGTGTATTACGTATTTATGCTAAATGCTCATCACTTTTGATTATCGTATTTTGACCTTTAAAACGACCCTACGTCACTATTTAGATTTTACCTGTGATATTTATGGTGATAGTTGTGCTTTATTGTCGTGTTTTGTGTATGTACTACCGAGCACTTTTTTATTTTACGTTTTACGATGAAGGAAGTATTGGATTCACCCCAAAAATTCGGATTTGAGTTTTCAACAGATCTTCACGTTTTAGAGTCCCCTGAACCTAAAAAACATGTTTTTGTTCATTGGTTTGTCTGTCTGTCTATCTGTCTGTGTGTCTGTGTGTCTGTGTGTCTGTCTGTAAACAAGATATCTCAAAAACTAAAAGAGGTATGGCATTGAAACTTCATATATAAGTTTTGTATACTATATAAATGCGACAGCAAACCTTTAAAAAAAATCGCATAACCGGAAGTAAGTGTGTACTCTTGTGATTTTTCAGTTTTTTCGATTTTTTCAAAAACGGCTTTAACGATTTTTTTCAAACTTTACATTTTTATTACATTTTTAATATGTATTAATGTGAAATAGGTGATATTAACTCCTATTTTAAATAGAACACCCGGTATATTATTACATTCTTGAATCCGGCTTAAAATTTTAGAGAAAATTTGATTTTTAACTAACGCTCTATTTTGTACCGTTTTGTAGAATTTGTAATTTTTGAAAATTTTTGAAAAATTCTTAAAAATTAAAAATATAATTTTGGCAAATAATAAGATCACTGTAAAAGGAAGTTGTGTAGGTGTATCACACCAGATTTTTTTTTATTAGAAAATGCTGGATTACTTGCTACTTGGCGGCCATACTTTTTTCAGATTAAGATTCGAGTTTTTTGTTTCACCCACGACCAGCTCCGGCTGAGAAGATTGTTCTTTTCTATTTACTATGAGAGTGACGTTGCAATGCATACGTTTATTATAGGTAATATTAGGCAGTTCTTCAGCTAAGTCAGAAGAAGATGATATTAATGGAACAGTTGGTCGAAAGTCCTTATAGTAATGCGGTAGCAATGACCAAAGGTTATTTCGGAGGAGTTTACGGCCATTGTCATTAACTAACAAACGACTTCCGGAGTTGGACCGTGTCATTATTGAGGTCGAAGAACTCAAAGTTTCGCCCACTTTTGCAAGAGGCTTTATCAAGGGAAAAGCAAACGAACAGAGTAGCTGAACGTGTAAACGACGCTAGAGGCGCAACTTTTCTCAAGAGTTTACATATTGGGTTACCCCGACGAACTCTCTAAAGAGGACCTGTAATATTCTATTTATTACTAATTCAAATTATATTGTGATTTTTCTAATGAAACACATATGAAATTTTTTATCACCTTTTTATTTCAACCGACTCTAAATCTAGTTTTCTACAATCTTCTCCACCCCACGTGAAGACTGAGGGTCTTATTAAGTTGTCTGTAAAACACACAACTTTGAAACAGGTCTGACATAGTTCCCTTTGTTCGTTTTTACAGTGGCAACCCGTACAACTCCGTCTCTTCCGGGAAACACTTCTTCAATTTTTCCTAACATCCACTGATTACGGGAAGCCTTTTCATCAACGATAATCACTACGTCTCTTATTTTAACTAGTTCTGTTTTTGAGTGCTACTTTTGTCTTTTAATTAAAGTTGGTCGGTACTCTAAAACCCATCGCTTTCAGTTACAAACTTCGGTTGTAATTTCACAGTAGGTGTTGACATCTCCAGGTCTCAGTAGTAAAAATTAGTTAAGGATAATTGCCTCAGGTTCATCAGGGTCAACAGACACGTGCGTTAGTGGTTTGCTATTTACAGTATACTCAACTTCTGCTAATAACGTATAAAGAACTTCTTCCTTAGGGTTTACTGTTTTCAACACAACTTTAAGCGCAGTTTTTACTGAGTGTACCATCCGTTCTCAGACCCCTCCCATTGAGGCCGCTGCTGGCGCGTTGAATTTCCAAAAAATAGCTTTGAGATAGAGTTCATCTTTAATTTTTGACTGATCGATAGATTGTATCAAATCTCTTAACTCCCTTTCTGCTCCAACAAAATTAGTTCCGTTATCTGTTACAAATTCCAATGACTGACCGCGTCTTGACATATATCTTCTTATAGCCAGAATTGTGGAGCTGGTATCCAATGATGACGCCAATTCAATATATACTGCACGTATCGAAAGGCATGTACACCATTCCGTTTTTCTGTTCTTCGACCAATTGAGACCGGCATATGGCCAAAGAAATCTATTCCTATGTAGGAAAAGGGAAATACAGACGACTGTAATCTCTTTGGGGGTGAAAACCCCATTTCTGGAACCGTAGGCTTACATTTCTGAATTGCACATTTTCTGCAACTTTCAAAACATTTCTTAATAGCAGTCCGGCAATGAAAAATCCAGTACTTAAGTCTCAAGTTATTTATGACAGTTTCCACTCCAACGTGAATAGCTTTTTCATGATAAAAGTGAATTAAAAGTTTAACAATTTTGTGTTTATGGTCTAAAATGATAGGGTTTCGTACATCAAATTCCAAATTCAGTTTCCTAGTATCTGGAAATCTTCCTTTTAACCGAATGACTCCATTTTTATCTAAGAATGGAGAAAGCTTATACAAACGATTACTAGTTTGCAGCTCTTTGTTTCTTTGTAATGCATGCAATTCTTCTTGGAAAGTATCGCTTTGGCATTTTCTTATTAATAACTTACCAGCTTCTTCTAAAATATCTACGTCTAACTGTAAAATTTGGTTTATTTCACCTTTCTTAAGTTTTAACATTTTTACACCGTATAGAATCCAACCTGTTACTCGAAGTAATCGTAACCACTTAGAAAATCTTGTTATATCTGGCACAATGTTTAGGTCACTCGTACTTTGGAATTCATATAAAACAAAAGCAGTTTCTTGGTTCACACAGTCTGGTTCCTTTGGCCAAAAATATTCGGGCTGCTTTAAAAATTTTGGTCAGGTAAATAAATTATTTGAAGGGCTAGAGTCCAGTTTTGTTGTATCTTTAGTTGCTAGATGGCAAAATTTTCTTCTGAAGGTGTCCAATGCCATTGTGACACACTGGTATTTTCTTGAATTTCCCCTAGACGACAGGCAACAAATATAGGGAATCTTCTACACTCAGATCTTATTTGTTTTAAACCAACAAGTGGGCCAGTCCAATAATAAACAGATCTAATTTTGTATTCCAATTCAGAACAGACGATTTTCCAATTCTGCACGCTAAAACTGCACCTTGTAATTCTAATTTTGGAACAGTTTGTTGATTGATTGGGGCAAGTTTGCCCTTGGAAGTAACAAAACTTGTCAATATATTTTCATCAATTTTAACTCGTAAGAACGCAACTACTGCATATGCTTTGTCACTTGCGTTCGAAAATAAATGTAGATCGACAAAATTTTCCACTTTCATAAGGCTAGGAGAATAATACCTGCTAATAGATATGGGTGCGAGATTATGGAGTTCTTTAAGCCAATTATACCATACTGTAAAGAGATTTTCACGTATCTCAGTGTCCCAGTCTATGCTACTTCTCCAAATGTTCTGTAATAATATTCTCGCTTTTATGATCAAAGGATTCAAGAACCCAAGGGGATCAAATATTGACATTACAATACGAAGGACTTCTCTTTTAGTGGCAACTCTTGAGCCGCTTGAAACACCATCTGGAATTTTCTGAAAATGTATATTAAAAACAAATTCATCAGATGTTGGAGACCACGAAAGTCCAAGAACCCATTCTATTTTCTCTGAATCGACTTTTAAATTATTTGACGTTTCGGCTCTCAAATGTATTGGTATCGAGTTCATTACTAATGGTGAGTTGCTTATCCATTTTGTCATCTCAAATCCACCCCGTCTATGAACAATTATAATATTTTTAACTCTCTCAATGGCTTCAGCTATTGTATTGGTAAAATCTAAATAGTCGTCGACATAATGTTGTTTCTTTATCGCCCGCTTAATTCCTGGATACTCATTTTCATATTCTTCTGGGTTTCTATTTTTTACAAACTGGGCTACATGGAGATGATACTGCGCCAAATATCATAACATTCATTTCGTAAACATATGGTTTTTTATCTTTGTTTCCTTCACTTCAAAAAAATCTCTGACTACATCTATCTTCTGGTCTAATCACTACCTGGTGAAACATTTCTTTTATATCTCCGCATAAAGCTATACGACCATGCCTAAATCGCCATAAAACTGCAACAAGGGACGGAACGAAATCAGGGCCTCGAAAAAGAAAGTCATTCAGACTATATCCGAAAGATTTTGCTGCGGCATCAAACACAAGACGGATTTTCCAGGTTTGTTAATATTCCATACAGCAAAATTCGGCAGGTCTTTTGAGTTTTCGGTAAATTCGTCTTTTTTCAGTTTCCTCGCATATCCTTTCTGTATATATTCCTCAATCTTCTCGCAATATTGTTTAGCAAAGTCTTGATTCAGATTAATTTTTCTCTCTATACATGAAAGTCGTTTCAAAGCTTTTACTTTACTTTCTGGAAAGGTACTTTCTTCGCTTCTGTATAAGTGACCAATTTCATACCGATTTCCTATATTCCTTATCGTTTTTTTCCATTATTGAAACCGCCTTTTGATCTTCTATCGATTTAATTACTTTCCCTTCCATATTGACGCCAAAATTTTCGAGTTTAAAATTGTCTCTTATTATTATTTCTAGTTGGTCATCAGCAAGTTTCCAACAAAAACTTATATGGTTTTACTCTCCATGTACTGAACTAGTTCCTACAACTCCATGTATGGTCCACTCTAACTTTGACCTGGACAATACTGGCTCATTAAGTCTTGGCTGAATCACTTGCCTTGGCACTATAAAACCGCAGTGGTCTTGTCCAATCAACCTTTTTGGGGCGACGTCTTCTACAGCTTTTAAGATGTTTGAGTCCAAATAAGGAAATTTCTGCGACAAAAATGTTACATCTATTTTCGGTATAAGTAGACTCAAGTTATTTACAGTTCTGACATTTTTTAATTGATAAAACTTGGGAAGTTTAGTTTGTTCTGAAATTTTGACAGAAACTATCCTTGACGTGTCTTCATGATGCGTTATTTGGTTAGCCCATTGATAACACAGTGGAACTATAGGTCCTGGAAGTTCTAACTTTTCAGACAACTCTTCTTCTATCATGGTGCAGGTCGAACCTTCATCGAAGAGTGCAAATGTATGAACTTCTTTATTTGGACCTCGTAAAATTACAGGAGCAACCCTTAATAATACAGTCTCGTTTCTGTTAGATATACTCGTACAAAACTGGACCGAATTTTCTTTATTTGGTACATTTTTACTAGCAATTTCGCTTCTATTTACATGCAAAATATTATTATGTAGTCCTCTATAGCCTTCAAAACCACATCTTTTCTTAATAAAGCATCGGTTTACACAATGGCCTATTTTTAAACACTAGAAACATAATTTTAAATCTAATACCGTTTCCGTCTATCAAAGACAGTCTTTTCACGAAATTTTTGACATTTCTCAATCTCGTGTTCTTTATCTTTACGGAACATGCAACATTTATTGTTTCCATAAGAATGATTTTCGGCCATCACAGCGTCTTTCTTTACCTGTAAATTTATATCTTTAAAAAGGATTGTAGATGGTACACATGGCACTAATTTCTTCAGCATACCAACTAGCGAAACCTTCCAAAGAAGTAGGACTTCCTTGTACATCCGTTTGCTGCTTAAACTTTCCCCAACTATAGTTCTGGATCGCTGGCAGCTTCTCGACTAAAATAGCAAGCAATTCTGGATTATATAAGTAAAGTGTAGAGTTTATGTTTCTCATTGTCGTAACCATATTATCAAGAGCATTTGAGAAAGCAATACATGTTTCGATCTTATTTTCTCTTATATAATTGAACTTTCCAACCCTATCCATCAATGACAAAACAATCCAGTCAGGCCTACCGAAATTCATTTCAAGTACTTTAATAATTTTTGTAACATTGTCAGAAGAGATAAGTAGAGCTTTAACAGTTTCTCTGGCTTTTCCTTTTAAAGCGCGATCTAAACGTAATAGATTATCATACTCACTTAATCTATTCTGTTCCGTATGACGCTTAAATTCGGTAATTACTATA
This sequence comes from Agriotes lineatus, assembly GCA_940337035.1. Taxonomy (NCBI): domain Eukaryota; kingdom Metazoa; phylum Arthropoda; class Insecta; order Coleoptera; family Elateridae; genus Agriotes; species Agriotes lineatus. The sequence goes on from CALNHX010000851.1 coordinate 125,156, forward strand.
GGCCATTCCGTTAATTCACCAGAGAAAGAAGTAAGTTCTCTCATTTTTTGTCTTGACAGCAGGGTACTCATGTTCTTTGAATTTTGTGCGCATTGTTTGGCAATTTCTAACAGTATCTGATTATTACCACCACTCATTTCTCCCGCGCCAAAAGAAGCGACCGAATTACCTATCTTCTTATGTGTAGCTATAACCGATTCCACTTCATAATTTGTGCTTGTAGTCTGTTGTGCGTTTTTTACCCAATCGCTTACCTTCACAGGGTCTTCGTAAAGATGATCAAAAACTTGATCATAAATCTGAGAGGTTTGAACATTTTCTTCATTTTGTTCTTCCAATAACAGTTTTTTAATTTCCATTTCTCTCTGCGCATTCTGTTCTTGTTTTTTAATAGCTCCTAACTTTTCTTGTGTTTCTTCTTCATCTAGCTGATTCTGTTGCTGCAACAACTTTAATTTTAAGTTTGACCTAGAAACAGAAGAACATTTAGAGCAAACTGACGGAGATCTAACACACAAGTTATGATTAGAAGGCAGAGAACCGCAACCAACAGGATGTATAATCTCCGATCTTGTAGTTTTATTCTCAACTTGTTCAACAACAGTGTATTCCTTTCCAGTAAAAACATTGTCAGAATCTGCTTTAGCAATACCGACCTTGTAGTTTCTTTTACCAACAGCATCTTGAACCATAATCCTGTCTGAAACTACTTGCTCATGTTCAGCATTACTCATGTATCTGAATCTTCTGGGAGGAACAGCCTCGTTTCCCGCATCATTTTTACTTTCTTCCTTATCCATAGCGTGTTTCTTGTACCTTGAAGGACCAATGTAATATTCTCTTTATTACTAATTCAAATTATATTGTGATTTTTCTAATGAAACACATATGTAATTTTTTATCAATTTTTTAGTTTAACTGACTCTTAATCTAGTTTTCTACAGGGCTGCCGGGTTTCGGAAGAGGAACCGGATTCCCTCTCGCCCCGAGGTGAGTAGCGTGCGTTCTGTACATAGAGTACTGTACTTTAACGCGCACCTTCATCAACATCGGCTACCGCCTAGGGCTTAGGATCGACTGACTAGTATGCAACGGCTGTTCATACGAAACCCTTCTCACGTCAGTCCTCCAAGGCCTCGCTGGAGTATTTGCTACTACCACCAAGATCTGCACCGACGGCGGCTTCAGAGGGGCTCGCGCCCAGTCCTTCTCCGCTTACCGCCACGCCGCGACCTTCCTACTGGTCAGGGCTTCATGGCGGCCTCATATCGTAGGGGCGACTACACATGCAGCTGACGGCTAAGTATAAGCTTTTCTCCTGATGAAGCCCATTACGAAAGTGGAAGAAACGTTGAGTTCTTCGACCTCAATCACGTCACGGTCTAATACCGAAATTCATTTAGTGCACAATGACCAAAAGTATTGGAATTGCTAGAATTTTATGAGAAATTCTAAAATAAAGGTTCTAAGAAAGATAAAAAAATTTGAACATGTTTGAAGTGTTTTGCAATCTCGATTAAGGCAATGTTATGAGTTGTAGATCAGTTGTAACTCGGCTGATCGCATTATAGTAAAATCCTTATAGAAGCCGTCCTTACCTGTATAATAGGAGACTGTTTTATTTAGTCGCACCAACCCTATATCGTTGAAACCAAATTCGAAAGCAAATGGGTGCGATATTACATCCTCTATGCCATATATTTCAGTTTCAGTGCAATCAGTTGCATCAACATCTGGATCCTTAACACAAGACGTTTCGTTAAATCGATAAAAGACTCCAAGTCGAACACTGAAGTAATGCAGAAATTATTAAGGTTACTTATAGCTACATTTTAATAGACTTACATTTTGTTATCCCGATAATGGTCCAAACAGGTTCCTGTTGTAAGAACGTACCTTGAATTGATCAACGTTCCTGTACAATGGTCTTCATACTCTTCATACCTAGTAATTATTGCTATCCACGGAAACTCGTCTATAGCTATGGCGGTGGACGAAGAAAAATAATCGTCTCGATGCTGTAATCCACAAAGACGAGTTTCAAGAAATTTAGTTGGAACGTCGGCTGGTTTTAGTTCGTCTATTTTATGAACAATTGTCGAATTTGATGACATCACACAACACACAGTAAACCCATTTATAGTATCGTCTCTTTCGCATATAAATCCACTTAAATGTGCTGCTTCTACTGCATTAGTTACATCTGTAAAGGCGTCCAGCACCGCCGCACAGTAAAATACGGAAAAGCATTTTCCTATTTCTCCATTTGGGGTCGTACATGGTTCTATAATTAATAAAATGTATTAACAACGTTCGCCCTATATTAGTGTATATGTTGCCGACAAAGTGTAAAAACAAGTGAATCCGCGGATTGCCTATGTAATCTGCAGAATAGTCAAATTCCCAGACAATTCGAGGATTGACGTCTGTTTCAGACATTTCACATAGCGATTGGCATATTTTAGACAACGCACGAAATAATTTACCACTTAGGTAATCTAGAGACTGACAAGAAGCAGTCCACACTTTGACTAGACGGAGTTGTACGATCTTAAGAATGGAGAGTCACGGCGTGTTTTGCACCCAGTTATCAACATTAAGTGAACAAGAAAATTACAATAGCTTTGCTCTACCGTCGCAATAACAAGAAAAGGCGATTAAATTTATTGTTAACACTAAAAGAAACGGAAACAAAAAGAAATATTATAGACTTGAAAATGATTAAGAAAGTGAGGTTGAGTATCATACAAGATTTCTTACTGTCATTGGTTTTTGTGCATATATGGAGTATTAACCCGTGAGGGGTTGCTAACCCTATCGGGCACATCCCTAGCAGGCGGATCGGGGAAAGCCAATTAGATATAGCACGTACCGCGTAAACCAAATTTTCGGGGCGTACCAAAACTAGCATAGAAGCTAATGGCTTTTATTAGCGACTAAATGACTGCCGGAATAAGCAAGTCCCATCTTGGTGGCCAAAAACTTAGAGCGGATGAGCTATTGGGAATAGGGCAATGTGTACGTTGGAACACTGGCCCTAAAGGCGGAGGGGCCTTGATTAAAGGTTAACAGCGTATGGCTGCAGAAACCAACGAGACATCACTGAATTAAAGACTTACTTAGGTATTTCTAGTTCACCATCATCATGAATAGAATCAAATAAAATATGCTGAAGGTTCAAATTCCCCAATCAGTTTTCTAATAAGATCTTGCAAAATTTACTAACTACCTAAATAGGAACATGGAATGTTACTAGCATGTATGCAGCCGGAAAATTACAAAACATTCACAAGAGATGCAAAGATTACATATAGATATTTTGGGCATCAACTGAACTAGATGGTCAAACTCAGCACTACGTGAAATAGGAACGCCCCACTTTGGGCGCCAAATTTTTATTACGCCAACGATTCCTAAAGAATGTCGAACGTTGTTAATTGGAACCGTGTTTTCCGACGTTGGTAATAAATGTTGCAAACTAGCTCGCGTGATTTTGGGTTAAAACAACCATCACATGTAGTTACAAAGGGGGCCAGAGCCAATAGTCCCGAACGGTTGACGCGACAGTCGCATTCCTGTTGTCGGATCACGCAAACGTTGAAAATACCACAAAACAAACCGAAAAAGACAACCAAATAAGAAGTAAAACCTAGTTTATTAACTTCGTGAATCAAAACGGTACAAGAGAAAAATAACAGCATCAGCAAATCAAGTATATGTAATCATCACTCTACAAAAATAAGTAAAAACTTCGAAAAGTTCGATGTAAAAAATACCAAGTCAATAACGATACATTATTATAGTCATGTACTCACAGAGAAGATAATAAATTGAGTAGATAAATCAAAATATATTAATTTAATGCAATTTCCGCAATTGAAATATTTAAGTATAAAGCAGATCCAAATCAACCTTTACGTTAAGGAAAATTTGATCAATTCGTTCACTCTTTTCAAAGAAACTTTTGAAAGAAAAGCATAAAACGCAAGAAGGTTACCTAGAATTGGTATCCATTCATAAGGTAAGATAAATTAATCAGTCAAAGTTTAACGTATGCTAACGCCTGACGGATAATTATAAGCCTTCAATAACCAAAGCGTGAAAAAACACATAATAATAAGGTTACAGTAAACATATGCTTGCGAATCACTCACAAAGTAGCTGAATAATTTGAAATCGTTCAAAATTCGACGTAATTACCTTAAAAAATAGTGACACAACTAAAAAAATTTTTTTTTATTATTAAATACTTTGCAATCTGTCATTGTTGATATTTAGTAAATGATATAATATTTCACATGCATGTCATGGTGAAAAATGTCCATTAACAAATTCCCTAAATTAAAAACTAACTAGATTGGTCCGTAGTTACTATAGCTTAACACACAATCACTCGAATCTATTTGGGAGTTTAGATGTCCTTATTCTCTTAAGTCTGGGCTCCTCGTCTTCTTCTTCCAGTAGACACTCAATTAGTGTGTTTAGGTGGGCACGAAGCAGAACTCGGTACCTTACACTGTATTGTTGTATTTCTTCATTTATTGTGGGGATATTAAGATCTCGACGTATAACCTCATTAGGTACACAGGGCCGGATTTACGTTTTTTCCGCCCATGGGCATATGACAAGCCGCCCCCTCACCCCTTCCGGCCCCCTTCTACCCACCCCCTCCCACAGCACAATGATATAGAATACAACTTGTTATAGCTAACAATAATATTTAGATTTTTGTAAAATTTGATTCAATATTTTTCACTTCATTTACCTATAGCTACTTAATTTTGAAATATATTAACTAAATTTAATTTTTTTTTATTATTTATTAACTTCAGTTCCATGGATTTTTTTGTGGGTGTAATTTTCTTTTCTCTTGGGTATTTTAGATGAAACAGGATTACAATTTACTAAAAGCTTGAGTTTTATTTAGAACATTATTATCAAGAAAAAGTACATGAGTTGCTAATTAGAATACATCTATAATCTACATTTTTGAATGTTAATGAAACTTTACACGTCTGGCTTTCTTCTTGGCAAACCCAGAAATTACATCTTCAAACTCTAAACTTGTTGTTAAATCTTTTTCAATTGCTAAAACCCGCAAGAAAGTTCAGTCGCTTTTGTGTGGTGGTGGAACGTAAGTAGTTCTTGACCCTTTGGAGAGTAGAGAACGATCTCTCTGCTGAGCAGTTTGAAGTAGGAGTGCAGAGGTATATTTTCAGAGCAATATTCACATTTGGATATAAATCTAAGAGATTTTTTGAAACTAGGAACTTGTGCAGTCTGGACAATGTCAAAGGTTCATCCTCATTAAAAGTCTCTTGATGCAACAAACCTTTAAGGTGAATGCACTCCATGATAAAAGGTGATTCTTCCATATCAACTTCATAAATTTGTTGAAGATTTGAAGCAGCAGTTTTTATTTCTTCTGGATTCATCTCAGATAAATTTGTTAGAAACGAAAATCTGTTTGAAAAATCGTTGTAAACTTTCACTCTTTTCTTTAAATCAGTGAGCAGTTTACTGAGGATAAGGTCAAAACTTTGTTGAAATTTGGTACCTGCATCTAAATTGGTATCGTCTTGTTCATCCTTCTCTTTGTCATCTTCACTCTCATCAGTCTCATCATCATTAAAGAACCTTTTTCGTTTTCTTATCCTTTGGGGTCTTTGTTCTGTTATAGATTTCGCTTCAAGAAGAACAGTCTTCAACTTGTTTTCCCCAGAGTTCTTGTAAAAATTGAACATTGTTGTATTTTCTTCAACAAATGAAACAAGGGTATTGTAAAGTTGGACGACAGTTGCAACGTTCATTTTTGGTTATTGAATTTTCTCACTGACAGAGTTAAATTTATCAAGAATCACTCCCCATAATACTGCCATGAAGGTTGTTTCTCCTCTTGTAAGATTTCTAAAGATGCCTTTAGCTTGACTTTGGGTAGTTTTTGTTTCCTCTTCGTCATGAATAATATGTTCAAGGGCTTGTAAGATGGCTTTGTAGTCCTTGTTTAAGCTTTTACAAGCATCCTCTCTTGCTGACCATCTTGTGTTGCTGAGAGTTTTCAGAGAAAAACTTTTTGAATTAAAATAAGATTGAAGAATAGCCCACCGGCGAGTCGAAGCAGAAAAAAAGTTGTACAAAATTTGCAAAAGTGCAAAGAAATCTTTAGAAAGTTTGCAGCATTCAGCAGCACTGGATCCTACTAAATTTAGGGAATGGGTCGAGCAAGGCACATAAAATATTAAAGGATTCGCTTCTTTTAATCTGGCTTGCAAACTGGTATATGCACCAGACATATTAGATGCATTATCAAAAGACTGTCCACGGCAGTTTTGGATGTCCAGTCCATTATCTTTTAAAAACTTTAAAACTACCTCAGCTAGTTCTTTACTTTTATGACCACAATTCCCTGAGAACTCTAAAAACCGCTCTTTAGGTTCGCCACTTTCCTGAACGTACCGCAGTATAAAGCTCAGCTGATCAGTGTGGGAAATGTCAGGAGTAGAATCCACAATAAATGAAAAGTATTTTGAATCCCTAACTTCTTGAAGAACTTTGTTTATAACGGTTTTTCCCATCACCTCTAATAACTCGTCACAAATGGTTGACGACAAGTAAGAAGAATGACCTTGACCTGGATTTCCGTATCTGTCTATGTGGCTTTTCAAAAATGGATCAAATTCTTATATTAATTCTAGGCACATCATGAAGTTGCCATTGTTAGCAGAACCAAAGAGTTCATCATCACCTCTAAACGCAAGGCCGCCGGATGCTAGTTTTTTTATAACAGCCACAACTCTTTGTAGAACATTTTCCCAGTATTTTTCTTCTTCTTTGGTTTGCGACAGAAGCTGTTGATCTATCCTGCCTGATTCTTTACCTCTTCTTTTGTAAGCTAGGACACAATCCAAATGACCAGCAGAATTTTCGTGTTCTTTTACGCGCTGGCTAGCATGTTGTTTGATTCACACAGATGCGTGCATCAAAACCTTTTTGCTTATAATTATTCATGTAATTCAAGTCATAACTGTTCTATCTCATTCAAAGGTCGTGGTAAAGTCAAATTTGCATCTTGCCGTATTTGTTTGCCTCTGTTAATATTGGAAAGGAATTTGTAAGCTTCCCTTAATGGCTTTTAAGCGGATGGATACACTTTCTAATAGGACTTAAGCCGACTTGGCGTATTTGGGACTCATGTGTTTATGGATTTCGTTCAATACAATGCCTCATTGAGAGAGCTTAGCATTAAGATTTTTTAAAATAAGTCTAGCTCCCTGGTAAAGACGTTGTAACAGTGGGTCGTTTCAACAGATTAGGAATTTAATGAGAGGCTGGTAGTTATGTAAATAATTTATTTCACAAGTGTAATATAGGCCGAGCCAAGCGTAAGCTTTCCCAAAATAATCTACAAAGACAGTTATTAAGGCGATGCACAAAATAATCGAACAAACACTCACCTACAGCAGGTATTAATACGCAAAAAGCCTTTTGCGGCACTAGAATTACCAGGAAGCGGTAGATAATTAATTGGTAAGCTAACACACTGACCTGCCAGCCAGCGCAACTCGAGCACCACAAAATTCCCCAAAATTCTAGCAAGGTAGATACTACACGGCAGAGCTGGACATGCGCGTGCAACACCCAAACGCAATACTTTGCTACAACTTGCCCCCGTCTTGTCTCGTCGTAAAGGGACAAGAAATAGGAAATCTAGGATAGGTACTTTTTAAGGTGAATGATATGGAAAATTCCCCTTTCTAGATTTAGGTCTCTAGGGTCAGCCAGAACATACGTTTTTGGACTTAATTTTTTTTTTATTCTATAAGGACCTTCGAACAATAATAGGAATTTTTTCGTTTCTTGCAAAGTGGCTGAGGATATAGGATTTGCTCGAAGCAGAACTAGGTCGCCTTCCGAAAACGCCCCCACCGGATTACCGTGATTTTTGGCGGATCGACGAACAGCTCTCTTATCTAAATTCTCGAGCGCGAAGAATAATCGAATATGACTGTCTAGCCTTTGAGTCTCGGGAAGACCACACGATTTACGGATTGGGGAGTATTGAGTCTTTCCGAATTGTAATTCAGTAGGAATACAGTTAGTAGACTCATGGGTGACTCCATTCAAAAATTCTGCGAATCTTGGAACTTCCACAGCCCATCGCGTATGTTGCTGATTGCAAAAAGTGCGAAAAAGACGCCCCAGCTCCCTCATTATTCGTTCCGAGGGGTTGCTTTGCGGATGTCTAATTGAACTAAATAGTACTTGCACACCCATTTCGCGGAGCGTATTACTCCACAAAGACGCGGTAAATTGAGTACCTCTATCACTCAATATACGCTGAGGAGTACCTATCTTAGGAAAATAATGGTTTGTTAAATGCTTGAGTATGGCCTTAGTTGTCGCGCGCTTTAGTGTGTATAAAGCAACATATTTGGTGAACACATCCACCACAACCAACAAAAAACACACACCACCGCGGGACTTCGGTAACGGACCGTAAAGATCCAGCGCGACCAAATCACGGGGCCTCTCTGATACAATCGCTTCCAAATCAGGTTTTGGCATCCTACTACACTTAGCCCTTTGACAAATGTCGCAAGACTTAATGATATTTTTAACAAGCTTATGCAGACCTGTATACCACACATCAGCCCTAAGAGCGCACCACGTCTTATACACCCCGAAATGCCCATAGGCTTCGTGGTAAGCCATGATAAAATCTTTGATTAATGAAGTAGGGACGCACAACAGGCTCGTATAAGCATCCTTTCTAAACAATAACAAATCCTTCATTAAGTAAAATCTCTCTGAGCTTAATCCAGATCTAGCTTTTTCAATTTTGTTCCCTAATTTAGCATCTGCTTGCTGAGCTTCTGCCAGGTGCTTTAATTTTTCCTTAAATTTTGCAGAAAATTTAACTGCGCTGAGAACCCTAAAAATACCGTTACACGGGGAGGGTAACCGATTCGTGGGACGACGTGACAAAATGTCGGCAACGTAATTATTTTTTCCCGGTAAATATTGAATTTTGAACGAATACTCCTGAAGGGCGAGTACCCACCTAGTAATTCTAGGAGAGAGCAGTCTGCATGTATTGAGGTACGAGAGAGCTCGGTGATCGGTCATTATGGTAAATTCGCGACCGATTAAAAAAATTCTCCATTTTTGAAGGGCAAACACGATCGCCAGAAGTTCCTTCTCGGGTACTGAATAACGACGTTCGCGCTCAAGTAAGAGACGACTAGCGTAGGCTACTACACGTCGTTGACCATCGTCTAGCTGGTAAAGCACCGCACCTACACCTACATCACTAGCATCTGATTGGACAAGAAACGGTTGATCATCGAGTGGATGATAGAGAAGCGTTTCTTTGCAAATTTGCTCCTTCAGTTTCCTAAAAGCAACATCCTGTACATCTGTCCAAATCCATCGCGACTTTAGGCGAAGGAGAGCTGTCAGAGGTTCTGAGAGGGTAGCAAAATGTTCACAAAAGGATCGATCAAAGTTACATAACCCTAAAAATGCTTGAACTTCGCGTACATTTTTTGGAGTGGGATATTCCCGGATCGCTTGAATTCTGTCTGGGTCCGGTTGCAACCCTTGCACACTGAGAGAATAACCCAAAAATTTTATTTCCTCTCTAAAGAAAACGCATTTTTTCAGTCTTAGGGTAAAACCAGCTTCTTTTAAACGCGACAACACCAGGTCTAAGTGCTTAAGGTGTTCTTGAAAAGAACTGGAAATTATAAGGACGTCATCTACGTACGCGTGTACAAATGAACCCAAAAAAGGACGCAAAACGGTGTCCATGCACCTGGTAAAACTAGACACCGCCGTCTTAATTCCAAAAGGTAAGACCTTAAATTGATAACATTTAGTTCCTACTCTAAACCCAGTAAATTTCCGGTGTGCCTTTTTAATAGGTATTTGCCAGTATGACGACGTAAGATCTAGGCAAGACATGAATTTAATATTAGGAAGATTTCGAAGAATATCATCTATCGTCCGAGGCAGTTCGTTATCGTCTTGCATTACCGAGTTTAATCTACGCGCATCAAGGCACAGACGAACTGTTCCATCCTTCTTTACTGCGGTCATGAGAGGGCTACAAAAAGATGAATCGGCACGCTCAATTATGCCAAATTCTTCCATTTTTTCGATTTCTAATTGAACAGCCGGCCTATGAGCTACTGGAATGGGATACGGTTTAACCGTAAACGGAGTATCATTCGTTAAGTAGATCGAGTGTTCATATTCGTGAGTAAGCCCGGGAATTTCCGAAAATATTTCACGGTGTTTATTTAATAACTGGGAAAATTTAGTTTTTTCTTCAGCGATTAATTCGGTTTTGTTTACTATCTCTTCAAAATCCGTAATAGAATTTGGCTCAGCCTTAGGAGGCGTCGGATGAGAATGATGTATAGCGCAAAGCCTAACTGATCCTACCGGAAGAGCAGCAAATTCATGTTCAAAATGGACCTCAGAAATTGGAAAAATATTTCCGTCATGTTTTAGTGTAACTTGTTCGTTTTCTAAATCAATAACTGTTTTATACAAACGCATAAAATCGATCCCAATAATTACTGGATAAACTAACTGCTGTACAACTAAGAACTCGTGTGCGCACTCAAAACCTCCCAATACCATTGGCAACAAGACTTGCTTTACTACTCTAGCTTGGTTGGCCTTAAATGCCCCCGTGATTCGTATACCACTTACGTTAAAGTAAGGAATATCTTCGATATTATTAACATATTGTTCGAAAACTTCGGAAGCAATACAACATATCTGGCTTCCCGAATCAACTAATGCTGGAAATTCGATATGACCTATTAAGATTTTTATTATAAGTGACCTGTAATTATTTTTTGAGTGCTCATAATCGCATTTTTCCGCTAACAAATCTTCGCGGGGATTACTGTTTGTGGAGTTATATGTGTTGGCCCTAACAATATTTACCACCAACGGACCGTTTTGGTGGCTCGTACCTAGTTTTCCGCCCCGTAATTACCGTCCTCCTCCTCAATGGAGATCGTTGATACTTTCCGCATCGCGCCGTTCGCACGTATATCTAAATTTACTTTGTTTTGACGCATATCTTTCCGAATTTCGCCTCGCTCAGGTTCTGCTCTCGGACGAAGTACGAAGTCGGCTTGACGCAACCTGCCTACCGCTTCGCTCACCGTTTGAGCTCCTATCAACGCGGCTGCTACTTGGGGGTTAAAATGGCGCGCTATTACCGCCACGAGCAAATATTCAGGATAGGGAGGATCAAGATATTTTCCCTTTGAAACAAGGCTAAGGAAATAGGTTACGTAGGAAACGTCTCCATATCTGTAACGACCCGTTTCCAGTTGCAGGCGCACCTCCAACTGCTTTATAGGGCCCCAAAATTGTTCTAAAAAAGCAAATTTAAGGGCTTCAAAACTATTAAATGTGTCCAAAACGGCTTCCGCCCAAATCTTGGCGTCTTTTTGAAATAAAGAGGCAGACCAGTGTGGTACGTACATAAACGGAATCCCCATAGCATTAATAGTATTTTCTAATTTAGTTATAAAAGACACCGGGTGAATCCCTTCCCCATCGAAAATCGGAAGAAATTTACTAGCTTCTACTAAAGAAGATGGCAAAAAACAACCTACATTATTAACGCGATTAGGCAAGCAACAATTCGATGCACAGACTTGCGGTTGGCTCGGAACATCATTAACATAATCAACACAAACATTTTTAACATTACAAACGTTAGGAATATCACTACTACATGTAATTGGATTACTATTTGATGTTTTAAGCAGATTACCTAAATAATTCGAATTGGAAACATCATCTCGTTTTCTTTGATGAAAATCATGACAGTATTCATGTTTACGTAATTTAGAACAAACATTATCTGCTACATTTTTATTTAAAAAACCTGTGGTCACGGGGATACCAGCAGCGCTGATTTTTTCTCTTGGTTTCGTTCCTCGGAACGGTAAATCGAAGTTTAACTGCATACCTGCTGCAATGTTTTCGTCGCCTTGACCGATAGCAAACAAATCCACGTTATCGCGCTGGCCCATTCTCGCTCGCGTACCTGAAGGATGCGTGGTGGCCTCGTACATGATAGAAGCGGCAGGAAATGCTGCGGCTTCGTCCTGCAGGTCTACCTCTTCATCTGCGATGTTATTTACCCCAGGAGTGGACTGAGGGTTGCCTTCGGGACTCGCCGGAGATGATAGCGGCCGTCCTCGACCAGCGGAACGTAGTTTGTTTCTATAGCTCGCAGGTGTTCGTAGAACCATGTTTTCCATCTGTTAGCCCTCGTTGGTCGCCAAGTTGTAACAGTGGGTCGTTTCAACAGATTAGGAATTTAATGAGAGGCTGGTAGTTATGTAAATAATTTATTTCACAAGTGTAATATAGGCCGAGCCAAGCGTAAGCTTTCCCAAAATAATCTACAAAGACAGTTATTAAGGCGATGCACAAAATAATCGAACAAACACTCACCTACAGCAGGTATTAATACGCAAAAAGCCTTTTGCGGCACTAGAATTACCAGGAAGCGGTAGATAATTAATTGGTAAGCTAACACACTGACCTGCCAGCCAGCGCAACTCGAGCACCACAAAATTCCCCAAAATTCTAGCAAGGTAGATACTACACGGCAGAGCTGGACATGCGCGTGCAACACCCAAACGCAATACTTTGCTACAACGTTTCCAGGTTGTTTTGTGTGACGGTTACGCGCGATTCGCTATTTTCGCGTGGCCAATCCAAGCGTGTCACAACAGTTGAAGCTATTGTAAAAAACCATCGGTCCATCAGTGACGTTTGTAATCGTTGTTACTCAATATACTCGTGTTTGTTAAGTCTTGTTTCACTCCAACAAATAACTGAACCCAAGTCAAGGGTTATTAAGTGGCAGTTCCCGGCAATCCCATTGAACCGGAATTCGCAGCGGATTAACTGGGGGCCCCATTCGTGGAAGCCTCTTTTCAAGTTAATCATACAAAAAACATTAGTCCTTCGAGCCGGATGTGGAAGAAGCTAAAAAACGCGAGTGTACAAGTTTCCAGTAGCTGGTGGATGCAATTGCTCCAACATCATTTCGTCGGAGAGCGTGAAGAAGCTTCGCCAACACCAGGAAATTCAACCATCAAGAGCCTACACCGAGTCCAGTTCCCACGTCAAGCGGCAGCGATCGGCAGCGGGTTGGTTTTCTGTTCGTCAAGAAGTTACTACGTTCTCAAATCAAAAGTAAGTCCTCTTCCATTACACCTTCGTTTAGTGTTGTTTTTTGCTTGTGTCAGTCATGGTGGAAACTCGTTCGACATCAGCGGTCATGTCGGAAACTCGCGCTTTAACCACTCGTTGCAAATTCATAAAAGCCAAAGTAGATCGTTTCGAAACTCTATTTCATAGAATTTCGTCATCCAGCCCCGTGAAGGCTCACGAGGTCGGCAACTTGTCAAAAGAGTTTAGTTGTTTCCAAAATTTGTTGGATGAGTATGAGAAGTCAATGGAGGGCCTAATGGAGGCCGACGCTGAACACTTTGATGAATTTTTCAATGAATTCGACTCCTTTATGACTCATTTTAGCGAGATTAGTAGCACAGTCGAGGAATTCTTATCAAGAAATAAGATCAGTCCCGGTATAAAACCGAATCTAGGTCAAAATTCTTTGCAAAGTGGCCCTTCAGGAGAGCTCGCTGGATTAAGATTACCACCCTTAGATTTGCCTTCCTTTTCGGGGAAATTCGAGAATTGGGTTCAATTTCATGACTCCTTTACGTCGCTTATTCATAACAACGCTCATTTGACCAACGTTCAGAAATTTTACTATTTGATTTCTTCCCTTAAGGGAGATGCTGCTAGTTCAATCTCGTCGTTAAAAGTTACCAACGATAACTATACCATTGCTTGGGACATCCTAGTCAAGCGATTTGAAAATAAGAAACTGATAGTAAAATCAAACATAAATGCGTTATTCAGTTTAGAGAGCGTAAAAAAGGATTCACATTCGTCTGTTCAAAGGCTGCTCGATAGTGTAGTTAGAATTTTGGAAATTTTAAAGGCGTACGGGGAACCCACAGTCGACACCATACTAATACATATCATAGTTTCGAAGCTCAGCTCAGCAATGCAGACTGACTGGGAATTATACAAACATACCGGACAATTTCCTACTTTGCGAGAGTTGTTAGATTTTTTAGAGAGCAAAAGTCACTTATTAGGTTTGCTGGAAGCTGCGAAAATAGGTTCGAGTTTGGGAAATTAGGGATCCGAGCAAAAAAGTCCTGCACGCGCTCATGTAGCCAGAGAGCAAGGTAATCACTCTTGTGATTTTTGCAAAAATAGTAATCATTCGATTAGCGCTTGCGAATCATTTTCAAAATTGTCGGTAAACGCTCATATCGAAGAGGCGCGTCGTTTGAAATTATGCAACAATTGCCTCAAGCCCGGACATTTCGTGGTAAAATGCACATCGTCGAGATGCCGCGTATGCAGAAAAAAGCACCATACTTTACTGTGTTTGCGTCCAAAGCGCGACGCCCACGAAAATACTCCGTCGCCGCATCCTGGACCGCCAGAAACCAGCAGCGACACACGGGAGGTCGGGGCCGTCGCCCCGAGCGAGGAACCCGTCGCATCCGTTTCAGCAGCCTGTAGCCGTCCTGCAATCGCGGCGCCAGCGCAAGTTTTATTGTCCACGGTTAGCGTATTCGTAGAAGGATCCTCCGGGTCATTTTCCCGGGCAAAAGCTCTTTAGGACCCCGGATCCCAACTTAACTTAGTTAGCGCCGACTTGTGTCAAAATTTGAAAATTGAGAAACGGGGTAATATCACCTCACTGTCGGGTGTTGGTGCCAGGGATCTGAACGCTGAATTCAGAGCAAACGTTCGAATCCGCTCCCGCAACGGGAAATACGAGGACATTTTGAGCTGTGTTGTTTTAGACAAAATTACGGACCCTCTGCCGGTCCTTTCTTTCTCGTTGAGGGATTTCAAGATCCCACCAAACATTGTGCTAGCCGATTCAGATTGTAATACACCGGGAAAGATTGATCTTTTATTAGGTGCGAATGTCTTTTGGCAAGTGCTCTGTCAGGGACAGGTGAAATTGGGCCCAGAGAAGCCATTCTTAACAAAAACTCTTTTTGGTTGGGTTTTAGGCGGAAACATGAACGTCGAAAATCGAGCGCTCATTCTTTCAAATAGAGTTCATTTGAGTGTAGCCGGCATCGAGCACGGCATTCAGAGATTTTGGGAAGTCGAGGGGGCGTACGGTTCATCAGGCCGACTCTCTGCTGATGACAAATTTTGCGAAGACCATTTTCAATCGAATACGAAACGGGCGTCGTCGGAGCCGCGTAGGTTCATCGTGAGCATACCTTTCAGGAAAGATGCTCCATCGCTGGGAGACTCGCGCGGTATAATAGCGTTAAAGCGTTTCTATTCATTAGAAAACAAATTGTCAAAAAATCCCGAGTTGAAAACCGCGTATTCCGCATTTCTCAAAGAATACGAGTCGCTTGGTCACTTGAGCAAGGTGGACGACGAAGCGAGCCTTCCTCAGCCTCGGTTTTATTTGCCACATTTGCCAGTCATAAAGGAGGACAGTTCAACGACCAAACATCGCGTTGTTTTTGACGGCAGTTGTGCGTCCTCCTCCGGAGTATCGCTTAACGACCTTCAACGTAAAGGCCCAGTGGTCCAGCAGTCGTTGTTTGCAATTCTTTGTCGCTTTAGGCAATTCAAGTACGTGCTGAAAGCAGATTGCGCCAAAATGTACAGGCAAATCCTCGTGGACCCCTCGCAGACGCAATACCAATTAATTTTATGGCGTGACGACAAAACCTCAGCGGTAAAATGCTTCAAATTATTAACGGTCACCTACGGTACTAAATCAACCTCGTACCTAGCAACTAGGTGCTTGATACAAATCGCCCAGGAAATCGAAGCATCGCTTCCAGAGGCCTCATTAAGAATTAGCCGGGATTTTTATGTAGATGACCTACTGACTGGTTTTGAAAATAAGGCGGAAGCCATAAAAACGCAATTCGAAATTAGTAGCGCTTTGTCGGGGTACGGGTTTGAATTGCGAAAGTGGGCATCCAACGACAATGAAGTAGCTAGCGCCATTGGTGTGGATCGCGGCAGCGTAGAGCCCATTTCTTTGATGGAAGACGCCACGGAGAAAACTCTCGGCATTTTTTGGGATACTCGGCGGGACGTGCTAAGTTACAGAGTGAACCCTAGCTGTTGCAAATCAGTTACCAAGCGGGCTATACTCTCTAGTATGGCTCAAGTATTCGATCCCTTGGGACTACTTGGTCCAAGCGTTCTAACTTTGAAACTTCTCGTGCAACGGCTTTGGCAGTTGAAGTTGTCATGGGACGAAACGGTGCCCATGGAGATGCGCTCCAGATACGACGAACTCCATTCTTCATTACACGCTTTGGGCTCATTGGCAATTCCGAGGCGGGTAATTTGCGATGACTTAAATTCGATAGATCTCCACGGATTAGCGGACGCGAGTTCTGTAGCCTATGGGTGCGCCGTGTATATACGCTGCGTTGACGCGCGCTGTAATGTCACCACCAATTTGCTTTGTGCTAAGTCAAGGGTCGCTCCATTAAAAACAATATCCTTGCCTCGTCTGGAGCTTTGCGCCGCCCTACTGTTGGCTCGTTTGATTAAAACTATACTCGATTCCTCCGCATTTAAATTTGACCGCGTGTACTATTGGTCGGACTCCACCATAACTCTGCACTGGATAAATAAGGATGCGAGTAATTGGAAGACGTTCAAGCAATAGGGAAGAATGGTTTCATGTGCGTACAAATTGCAACCCGTCCGATATAATTAGCAGGGGAATGTTACCCCAGGAGTTACTCAACTCACGCTTGTGGTGGCACGGGCCAGAGTTCTTGTCACAGGCGGACTTAAAACCCCAGCCCGTTAAAATTGATTCGGGTGAGCTAGCAGCCCAAGAGTCGCGCCCAGTAGTGGCCACTCTTCACCATCGCGTCCCAGAATTTGAACTTTTCAGGCGCTATTCCAGTTTCACAAAATTACAGCGCGTAGTCGCGTACTGCCTGCGTCTCGCGAGAAACAGAAACACCGAAACGCGCTGGTCAGGACCTCCAGCCATTGACGAATTGAAGGACGTGACTCGCCGTCTGATCAAAATTGCCCAGGCGGAAGTCTTTTCCGGAGAAGTAGCAGTTTTGTCTCAGAAAGCGTCATTGCCAAAAAATAGTGCGCTGCTTTCTCTAAACCCATTTCTGGACGATCAGGGCCTACTGCGCGTGGGCGGCCGTCTAGAAAATTCCAATGTAAGCTTTGATCAGAAACATCCCCTTTTGTTACCAGCTAGTCACCCTTTGTCGTTGCTAATCGTGAAGCAAGAGCATTTGCGGCTCTTGCATTGTGGACACTCGGTGCTACTGGCCTCATTGCGGGATAAGTTTTGGATCGTGAGAGCCAAAGACCTGATACGTAAAGTAATACACAATTGCGTGATATGCTTCCGGGCCAAGCCTAAGATGAATGAACACTTGATGGGATCACTACCCGAAGCTCGTGTCACACCCTCTCCTCCTTTCAGCAATTGCGGGATAGACTACGCGGGCCCCGTGTTTATAAAAACCATATCCGGGCGAGGCGCGAAAGAAGTAAAGGCTTACGTAGCCCTATTTGTGTGTTTGGCCACGAAGGCTATTCATCTTGAACTCGTGGAAGACCTCACGAAGGAGGCTTGCATCGCATCGTTGAGGAGATTTATCTCCAGACGCGGTTTATCCTCCAACATATTTTCTGACAATGCTACCTGTTTCACCGGTGCCAGAAATCAGCTATCGGAATTAAAAAATATCCTGTCAGGCTCTAGTGAGCAATGCATAAGGGAGGAATTGTCGAAACATAGCATTAAGTGGAATTTTATTCCGGCACGCTCTCCGCACTGTGGCGGCATCTGGGAAGCGGGGATAAAGTCATTGAAATATTATTTAAGGCGAATATCTTGCAATGCAAAGTTAACTTTCGTTGAGTATTACACCATGCTGACTCAAGTGGAGGCGATACTAAATTCCCGCCCACTCTGTGTTCTCGCTACCGATGCCTCATTCCCCGAAGTCCTTACTCCTGCCCACTTCTTGATCGGTCGGAAGCTGACTTCGTTTCCGGAAGCCCAACTCCAGGACATACCGGAAAATCGTCTCAGCCGCTATGGGCTGGTCCAGCGGCTGTCCCAGCAGTTTTGGGATCGTTGGTCCCGGGACTACCTCCACCTCCTGTAGCGCCGGCCTAAGTGGAAGTCCTTCAGCACGTCTCTAGCCCCCCAGGTGGGCGACGTGATACTCGTCCACGACGAGGCATCTCCAAGCTACCGTTGGCCACTGGCAATCATCTCGGCCACATATCCAGGAGCGGATGGTGTTGTGCGTGTGGTGCAGGTGCGCGATTCCCGAGGGAATCTCCTGAAACGCTCGGTGCGTAAAGTGTACGTCCTACCCAAAGACGATCATTGCGATCAAGGGCAATAAACATTGACTTTGCTCTTAGTTGGTAGTTTTCGTTGATTGAACATTTAGCTAGGTTTAGTTGTTTCTTTGCTTGTATTCATGCTAGTTGTAGGTTATCTGTAAGGCTCTTGGATTATCATCTGTCATTAGTTCCTGTTATGCATTTGATTATTTGGTAGTTTTAGATTTCAGTTTAATTTTGGGATTTAATCACGTCGTGCCATAGTCGGCACTTCGAGGGCGGCATGTTTGATTTACACAGATGCGTGCATCAAAACCTTTTTGCTTATAATTATTCATGTAATTCAAGTCATAACTGTTCTATCTCATTCAAAGGTCGTGGTAAAGTCAAATTTGCATCTTGCCGTATTTGTTTGCCTCTGTTAATATTGGAAAGGAATTTGTAAGCTTCCCTTAATGGCTTTTAAGCGGATGGATACACTTTCTAATAGGACTTAATCCGACTTAGTGTATTTGGGACTCATGTGTTTATGGACTTCGTTCAATACAATGCCTCATTGAGAGAGCTTAGCATTAAGATTTCTTAAAATAAGCATTTATTCCTAAACAACGTGCGACGCTCCGATTGGCTAGGCAGGATCGCCTCAGCCAATAGTGTTTGAGCCTTCCCCTCCTTGTTGAATTTGCGAGTTCAGCTCATTGTCAATTCAGCTTCAGTTAGATTCAGAATTTCGAGTAAGCAAGTTCAGCTATGCTTTGTGCTGGTTTGCGGTCGGTCTAGCTCCCTGGTAAAGGCGTTTCCAGGTTGTTTTGTGTGACGGTTACGCGCGATTCGCTATTTTCGCGTGGCCAATCCAGTGACTTTTGTAATCGTTGTTACTCAATATACTCGTGTTTGTTTAGTCTTCTTTCACTCCAACAAATAACTGAACCCAAGTCAAGAGTTACTAAGTGGCAGTTCCCGGCAATCCCATTGAACCGAAATTCGCTGCGGATTAACTGGGGGCCAATGGGGCCTCTTTTCAAGTTAATCATACAAAAAACACATGCTTCCAATCACTAAAGCCTAAATCAGTAAACTGAGATGACAGTTTACCAAACAATTTACAACGGCCACAAAATAAAGTACCATGACTGGGCGAGTAAACAACAAAATCGCGGTTCACTATATTACCGTTTGCAAGCTTTCTTTCAAACAAATTATGTGTTAACAATCTATCTGCTTCAGGATAAATTCTCTTGGAATTTTCAAACCCTTTATCTTTATTTTGATTAAAACCATTGTTAGCACAATAATCTTTAGTCTTGTTATTTATTTCCCAATAAAATGGATCGTTGCTTATTATAGAAATATTAGTTTCTGATGACTTTGGCAAGCATACTTCATCAGATACGTCTGCTTCTGAAAAGTTTTTATTTGAAGTGCTTGGTTGTTCAGCAGCATCATCATTATTATTTGAAACAGAATTAACAAACGTACCATCATTGGTTTTGTCAGACTTCTCCTCGGGCCGTCCAGTTGCGGTGACAGAGCCTTTTTTAAAAAAAGAATCTAACTTCAAAGTTTGAGCTATCACTTCATTTTCCTTTTTCATTTTTGCTTCCGCTAGTTTGCGGTATTCCGCGCCACTGAGTCTTTTTCGTCCATCCATTATGTTTTAAAAATATGAAGAAAATTATTGCGTATATCAAAATCAAACGTGAAATCACACACGAAACACAGCATTAAAAAGTGATGAGCAAATAAACAATATACAGTGGCACACGCAGACGCACTACTGCATAACAAGCAAGCCAGCAAGCGTACACGTACAGGCTGTCAGTTCTAATCCGGCATTAGCGACACGGCACAACACTGACGAGTGACGATTGTACACTGACCGACCAAGCGGAAGCGACCACCAGAATGGCGACGTGGCGGGCTGGTGGCGGCGAGGAATGCTACTCCCCCCTCCCTCGCCGCGCTCCACCGCCATAAAACATCGTCCGCCGAGCACAAATAGACGCTCGTCCACGCACTCGCGCACACTGCCGTCTGCCCTCTGCCGCCTGACCGCGGTACGGCTAGGTAGCCTGCGACCATGACGATGACAACGCGCCGTGCAAACAGATATCAAATTTCAAATTCTCCAAAATTTTGCCGCTCTAAAATTTGCCGCCCTGGGCATGTGCCCACGTTGCCCATGCGGTAAATCCGGCCCTGTAGGTACATACTAGGGAGCATTTACTATGGATCTCAGCGTCTTGGCTTGAAAGCGTCTTAAAATATCTATATTAGAATTACTTGCTATTCCCCACAGCTGTATTCCGTAGGACCATACCGGTTTGAGAATAACTTCATATAATAGTATCTTATTTTCCAGAGATATTTGAGATTTGCGACAGTTGTTTGCATTTAGTCCAGATGTGCTTCCTCCATGTCAATCGGCTATCAAGGTGGATTCCTAAGTATTTGCCACTTTGCGCTTGAGGTACTTGCTGGTTATTCAGCGAGACAGGTGGGCAGGTATTTCTTCTTGTTGTGAAGGTCACTTGTACTTATTTTGTTTCATTAATTTTGATTCACCATTTACTAAACCATAATTGCAATGTATTCAGATGGACTTGAAGGATGTGAGATGCCATATTCGAGTCGGAATGCGATGCTAATACCGGCGTGTCGTCGGCAAAAGTTGCAGTCATTATTGTTGCGATGGTAGGTAGATGTGCTGTAAACAGAAGGTATAATATATGTCCCAAGACACTACCT
The DNA here is from genome assembly GCA_940337035.1 of Agriotes lineatus. Classification (NCBI taxonomy): domain Eukaryota; kingdom Metazoa; phylum Arthropoda; class Insecta; order Coleoptera; family Elateridae; genus Agriotes; species Agriotes lineatus. The sequence goes on from CALNHX010000851.1 coordinate 146,378, forward strand.
TCAGGAACGGCTTCGTTAATTGGCAATAATGTTGTTTGGTATTCTTCAAACTTGACAAGGAAGTGTCTGTCGGTTAGATCTGACTTGTTGAGTTGATAGTAGTCTGGCGGTAATATGTTCTTGATTTTGAAAAGCAAACCATCGTGCCAAACTTTGTCAAACGCTCGTGAACAGAGATGCCTGAGAGGCTGTATCAGGACTCCGTTACTTTGCGCTGATTCTATCCGTCAAGCACGTAAACAAGACTGTGTTTACGTTTTAAACCAATGTAGTCAATGGTACTTGAAACGGACGGCAGTAGAGACACTAACCCTCGGAGCACAGCCTCATGCCCCGTGAATATTATGGCTTAGAAAGGGTAGTGAATGAATCAAACATTAAATGCAGATTGATTTTTATTATGAAAATAGACTAGTATTTATATAAAACTAAAAATGCTTAACGCAGTAACAATATCAAAGTTCATAATAGTGTAATAGAACGCGTTTAAAGGTCCGCAAAGACCGCAACTCAGCATGATAAGCTTTTATATTTCCGCATCGGTTTGCGGGCTGAGCGTTGAACTTGGCTTTCTAGGTCGCCGAGTTGCATTTTCACTTAATGTTGGCGAAACAATATTCGTTTAAGGTTTCGTAAATGGGAACTGAATTTTGCCTGTTTTAATTCAAGATTAAAACAGATATAAATTACGCATAAACTTGCGAAATTATGAAGTAAAACTGGAGGTTAAAACTGTTTGTTTATGAAATCAGAATTACATTTCGAACTTCTGACTGGCTTCGTAAATTTTGTTATTAAAATTTATGTGTGCTTAAACCAAGTTTAAACATATTGCCAATTTTAGGCCGAAGAAAAAGAAAAGGAAAACTATATTGTTTCTTCCACATTAAGGGTTCTTAAAGGATATTCTTCTACGGTTGACTGGCGTTGTTTGGATTGATGCTTCCTTCGGTTGATCCTTTTTCGAATGTAGTAGACTGCTCCTATTAGAATAGCCCCTCCCAATAGGCTGCTTGTTATCCCGCTGGATAGATAGGAGTGGTGGCGGATGGTTTTCCAAGTAATGTCCTTTAGGTGCTGCTGGAATTCCAATTGTGAAGTTTGTAGATCCTCGAAGTGGTCTGATTGTTTTAGAACTGGCTCCTCTGCAATTTCTGAAAAGGAGTTGGGTGTTATTGTGTTGGTAAAATTGATGCTGACGGCCTTGGAATATCCTGCGAGGATCTTGAATTTCTTGCTATGCCTGGGGGTTAACGTATTCTTTGGAGTTTGTATGATGCAGTCTGACGAGATCTGAATCACACCTGTAGTGTTGACAGTGACTTCTTCCCTATTGCCACTACAAGTGATAGCTATTCGGGTTGGCTTGTTGACTACGAACATCCAGGTGTTTTCCATGTATAGTTGTTTCCAAATAATGGACTGGATCTGATGTCTTCGTAGGCTGCACTGACTAATTTCTGTTCGATGATATATATCATCAATGATGCAATTTGGGTTATTTTCAATTCCTTTCACGACTGTTGGACTGCAGATATACGTGTTTGGAGTAATTTGGAGATTTTCTTTGAATTCCTCATCTGTCTCTTGAAAATACATTTGTAAGTTGTAATCCACAGCGAAGATCCCTTTTGGTACGTCGATCACCCAGTAGGACCCATTGTTAATTTGGAGAGGAATTGGTGTCACCTTGATTAAGGTATATTCGTTTTTTTCTACTATGATGAAGTATCCTTGGACGTTGATGCAATTTGGGTTATTTTCAATTCCTTTCACGACTGTTGGACTGCAGATATACGTGTTTGGAGTAATTTGGAGATTTTCTTTGAATTCCTCATCTGTCTCTTGAAAATACATTTGTAAGTTGTAATCCACAGCGAAGATCCCTTTTGGTACGTCGATCACCCAGTAGGACCCATTGTTAATTTGGAGAGGAATTGGTGTCACCTTGATTAAGGTATATTCGTTTTTTTCTACTATGATGAAGTATCCTTGGACGTTGATGTAGATGTCATCATGTCCGATGTCGACCTTTAGGATTGGGGTCGGTAAAATTTCTAAATTTGGCGAGAGTTTACTGGTTGCATTTGCGAGGATTTGCTTGATTTGGGCAGGTGTTATTAACTCGTAAAAATTACCTTGTTGGAAATGAACGTTCAAAATGTTTGTGTGGTAATTGCACAGTTCACTAATAACATTTGTGGCGACTTGATAGACACTGATGATGTGGATATTTAATCGGTTGGAGTCGGTTGCCTTATACCACTTGTCCATGTTGTTGATCGCCCTGATTCCTTGGTTCAGCTTCTCTTGGAAATGTTCCAGTTTCTGATCGATTCGTTCTACGGTCTCATTAAATCTTGAAAGTGCTGACAGCAAGAATTTGGATTGTTGACTGTCCATTTTTATTAATTCCTGTTGATTTTTGTCGAGTCTGTCAATATCTTGATAGACCTCGTCATTTACTCCGAAAATTGACGTTAGTACAGTCCCAAGCACTCCTCGTTTCTCTCGTCTTGCTATGATATCTTCCATGCTAGTTTTAATCCATTCCATATGCCTTTTTTGTTCCAGAAGATGATGCACCAATGTCTTGCATAACGTATCTTCGGACAGTTCTTTCGCAGAGTTGCAGAGGTCGTCGAATTTGTCCACCATGTCGGTAACTGTTTCGAAGTCTTCTTCGATCTTCCCCCTCTCGAACTGGATTTCGATCCTGAATGTTCCTCGTTCAATCTTCCCGTGTCCAATATGCTCTACATCAGCGTTTCTCAAACTGCAGGCATCGGCGGACCCCTTATTTGCTTACAAAAATTCGAGGACCCCCATACAATTTTATCGACCATAGATAGTGTATGACTTATATACCCCTGTGACCTTGAAAACAGTTTACTTTGCTGATACATTAGGTATAGGTACTAAAATTAAATAATATTTGAGAGCTCGATATTTTTATTATTAAAGTCGGGCTAGTAAAAACACAAGAACACTTACAAAATTAATAGAATCTGTAGTATCAATACAGGCGTACAATAATAATAATATTAATATAATGTGAATTGTTAATCATACATAATAATAACTATTGTTATTGCGAAGGATGGTGTTGTTTTACAGAAATAAGGTTAAAAACGTTTGGCTCAAAAGTAGAAAGTTTTAATCGTAGTTGTGGTTCTACATTTTTTAAGCAATTTCCGTATTTTGATTTTATGTATACAAGTGTATAGGACGCTCGTTCACATAAATATGTCGAACAAAATGGCATTAGATGCGTCAAAGCTTTTTGTGATAACGCGTAATCAAATCGCAGTCGTAACCAAAAGTCCGTCACGTTTTAACATTGAACCAAATTTTAACCACCAAATTTTAACCACTGATGTTTTCGTTATCGAGTAAGCGCACGTGCAGTTATTTGGGGAGGTTTGTCGAACTTTACCGGCTGAAAAAACATGCCTGAAATGGTTCAAAAATAATTGCACAAAAAAGTTAATCTTTAAATCTGTGTCAGTTTTATATAAATACGTATTATCCATATAGGAATACCTATTGATCAATAATAGATCTATTTGGGCTTAACTCGCGGACCCCTTAGATTGCGTTTGCGGACCCCCAGGGGTCCGCGGACCCCAGTTTGAGAAACGCTGCTCTACATAGTACCCGCTGTCTGGTTTTTGTATGTTGAATTCTGCCTTACTCAATGTATTTGTAGTAAGGAGAGTAAATATTAGTAGAAACATTTTCCATTTGGACGTGACAGTTTTCTTTGGTGCTGGGAATGATTGTGTGTGGGTGCTGTTGGCCGAAATTTTTTCTTCAGGCTCTGGTTCCTGCGATTCTTCGTTATTTGGTAATGGAATGATACTGCCTATGGAACGTTTTAATTGATGTACTCCTGATTTCTGGATGGTTATTACTCGTACTGATCCATCGGTTGCAGGATGAATGTCGGCAACTCTCGCTAAGGGCCATTTACTAGGATTAATGTTTTCTTCTTTGATTAGCACCAGGTCACCAACTTTTATATTCTCCACCGGTTTCTTCCATTTGTTTCTTTGCTGCAATCCATGAAGGTAGTCTGAGCTCCATGATTTCCAAAAATCTTGCTTGATTTTTTGGATCAATCTCCAGCGATTTGACAGATTTGTAGATATTGGTGTGCTGATTGGGTCCGGTGGTGAGATTATCTCTCTTCCTATCAGGAAATGGCCTGGTGTCAATGCACTGGTGTCTTCAATATTGTTGCCTTGTGGGCACAGAGGACGTGAGTTTAAGCAGGCTTCTATTTGGCAAAGCAAAGTTGTTAATTCTTCGAATGTTAGAGTAGCGTTGCCAATGGTTCTCTTCAGATGATGCTTCATTGATTTTACTCCTGCTTCCCATATTCCTCCGAAGTGTGGGGCTACTGGGGGGATGAAGTGCCATTGAGTACCAATGGTGGATAAATTTTCTTGGATAACTGGGCCTTCCATTGCTTGACGGATTTCCTTGTCCAAGACCTTCCTTGCTCCAACGAAATTCGTTCCGTTGTCGCTATAAAGATGTGCACAGCGTCCTCTTCGGGCGATGAACCTCCTGAAGACTGCTAGGAAGCTGTTAGTTGTCATGTCGCTGACAGCTTCTAAGTGTATTGCCTTGGTTGATAGACAGACAAAAACAGCAATGTATCCCTTGGATGAAGAATGCCCTCTTCCTTTAGATGTTCGGATTTGTATTGGACCGGCATAGTCCACTCCTGAATGGAAGAATGGCGGGGTTGAATTAACTCTTGTTGGTGGAAGATTCCCCATTAATTGCTGGGCTGCCTCTGCCTTGAATCGGATGCATCGAAAGCATTTCTTGATGCTGGAACTGACGGCTTTCTTTGCGTTGATGATCCAATATTTTCTTCGGACATAGGACAGTGTGAGCTGAGTGCCACCGTGTAAGGTGCGTAAATGTGCCTCATGGATTATTAATTTGGAAATATGATCGGAATAAGGAAGGATAATTGGGTGTTTTTCGTGGTAGGATAGGTTCGAATTTTCTAGTCTTCCTCCAACACGTACGATTCCATGTTGATCGATGAATGGATTGAGATTTGCGAGTTTGTTGTTGGAGTCCACACATTTTCTCTTTTGGAGTTGAGATCCTGTTGCCTTCAAAATAGGATCACTTCCTTGGACGACCTTGATGAGTGTGAGGATGGTGTCTTCCATTTCTTTAACTGATAGACATCCTGGTTGAATGGGAAGACGCCTACACTTGTTGATGAATCTTCGGCAATAGGACACAACTCGTACCATTCTTGTCAGAGACGAGAAGCGATGAATAATCTCGTTCTCGTCTTGATGAACTGTGGCTTGATGCACAGTGTAACCTTTTGCTTCTTCATTGGTTGTGGCGGTGTCTGGTTGGCACGGCCATAACTCTTTGTTAATTAACCAACTTGGACCATCCCACCATAGTTTATGTTCCTTTAATTTCCCTGGACTAGTACCTCTGGAGATGACGTCTGCAGGATTTTCTTCTGACTTGACGTGGTTCCAATGTTGGGCCGGAATCAGGTGGTTGATTTCGGCTACGCGGTTGGCGACGAATGTCTTCCATCTTACTGGATCTCCCTTAATCCAACCTAGTGTGACCATGGAATCGGTCCAGGCGAAGATAGATACCTTAGGAATGTCCAGTGCTGTAATTACCCGTTGTAATAGATTAGAAGGTAGTACTGCTGCGCAGAGTTCTAGTCTGGGTAGGGTTGCCTTTGCCCTAGCTGGTGCCACTTTGGATTTGGCTATTAATAATGATACCTTGGATTGTCCTGATGACGTGATGACTCTGGAGTAGACCACGGCTCCAATAGCTCTTTCGGAAGCGTCACAGAATCCATGTAGTTCCATTTGGGCTTCCCTTTTGGTAAAAAGCCACCTTGGTAAAGTAATTTCTTCTACTGATTTGAGTTGAGATTTAAATGTTTCCCATTTGCCTTGGATACATTCTGAGACTGGGTCGTCCCACTTGACATTTTCGAGCCATAGCTCTTGGATGAGTAGTTTAGCAGTGATGATGATGGGTGCTAACCAACCCAAAGGGTCGAAAATTTTAGCGACTTTGGATAATATGCTGCGTTTTGTGGATCCCTTTTGCTTCACATCCACCTTGAAGCAAAACACGTCTTCATATGGAGACCAGTGAACGCCCAATGACTTCTTTAAGCCGTCCTCACTTATTTCGAGGTAGGTTTGCTCCTTCAATTCTTCGGGTAGTTCTTGTATGATGGCTAATTCATTACTGCACCATTTATGTAGGGTAAAGCCTCCACGTTTTAATAAAGAAATTAACTGACCTTGCTGCTTGATTGCTTCTTCTAAAGTGTCGGCTCCGGAGAGTACATCGTCCACATAGAAATCTCTCTTCACAACTTCCGCTGCTAATGGAAAAGAAGATTTTTCGTCCTCTGCTAATTGGTGCAAGGTTCGGATGGCCAGATAGGGAGCTGATGCGGTTCCATACGTGACGGTGCATAACCTGTATTCCCTGATTGGCTGTGATTGATCGAATCTCCATAAGATTCGTTGATACTCCTGGTCTTGGCTGTCCATCTTGATTTGTCGGTACATTTTCTCAATGTCCGCAGAGAAGACGACCTTGTGAGTTCTCCATCGGAGTAGAATGTCGACCAGTTCTTGCTGAAGTTTCGGTCCAGCATACATGACTTCGTTTAAGGACTTTCCATAAGATGCCTTGTTCGAAGCGTCGAAGACGACACGGAGCTTCGTTGATGAACTTGCTTCTCGAATTACGCCGTGGTGTGGGATGTAATACTTGCCATTGTTTTCTTGCTTCTTTTCTACTCTTTCCATATGTCCTAGATCTAGATATTCTTGCATGAATTTCTTGTATTGGATTTCTAGATCTTGGTCTTGTCTCAGCTTCTTTTCCAGATGTAGTAATCTTGCCAATGCCGAAGGTTTGGATTTTCCCATGCTCTCTGGAGTTTGCTTAAATGGAATCTTGACTATGTATCTGCCATCCTGGTCTCGTTGCACTGTGTCTGTGAATTTATTCTCACATACCTGGTCGTCTGGGGAAATTTTTCGTTTAGTGGAAACTTCTTCTATGTTCCAGAATTTTTGTAACTGCTCATCTTCTTCGATTTTGGCAACCATGGTGTTGACTTTAATGATTTCGTTATGTTGTCTTCCAATGGTTCCAGATAAGATCCCGCCCAGCTCGGTATTTTGTCCTAAGATGCCATCCTTGGTTTTAGTGATTCCTTCTAGAATTATTTTTGAATATTCTTCGGCTCCTAGAATTATGTCTATGGGGCCAGGTTGGTTGAAGGTTGGATCGGCGATAAAAATATTGCTCCAGGAATTGATATTTATGTTTGGGATAGGGGATGAAGGCATGGCTTTGGTAAGTTTGGGAAGTATTAGTAAATTTACAGGTAGGGAAAAGTTACTTGAAAATCTAGGTGTGATCAAACCTGGGATTTTCCATTTGGCAATTTTTGGCTCGCTGTTCCCAATTCCTGTGATTTCAGCTCGAACTTTGGTCCTGGGTAACCCCAATAATTCGGCTGATGCTTCCGTGATAAACGACCCCTGAGACCCGGGATCTATTAATACTCGTAGTAGATGAGTCATCCCGGATGCTGCTTTTACTTGAACCATTGCTGTGGCAAGTAGAACTTGGCTCTCCTGTGCTCCAAAATTGGCGGTGATGATGTCCGACTTCGGCTTCTTTTCTGGAGCGTTGGAAGTTTTCATAGCTGCTGCATGAGCTGACGTCCTCATCTTTTGGGCAGGGAGCGGCCTTGATGGTGGCTGCGCTTTATGAAGCAGTGTATGATGCGGGAAGCGACAGATCCTACAATTAAAATAGGCACGACATGGAATATTTGAATCGTGCCGCAAGCATCGATAGCACAATCGATTGGTTTTTACTGCTTCTAGTTTTTCATGGGTAGGTAGCCTCTGGAATTGACTACAGTTGTCGATGTAATGATCCCCATGGCACAGCTTACAATTTAGGGATGCGGAAGCGTAATTCTTCTGTGGTCTTTCCTGCGCGGGCTTTCGAGCTCCATCTATGGATTCTAGGGATTGGAACCGCACTTGCAGGAAAGCCATTAAATTTTGGTGATCCTGGACTTCATTTGGACATTGAAGCGACTGTTCATATAATTTGTTGGTTTCAGGATCCCATTTTCGAGCGATAGCTCTGTTAATCCACGGACCCCAACTGTCCGTGGAGATGCCTAAATTTTTGATTGCCTCCACACATTCCTTGATGGAGTCGTGCAATCGTTTTAACCCTTGGGCTGACTCTTTGGAGAGGACCGGCAGATCGAATATGGTATCTAGCAATTTAGTTAAAATAAGGCGATTATTTTGATACCTTTGTTGCAGCAGATTCCAGGCGGTGTTGTAGTTTGCTTGGGTAACAGCTAGATGCTGGATCAGTCGGCTTGGCTCTCCCTTAAGATGCGTCTTTAAATATTGCATCTTGATGACATCGTCCATATTCTGGTTGTCATCTACTAATTTGGTGAACAGGTCCTTGAAAGTGGCCCATTCCTCATAATTTCCCACGTATATGGGGATTTTGACTTGAGGAAGCGAGATGGCTGCTGCTTGCTCGTTCCTTGTTGGCGCTTGCAATAAAATAATTAAATTTCTGTACCTGTCTTCCAACGTAGTATATTCAGGACTGAAGTGCATTTGTTCTGAAGCCATGTCGTTTGACATAACTTCTTCGTCCATCTCGACCACACGATCCCATTTTTCTCTTAATTCCCTTGTCGTGATGGCGGGCCTCCCTAATTCTTGTGTTAGCTCGGCGTCGTCCATCGCTTGCTTAAAATTCTGGATCCGAATCTGCAGTTTTCGGATACGAACCTTTTGCTCGGGGTTAGCCACCATTTCCTCTTGTGTTCTGCTTGCGGAGGGGTTGGAAATTTCCGTTGCTTTTGAACAGCTCTGCAAGTAACTTTTTGCTTCGCCGTATATGGCTTTAATTTGGTCGTAATACCCTGTTTTAAAATAATTATGAGTTGGAATACTTAGCTGCCCCAATTCTGCATGATTCTCAGTTGCAGTGTTCCAAAGTTCGTCCAGCGTCTTGTTGCGACTGGCGATGTAGGCTTCATTTTTTCGGCTGGCAGGGTCCTTTTTGCTGTTGGATAATATTTGCTTTATCTTCTGCGCGAGCTCTTCTTGGGCGATAGCTAAGTTGTTGAATTCCTCCATGTTGTTGGCCATTTTCTGGGAACTGGGTGGTTGGCAGATGTTGTCTTCTTCTCGGGATGTGTTTTTTCGTTAGTTGGAGACAGATCCGGCTCGAAGGACCATGAACAGAGATGCCTGAGAGGCTGTATCAGGACTCCGTTACTTTGCGCTGATTCTATCCGTCAAGCACGTAAACAAGACTGTGTTTACGTTTTAAACCAATGTAGTCAATGGTACTTGAAACGGACGGCAGTAGAGACACTAACCCTCGGAGCACAGCCTCATGCCCCGTGAATATTATGGCTTAGAAAGGGTAGTGAATGAATCAAACATTAAATGCAGATTGATTTTTATTATGAAAATAGACTAGTATTTATATAAAACTAAAAATGCTTAACGCAGTAACAATATCAAAGTTCATAATAGTGTAATAGAACGCGTTTAAAGGTCCGCAAAGACCGCAACTCAGCATGATAAGCTTTTATATTTCCGCATCGGTTTGCAGGCTGAGCGTTGAACTTGGCTTTTCTAGGTCGCCGAGTTGCATTTTCACTTAATGTTGGCGAAACAATATTCGTTTAAGGTTTCGTAAATGGGAACTGAATTTTGCCTGTTTTAATTCAAGATTAAAACAGATATAAATTACGTATAAACTTGCGAAATTATGAAGTAAAACTGGAGGTTAAAACTGTTTGTTTATGAAATCAGAATTACATTTCGAACTTCTGACTGGCTTCGTAAATTTTGTTATTAAAATTTATGTGTGTTTAAACCAAGTTTAAACACAGTGTGTCCCAGATCGAGTGGGATTGCATGGATAACTTTCTTATCATTCAAGATGGAGATTTGGTTAAATGGGCAATGTTTTGCAGTTTCATATGCTGATTTCAAATCTGTTTAAAAAAGTTCAAAATGTCGAACCAGTCAGAAGTTATTTAAAAAAAACTAAAAACCTTCATTTTCTTGTATGTCAAATATCTTGGTAAGTATAAAAGATACGAAAAAAAAAATTCATATGAAAGTCACTGTTTTCGATGAGGCCAATTTAAAATTGGTGTCGAACAAAAATTCAAGAAGGCTGCTTTTGAGGTACTCGTATCAACGTTCTTAAGTTAAATGGGCGCTATATTTGATTTTTAGGTTACTGAATAGAATTTTTTATTCTCGTTTCAATGATGTAAGATAACGTATGATTGAATAAAAAATGCCAGTAAAATTAATTTTTTTAAAATTTTAATCAAGTAGGCTTACGTGGATCCAAACAAAATTAGGTGAAATTTATTTTAGAAAACCTTTGTATGTAATTCCTATAATACTTAGTAACATGTTAATTCAGTAGTAAGTATTTGAACCACAAAAAACATCGTGATATTGCTTTTTAAATGTATAATCAAGTAGGTAAGTAGCTATGATGAAAAACAATAACAAAGTTTGCGTAGAGTAGCCCGTCGTGTCGTCAAATGGTGTCAACTATGTTTAGGTAACAATGGCCAGCATTTTGATAATTTCATGTGATTATCAGGATTACGTTTTGTTTTTTAAATATTTTTTTTTGTTTTTGTTTGGATCCATGTAAGCTTACTCGATTAAAATGTAAAAACAATTAATTTTACTGGAATTTTTTAATCAATTATACGTTGTCTTACATTGTTGAAAAGAGAATAAAAAATTCTATTCAGTAACCTAAAAATCCAATATGGCGCCCATTTAACTTAAGGAAGTTGATAGAATCCGCCGAACGTAAGATAGGGACAGGCACGTCACAGTTCGGCTGCGCGGATTTTTGTTACGTCACGCGCCTCAAGAATTGTCAGTGGCGTACACGGATAGAAGTAAACTCTTCGCGTATTCTAATTCTAACTTGCAATTAAATAAACAGGCCAACTCATCACCGGTTTTTCCAGATCATTTCAAAAGTATCTTTTAGAGATAGGTGAATTCATCACCAATCAACGGCTTTGATATAATCCCTCGTCTAATGGGTCTATTAAGTACCTACAGCAATATTAAGCTTTTGGGTGTTTCCGAATGTGATTGAAATTTTGTTGCAGATAAAGTTTAGCATGGATGAATACTTTAATAGTCGATTTTATCTTAAGTCAGCTTAGGCAGAAAATGCTCATTGTAAATGTTTACAAATAGGTAGAAACTTTCGGCTTCCAATGTTGTTTGAAAATAATTATCAATTAAATGTGTACCTACTTATGTGTATAGCTTTATTTTGCATTAATTTAATAGAAAGTGTATCTACCAATTTTCGCTTATTTATTCACTGGGTAGAAATTTCATACCAAACGTGTGGGTGGACGTACAAATTATGTATGAAGAATAGATATGCTCCCGGTAATTTGCAAGAGGTATTTGCAGCCCGTTTTCACCTTCACGCTGCATAATAGTTATTTACTATACAAGTGGGATAAGAGCATCATTAATATACGTGTGTGGAAGTTACGAACGAGTGCGTAGCACGAGTTATGTAGATAATCTCTGAAACTTCTTTGCGGCGTGAATTCATAATTCATATTCTTATTTGGGTATTTCGCCACTCTGCAAATTAAAATATTAAATAACTAAAATATTAATAACGAACGTTTCGACGGACAATCTGCCCTCGTTATCAACGAATAACAATTAAAACGAACAAGAAACTTATCTTTTTTCACTGGAAGGAAAAATGACCAACCTCCAATGAAGTTTTTGACATTGTGTTCGAACTATTTTTGAACATGAATTTAGCGAATAAAGTGAAATAGAGTGAAAACGGAAGTGCACGCATTTAGCCTACAAAAGAACTGCATAAGTTGCGCCAGTTGAAATATGGGTCAGGTTTCTGTGTCGCGATACCAACTAAGTGTAAACTACACACGCAACAAACGCCAGTTCCTTATATTTCAAAACAGACGTTGCAGTTTTTAATTGTGTATTACCGCATGTCAAAGGCACAGCGCAGCAATTTTGTAACTAGTACGTCGAAGATAACAAACTTAGCGTTTAATATTACGCACATATGATTGTAATTATTTATAGTAGGAGGCAAATATGGCATACATTTATTGTATAAAAGCTATGTGATATGTACTAGAATTCAATATACCTTTAACTACGAATGTGTATATTCATTGATGGGGTTGAACACAGGCTAAAAATTGTTCATAACGGGGTAGCCAGGCCTATCTACTCTTCCCTATCTCTTAACAACAAAATAGACTCCATCTCCTGCAAATAAAACTAAACTGGTTTTACAACAAAACATAAAAGGTGTTGAGTTCCAATTAATTTTGGGACACATCTTATAACACATTGTTATTCGTTGATAACGAGGGCAGATATTTTCGTTATTTAATATTTTAATTTGCAGTGTGGCGAAATAGCCAAATAAGAATATGAATTACGAGTTATATAAGCACACAAATATATTAATGATGCATTATCACACATGTATTGTACAAAATTTTATCTACAACTGCCTAAAATTGAGAAAAGTACATTAAGAGAAATGTCAGATCTGTCATTTTCAAAAATATTTTAGTAGGCAAATGTCATTATGTCATTCATTTGACTGTATTTCAGTTAGGTAATGAAGCCATAATATGACTGAGTGGTGTAATGAGCTTCATTACCTAACGGAAATAGTGTCAAATGAGTGACGTAATGAGTTACCTATCCCACTGGAGTAGATAGACTTAATTACGTTATTAATAATTTCGCGTTCTTGAGTTTTAATCGTCTTTCCCTTAACACCAATTTTTTTTGTCGACATCTTTAATAACATGAAACACAAATGAGAACAACTATCAACAACTAAACCCCTTGGTAACAGGACGCCTATGAAAGAACGTGCCGTTGCTAAGTAACTATGGCCCATCGGGGTAATCGCCAAACCACTGCGCACCCTGGCAATGATGACGTGCCTGTCCCTATCCTACGTTGGGCGGACTCTACCAGTAGGTACCTTAAAAGTAGCCATCTTGAATTTTGGCTTGGCACCAATTTTAAATTGATCTCATCGAAAACAGTGACTTTCATACGAAACTTTTTTTCGTATTTCTTATACTTACGAAGATATTTGACATACAAGAAAATGGCAGTTTTTAGTTTTTTTTTAATAACTTCTGATTGGTTCAACATTTTGAACTTTTTCAAACGGATTTTAAATAAGCATATAAAACTTCAAAACATTGCCCATTTAACCAAATCTCCATCTTCAATGACATGAAAGTACCCATGCAATCCCACTCGATCTGGGACACACTGTATATCAAATATATTACACTGTAAACAATGTCATTTGAAATTTCTTGCAAAAAATCATATTTACGATAAATAACAGAAAAATCGTCGACTATTTTTAATATTTCAAAATTTCGGCGCCCAAATGTCCAGCGCCCAATCGGCGGGGCCCAAAAGTCCCGGCGCCCAAACGGCCGGCGCCCAAATGTCCTGCTTCGTACGCTTCCGCATCCCTAAATTGCAAGCTGTGCCATGGAGATCATTACATCGACAACTGTAGTCAATTCCAGAGGCTACCTATCCATGAAAAACAAGAAGCAGTAAAAACCCATCGATTGTGCTATCGATGTTTGCGGCACGATTCAAATATACTATGCCTATTTTAATTGTAGGATCTGTCGCTTCCCGCATCATACACTGCTTCATAAGGCGCAGCCACCATCAAGGCCGCTCCCTGCCCATAAGATGAGAACGTCAGCTCATGCAGCAGCTATGAAGACTTCCAACGCTCCAGAAAAGAAGCCGAAGTCGGACATCATCACCGCCAATTTAGGCGCACAGGAGAGCCAAGTTCTACTAGCCACAGCAGTAGCTCAAATCACTTAACATTGGGACAACTACATGAAGGTCAATACCACGATTGGCAACTCGTGGGAAATTGGAGAAGAATATCAGTTGCAGAAATTCTTGGACATAGAAGAAGTGCCCACACAAAGAAAACTTTCCGCAGATCAGGTATGCAAGGAAAAAATTATTGAGACAGTCAAAGAGATTCATTCCGCATCAAATGGATCCATCCCAGGAGTAACAATCCAGCAGGTGGAGAAAATATCAACAACCGATCCTACAGCGGAAGAACGAGCAATAGCAGCTGCCAATATAAAGAATACGGAAGTTCAACATCCTGTTATCATCGAACGTGAAAAAATAGCATCTTCTGATCCGCAAGAAAATCACCAAGTGCATGGAGTTTCCAAAGTCCTCATTCACGAAGTCCTCGTTCACGAAGTCTCCATTCAGGAAGTTCCCATTCACAAAGTCGATGGACACAAGGAAAAGAAAATTGCAGGCCACGAACAAATCGTTGGAACTCCTCCAGATGCTTCTACAGCAGCTCCTAGCGATGGATGGAGCCAAGAAGTTGCAGCAATAACTGCTGCTAACAAGAACACCTCCGACTCCACTAAAAACTTGACACTCGGTAATGGATGAAGCCAAGAAGTTGCAGCAATAACTGCAGAAAATGAAAAACTCTCCGACTCCATTAAAAACTTGACACCCGGTGGAGAGCGGCACCAAGACTTGTCGGCAAGGGATGCAGGAAAAGAAAAATCAAATGCCAAACACTTCGCGCCAAGCGGTGAAAGCAGCCCAGAAATTGCAGCAATAACTACAGCAATTAAGAAACCCTCCGAGTCCATTAAAAACTTAGCACCGAGTGGAGGGTGGCAACAAGACACAGCGGCAAGAATTGCAGTACACGAGAAACCCTCCGAGTTCACTAACAATTTAGCACCTAGTGGAGGGTGGCATCAAGAAATGGCATCAAGAAATGCAGCAAGCGAGCAAACCTCCGAGTTTACTAAATACTTAGCACCCGTTGTAGGGTGGAACCAAGCAATGGCAGCAGCCAGGAATTCAGAAAATGAAAAATCCGAAACCAAATATTCTACGCCTAATAGAAGGTGGATTCAAGAACTAACAGCAACAAGTTCCGAAAACAATAAACACAATGCTAAGCACTTAGCCCCTCGTAGAAGATGGAATCAAGAAGACGGCTTATTAAAGTCTGCGAGAGAATTTACCAAAAACACGCAATGTGGAATACCGATGCGGCATCCTCTAAAACAGCTAACCTCAGCAAGAGTGATATTAATTATCGTATTCACTCATATAATGTTCGGCTCCAAAGGAAGAGGCAGCAGATGGACGTTGTCGGGATGTTCCAAACCAAGTGGCAACGTATTCAACGACACAATAACACAAAAGCTCTTTTACAGAAATAGCAAAGGAACCAGTGTTGCAGTAGCCGAACCACTTCGAGGATTTACAAACCTCTCGGTCAGACCTGCAACATCATCTGAAGGAAGTCGCATGGAGAGCCATCCGACATCGCTACTACCTATCCAGAAGAATCATCAACAGCGTCTAAAAAACGTGACATGGAAAACCATCCGCCACCACTCCTATCTATCCAGCGGAATCACAGGCAGCCTATTAGGAGGGGCTATTCTAATAGGAGCCTTCTACTACATTCGGAAAAGGATCAACCGAAGGAAGCATCAATCCAACCAACGCCAGTCAGCCGTAGAAGAATATTCTTTAAAACCTCTTAATGTGGAAGAAACAATATAGTTTCTTCTTTTTTCTTTTCTTCAGCCTAAAATTGGCAATATGTTTAAACTTTATTTAAACACACATACATTTTATTTTCTAAAATTTACGAAATCCAGTCGCACGTTCTTAGATGCAATTCTGATTTAATAGCAAGAAGTTTTTAATGCCGCAATCACCAGTCTTTGCTTCATAATTACTAAATTAGATTAAACATATATAAATTTCAGTCCAAATTTACGGAACATTATTCATAATTTAAAAGCCAGTGTTATTTCGCAATCAGACGAGTTAAAAACCAGGAAAACTGCAGATCTGCATCTCATGCACAAAACCGACTTACAGGTGCAGGTTCAACGGGCGACCTTCGCTCCAGGAGGAAATAAAACCGCTAAATTGCTACGTTTTTATTTTGTAATTGTAAACGCTTTGGCCTAGTAAACTGTACATTTGAACTTTGATATTGTTACTTAGTTAAGCATTCTTGTTATGTATAAATACACCGTTTATTTTCGTATTAAAACAATCTGCATTTAATGTTTGATTCATTCACTACCCCTTCTAAGCCATAATATTTATGGGGCATGAGGCTGTGTCCCAGGGGTATGTTATTGTCGTCCCTTTAAGTGCCATTGACTAAGCTGGCTTAAAGCGTAAATGCAGTCTCATTTACGCGCTTAAAATTAGGGATAGAATCAGCGCAAAGTAACGGAATCCTGATCCAGCCTCCCAGGCAATTCTGTTCACATATTTTTAGATATTTGAAATCAGTGCTAAAAGATCTTTATGATAGGATGCTTAAGCTAACAATTTCGAAATTATTATCTTTTTAAATAATTTTTTATTTACTTTAAGTAGGCCATGATTTATGTAGAATCATTTACAATCGAACAAGAAATGCAAAACGAATTCCACTTCTCTAAAAATTGTTTTTGCTGAAGTATTGCGCCAAACATACTAAAACAATTGAAAACTATGTTTTTAATGGAACAATATGAGTTTCATCAATTAGTTTCAAACTACAATAAAAGAGTCTAGCGATCTACAAACAGACGGAATTGAAAAACCTGTTTTTCGTCATATAGGGACCTGAAAACGTGAAGATCTGAAACAAGTTTGGAAGGTTATTCTTTCGCGATTACAATAGGCGTTTTTTTAGACTAGGGAAGCAAAAATAGTGAAATGCCATGATTTCAAGAGTTGTTGTCAGACACCTTTTTATCTATACCATACTCAGCATTGAGATCTTAAATAAAATCCTACTACTGTCTGGCTCTTATAAATAACAAATTCTAAGTGACTTCATGAAAAATGAGAGGTCATAAGGTTTGTACTCTGCTACCATGTAACTAATTAGGAAACATATGACTGAACCTCGGCCAAACGGAAATAGAGCACCTTGACAATATTCAATAAAATATTTACTCAGTTACAAGTTCCAAACTTAGTTTTTTTTTCGAATATTTTTCAGTTTTTTATTACCTGCAGATTCACGTTTTAGAATTTTGTTAGATCTTCAAACACATCTATGTAACAAACTATGTACAGAAACAATGATAGCAGTTATATTCTTGGATTTGCAGTGAATGCATTAGAACTTTCCTGTAATACCAGAATACACTCTGGTCCATTAGATCGTTTTCTGAACGTGTATTCTACAAATTATTTGTTTGAAAAATTTTTTTTTACAATTTCCAGAAATGTTCTTTCTACTTTTGTCTGATAAAATGTCGAAAAATACCTCACAAAATAAAGAATCTTTTTAAAAAATGATTTGCTTGTAAAGGTGAATGACAAGAAATGCTTTTTTAAATTTTTGTTTATATTTGTAATATAAAAGTAGACTGTCAACAACAATGTCTTGTTCCCAATGTAATTAAATAATAATGTCAACATTTCCAAAAAAGTAAATGTATGTACATAGTTTATGCTTTCTAGTGGCTATTATTTTGCTAGCTCCACACTCCAAAAGTAAAAAGAAAGTTTTACATCGTTATATTGATGTTAGAAATAACACTTATGAGACATATATTGCAGTGGACCAGCATCATCATCATCATTCTAAGCTACGTTATCCCTCGTTGGATGTAACCCTCCTCTAATTATTTTCATTGCTGCCGGGAATCTTGCTTGATTATCTAGTTATAGCTTGTCTTTCTATATTATCCGTTCAACGTGTTCCTGGATTTCCAACATTTTGTTACTGGTTCCGTAGCCTCCATTTAATTATACGCCGTGTCCAACGATTAGCCTTCATTTGCGTAATGTGTTCCAGTACATCTGTAATTTTTGTTCTGCTGCGAATTTTCGTATTCTGCAGATGATTTCGGAGCGTAATGCCTAGCATTCTTCCCTCCGTCTCTCGTTGAGGGACCCTTAACCTTTCCAATACAGTATCATTAAGGGCACGTCAACGTTGGTAATATCTTCTGGTCAAAGGTTTCAGCTTTTATTGTGTTTGGTAATTGAGATTAAAATATCTTTTCAAATTTAGCAAAATGTACCTAGCCAGTGATACCTATTCTTGTTAAAAGGTCAGCTTTCAGATTATTTTCAGAGAGTTCTAACCTTTGCCCTAGATATAAATAGTTACCGGCATACATTCGGAGACTTGGAAATCGATAATAGAAATTAGTGCCAAAAATAAATTTTTTTTGTCTTACGTAAAATACAGGTAAACAAACGATCGGCATAAACAAAATTTCAAAAAAATTATGATTTCAATTAAAATGTAAGTAATATTTAGAAAAGAAAACAAAAACATCAAACATACAAAGCAATAATTGTGAAGAAACATTTAACAATGCCCTCTGTAACAAAGCTGTCAACAAAAATATGGAAAGTTCTGAAAAGTTTATATAGAACAATATATGGTTTAGAGGGAAACGGTGTGAAGCACAAGATAAAAAATTAGTACGTTACCCTACCGTTGAAATGCTGAAGATTACGTAGAATAATTACAGCAAAAAATGAAATTAATAAAAGATAAACCAGAAAACACTTTGATTAATATGATAGATAAAAATTCAGAGGGTAAATCGTAAATATTGAATCTACGATGGGAGTTCAAGTCAAAATCGGAATCTATTTATTTAAAGGGGGCAATTCAAAACTTTATATAGATTAAACTAAAATCCACCTGGATTGTTCCGGAATTTTCAAATTTAATTTCGGATCCTTGCGAAGGGTGCTTATTTAAACTTGAATAAACTTGACAAATTCAAAGGAAAAAGGTGTTTTACGGTGTTGGTGATGTTTACGGCAAGTGCATAAAGCCTGGCTGGGCGTGGTACGTCCTTTGTGAATAAGTTTGGATCACTCGGAATAATATAAACTGGCCATTTTTACCTTACGCAAAAGTCCGCCTTTGACAGTTCGAATCGCCGGTTAGCGCTGGAAGATTTCGGCCCGTCCGGACTCAAGACAGGCGAGCTAATTTTCCTACGTTATGATATCTGGATTATGCCGGCGGCCTGGAGGTTTTCCCTAATATTCTGGTAAGCCGTGTTTTATGTTAAATTCGTAACGAAGTTATGGTAATGTTGGCCTGGAGGATAAGCTGGTGCGAGCCGGAATTAAACGGGATTGTTAGCGAGATGAGGCCCAGTTTACCGTGCTAACTAGGTCAGGAAATTGTCTAGAAAGATGGGGCCAAATCCACCAGTGCTAGCTAGGGTAGGTGCTAGGAACGGAGCTCTAGGATCCGGGGCCGGGACCTAGAGTTGGTAGTCAGGATCAGGTTCCGGTTTAGGCCTCAAGTCCTTTTATACTCTTCGGCCACCTCGTTATCAGATCACTTTTAGAGGGGTTCGGAGAAGGAACTGCGTGGCGTACTGGTTTACGTTACGTCCGTGTATAGCGGCTAAGATCGCCTTATCGAAAATCCGAAAGCTATGGAGATGTGAGTGGAGATTGTAACGGGAATTAGAGCCATTTAAATTTATAACACACTATCTATGCCTTAGGTACATTAATCTTTATTAACATCTGCACATTTATTCCATCTTTGCATCAAAGCATGAAATCCTGCAAAATAGAAACTTTCTTCCTGCTGTCTAAACCAATTCAGAACACCATTTTGTAAGTGTATCTCCTGCTTGAAATTGTTTGCCTCCAAGATGGGTTTTAAACAGTCCAAACAAATTAAAATCTGAGGGAGCTTAATTTTGTAATAAAAATGTTCAAGAGTTACTCCTCTTGATAACGATTTCTTGTTTTTTAGAATTGTTTGATAAACTTCGTCAATGATGTCATAATAATATCTACTGTTTATTGTCTGACCTGGTGGTAGAAAATAGACATAAATAACATATTCGCAGTCCCAAAATACGGACCCCAAAATTTTGCCAACCGAAGGCACCAATTTGAAATATTTAGGTAAAGTCGAATCCAAATGTTACCATTACATGGTTTGCCTCATGAAGCCAGTTGTACTTGCACCAAATTGTGCACTAAGTCTGCGTAAACTTTCAGTAGGTTTAACGCCTTCATTGACAAGAAACTGAATAATAATGCGCTGTTTCAAACTGCAAATGACTGCGTTATCTGTCATGTTTAATATTAAATGAACGGGTATCTTGACAATAAGAGTAGTTGATTATTTGTTTAGATTAGAGTACATTCAACATGTAATGCATGTAATAAAAAATACACTAATCAATAAATTTTTATTTTTTAGAGGAAATTCCGGTCTTAGAGTGAACCCCTCTAGTAGTAGAACAGCTGAAAAGATTAACAGATGAAAAGGGTTTTAATGATGTAGGTAGTCATGAAGTAGTATACGTATAATATGAGACACGAAAAACTTGAAAAATTACGGGAATACTGGTTTAGTCTAACTAAGCAGAATGAAACAGTTTCTACGATGTTCAAAATAAGTTCATACGTTACTACAGAGGTGAAAAGAAACAATAATTGTTTTTTGGGATCTATTTAATTCAAATCATGACCAAAAATCAGGTCTGAACAAAGAGGAATACGAGGCTCAAAAATTCCATTTGTGTTCAAAATTGGATGTTAATTTGTTCGAACCGATCATCAGCAATGCATTAACCAACCATTTTGGGGCAGATATCAAGAACGCAGTCCCTCTAGACAGTACAGGCTCAGCTCTCTGGAGTGACGTCAGTACTACCTATCTGTGCTGTCAGTTAAATCCCATAAGGCTTCCTGTGGAAACAGGTTACCAGTCGTGAACTGAGCCCTTAGTCGCACCCTATTCGCTGTTTTTGTATTTTGTAACCACTTTTCAAAGTACAAATCGTAATTTTGAATAAAATTATGATTAGAAGATGTAACTACTTACTGATCACATTTCCTCTTTTATGATCAACATAGAGTAAACTATGAATTTATATTACTACATATTTTTTATCTTCGTTTAATAGTGTGTAAATATCTCGAATGCACTTTTGAAATGCACGTCTTTCTTTCAAACCACTTAAAACTACTTGTAGACAGTTTTTATGGTTTTGAGATATAGTAAGACAAGGCAACCTTTTAATTTGATTTATTTATTAATTTTATCGCACCAACTAATAAGCAAAGTATTGGTGGTAGAACTAATTATAAAATGAACAAAATATCACCCTTTTCTGTAAGACATTACTTTACTTTGTTACGGTATCAAAACGACTTAGAGACACCCACGCGGGGTGAGTATCGCACGACTGGTTAAGTCCGGGAAAAGATGACACTCTCGCCCTGAGATTCGTTAAAACAGGCTAAAGGCCTCGGTTGATGCGCTCAGGGAGTTGGGCGTGGTTCAAACGGTACGTCACTGGGCAAGCGTAGTGTGACATATACAGGGTAAGTCAAAATAATCGTGGGAGTGTAACAGTATAACCGAACCTGGACGGTTAGACGGGACGAGAAGTACACAGGGTACTACGTCAGGAAGGTACTCGAGAACTGTCGAGCTCGGATTACAAGTTCGGGAAAGAAATACTTGAATTACTATGTCGGTACTCGCTGCCACTGCGGCAACGTCGCCAGACCTACCTGCAACGCTCTAACGTTTAAGCTTCGTCGTACATCAATCGTTACACTAAGATGCTTAACCTAGAAAGAGCATGCACAGATCGAACACAATAATAAGTCCCTTATTCAAATATACATTTATTGTCTGACGTTACAAAGGGGCAACGAACACGTTACCGAAATTACTCTAGGCCTTAATTTATGTCCCCAGTTGGAGTGGAGCGTTACTTCTAATACACATAAAATGATCAACACATACAACCGGCCTTGGTTTGCCCGTTAAGCAAACTACAAAAGGTTATTGACTAATTAAGAATAAAAGCGGCCAAAGCCCATTGATTTACAGCGACTGTATCGCAAGATTATGCTATACACAAAGCAAATGTTTAATTTAATTTAATTTAATTTTTAATTTTAATTTAATTTTTTTTTAAATTTTTAATTTAATTTGCACTCAGCCAACAGCCGCTAGGCCAATTACAGGCGTCGCTGTGCAGTTATGAGGACTTCCAACCCCACTAACGACTGCCATGATGTTGTATGACCGCCGGGACCAACTTTTTTCAGTGATATGCGTACCACTAGGCGCCGAGAAATGCAGCCGTGGAACTCCCATCCAAGTTCTGACCAGAGACAGCGTTGCTTAACTCTGCTGATCGAACGTGGACGCTTGTTCAAGCTACACCACTCGGGACCCGAAAAATTACGAAAAAGAGCGGCCAAAGTACATAAATTTTGTAGCAACTGTATCGCAAATTTAGGTCATACACAAAGCAAATGTTTAAATTTGAATACAAGCGGCCGAAGTACATGAATTTACAGCAATAGGGGCAAGATTTAGTCACATAAATATCGGTGCATTAGTCACACCAACTGCGATCAGAAATTCAGCAATTTAGTAAATTATCTTGACTTTAGGCTACATAAATGACAGTCCAGTCGCTCTGCGGGCAGTGAATCATGCACAATAACGTTAGCACATAGGTACACGAGTTAAGTTCAGGTCGCATGAAGGATAGTTAATAGGTTACACAATTATTTACAATGATACCTGTGTCTTTGACGTCTCTTGAGAGAAGCGTGGGAGGCTACCTGGCGATGCGTTCGACAGGGGCCTAGGTTTGAATGCGGGGGCGGTACGTGAGCATAACGGGCCGGGATCCGCCTTGAAATGGCGTCAGTTGGAATGGGACTCGCACATGAGCCCGAAGCGACGATAAGATCGAGGAATCTCCACCCGTCCTACCAGTGTAATCCCCGATTTAGCGGGAAAGGAAGGTTAGCCCTTATTCGACGATGCAGAACGAGGCCATCGGAATGCATCAAACACCCACGTAATCAACGATACTCAACACCCAACGCTGCGTGCGCTACAGTCAACCGCTCGCTCCGAATTCCCTGTTTGCCAGCAGAAGCCACGCCAAGCGTACCCAAGCGATGCAGTAACCAATTGCGAGGCGAAGTCTCCGCCGGCTGAATCTAACTTTTCCCGCGCTTAACGAGCACGTGCTTTATAAAGGGTGGCTTAAAACGACGAAAACGAGACAGCTGCGCCAATCTACAGGGTGTTCGAATTCAAAAATTGTTAGAATATGTGATGAGAAGTTAAGAATGCTGGCATCGGATTTGAAATACAGACAGGCTGTTCTGAAAGCTTAAATGATTAACTCAATTATTTAAGGCTGCAAAATGGTTTAACAACTTTAATTGCTGAGTGACTGAATATGATTAGGTTAGCACGTTCACTGTTTTTTTATAATTGTATAAGCAACACAAAATCGAAAGTAAAGTTTAGATAAATGTCAAATTTAATCGGGAAACGACTGACGGACAAATTCTAATAATCTCGGCCAATGGGCGCAATTTGGAAAACCTAGGAATTTTCTTTGAAAGTATGTAAGATGCATTGCTAGACACCCAATTTTGGAAAAATTTTATTTCGACGGCTGTGCTGTCAGCTGGCAAAACATAGAAATTTTTTGGCTGTAAGTGGCCGATTCTACGCCTATTGGCGCGTGCTGCTATTTCGAATACCCATAGACTCCTCCTTCTACAGCGACTGCTGGGGCTCGAAATGATAATTCCACAACGTGAAGAAAAGTGACAAGGAAGCTAAATGTCGGAGAAGATGTCCCTGTGGCGACATTTCCAATGAGAGAAATCTACACAGAGCTCGACACTCAGAGAAAGTTTCATATAGACACTTCCAGTAGCTTCAGAAACAAAAATCAGGAGAATGCCGATTTCGGAAAAGACGAACATGGCAGCTAAGAAAGATATCTCCCACCTCTATAAATGTGTAGGTATATATGGGTTTATTAATTCTGTAGGTAGATTTCCAGGACAGGGAGCTCTATTATTTTGTGGTCTTTCAATACTTATTGTATCTCGTCTCTTTACATGTCTTCACCATTTCTTGTTCGTTTTATATTGTACATTTTGATATAGTCGCCTTGGATTCGTGTTTTTATTTTACACAATTCAGGTAAGTAACAGGTAAGCATATTTACACGCACTTATGCTTTGACAACCTACCACGAAATTACATGAAAGTATACAGCAAAACAATAACGAACATTATCTTAAACTATGAACAGAAAATAGCAGGAAAAACAGATTTTGAAATGTATAATTGCAAATTATATGGTAGTATTTCAATTAGATTAAAACCGGCATTTTTCTTTTGAACTCATTCAGTGTTCAAATGAACAAATCAGGGCATAGCGGATTAATATTGTAATTATTGAAATTAAGAGAAAGCCTGTGAACTGAAGAATTAAATGAAGATTTAGTGTGCAAAAAAAGTACCGTAAAAACATCAGTACTCCTCGTCTTCCGCAGTGGAACTCTAAGACGGAACTCTGATAAAAGTTCAGGACAGTCAATTTTGTTATTAAAGAGTTTAAAGAGCGTACATATATCTATCAATTTTCTTCTTAAGGCAAGTGTTTGAAATGTGTTAGAAAAATCGACAAATTTAATATCTAGGTTAATCATTAGTATTTTCTTATGGTTTTTCTTCAGATTTTTTATTGATTGCTGGAGAACAGCTGATAAATTTATCAGCTTCATTGCATTTATGCTTTCAGAAAGAATTTCTTGCATTTTGAGTTGAGTTTTGACAGTGTAATTCTATCGATCACATAGTTTTCTACAGGCTGGGTCGCTGTGTTAGTTATGTAACGTATTTTTTCCTTTTTATTAACTAGTTCTTCAAGTTTCTTCGGCCGCCAGCTAGAAATGATTTTTCTTTAATTTTTGAAGTTGTTTGCTTGCTGCTTGATGCAGTGTTTAAGCTTAAGATCTCTATAAATGTTTTCTAGGTTTCTACTAATTTTTGTGCGCCTTAGTTAAAACAAGAAAGAACCTGTTTTGCCTTAAAAACTATGCAATTTGTATTTTGGGTACTGTAATTTTTTGTTGTTTTTATCTTGGTTTTCACTTTGTAGTGTTTGATAGGTTCTAGCTTACATAGAGGGTAGCCATAACCAGAAAGTGCTCGGACATGCATATTACTCCCCACATTATTCGAACTTCTATATGTTTCGTTCTATACTGCTAAGTGTACTTGTGAATGTTCTTGTACTGGTAACACCAGTTTAATATTTGTATAGAAAATTGTTCGCGCGTCTCTGTAAAATTGTCGTTTTGTACATTTTATCAGTATTATTGTCAAATCCCATTTTACAATGTGACCGTTAAAATAACTCACTAAATAAATATATTTTTTATATTTTTCTTCTTCTCACATTCTACTAATTTCAGTATTAAAAGATCTGTAAAGGGCTTTACGCAGAACTTCCCTTGTCGACATTGTGATACTAAATAATTTTAAAAATCAAATTAAGTCAGGAGAAAAAAAATGTATCCCGCTGGGGTTTGAACCCGCCGCATCTGCGGCTCTGCAGAATGCTCGATCCTAGCCGAGGTTTCGTAGAGGATGTAAGTCCGGCGGAATTCCATCTGCGCTACCGCGTCTCTTCGGGAAAAGTCCGGCCCGCGCGTCTCATGAAGAGCGCGGTGTAATGGTTGATACGTTTTTACTCTTTTGTGACATTATCCTTTATCGGTTGAGTCTTATTTTCGGCAAATGTAAAGCCTGACCTATGTGAAAGTTATTACTTCCTTTTATTTGAAAATTAACACAAAAATAAACAAAAATTTTATTTTTAAGGTGCTCACCCTGTATATATTTGTATGAAATTGTACCGGTTTTATGGGAGGTACATATATAATACATATGCAAATTTTAACTGTGGTGTGGTGAATATAATTTAACGGAAAATAATCGTGGACAGCCGGACCAAATCAACTTGAAGGCCGGGGAAACCATCTGCTTTCAATACAGTAATTACCACCAAGGGCAGCACTAACCTTGAGTTCCCAGCACCCATTAATTGTTGACGGGAAAAACTGGTTAGGGGTTGTTCTATCAAATGGTCAGGAGCACCTTGAATGGGCCCGCAATGGAAGCAGAATCACTTCCCAGATTGCAGCAGTTAGGCTGGACATTAGCCGGAGTCGAAAATCAAAGCGGAACGGCGGCCTTGCGTCCCAGATTAAATTCTTCGGTTTAAACTATTATTTAAGAGCTAAAGAAAATGTAATCAATATGGGAATAACAAACAGAAAAGCGTCATCGTACCTGATTCGGATTATCAGCTCTTGGAAACGAGTTGCTTCGTCGAAATGCAGGAAAAGAATGCTCGCGGATCGGCCAACAAGCGAAAAACAGCTGAAGGCTGGAGCTTCGCGATAACGAGCAATTCGGACTTTCCAGAATCGGTACAAAATGAGCGGACTAAAATTTTGAAATAATTCGAAATACAAAGGATTATAAATAACTCAAGTAAAAATATACAGTTTGGCCTGAAATAGATGGGTAAATGGCGAAACAAATAATCGGAGCCAAAGAATTGTTTCATATAGTCTAGCAACACGTGCATTTTTATATTTATTATTATTATTAAGAATTATAATGGCATACTATATAGTGCTTGAACATTCCAAAGTTATTTAATTTCATCGTTTAATACTTTCTCTACGAAAATACCAGTTGGAGAACTCTGTATATACCGTATATGTTAATATTATTACTAAAATTATAATTTACAAAACAATCATCGCACCACATGTCGATGACTGCTCTAGTATATTATTTTATTGTCAAGAACAAGAATTGGCTAGAATACAAAAACAGCAGAACAGAGTAATGCGTATTATATTACGCTGTTCGAAATATACAAGAATTTCTGCGATGCTAGATTGTTTACAATGGTTAAGTTGTTAGTTTTTAACTCAGTCAATAACCTGTTACCTGACTATATGACCCAAAACTTAGTTTATGGTTGTGATATTCATAATTATAGTACTAGAAATAGGCAGAATGTTAGATTACCCAAACTTAGAAAAAGCAGTTTCCAAAATTGTTTCCTTTATAAAGGCTTCAAAATTTACAATAACCTTCCAATTGAAGTTAAAGGAACTAAAAATATCTATGAGTTTGAAAAAAAAACTAAGCGATTATGTTAAGAAAAATTATTAGTTAAGTAAATATGCAAACAATTGTAAATCTTAAAATAGTTTATAACTAAATAAAGATTATTATTATTATTATATCATATCCATTGAAGAAGTCCCATCGTTGATCGATGCTGATTTTAGTACACCCGGAACTGAAGAAAGTTCGAATGTCTGTCGTAAATGCATGATATAAAAAAGTGCATGGAATAATAAATTGGATTTTCAACAAACGTTTCGTTCCACTTACGACTAACTTTGGCAAATATCTTCTCTTAAAAGAGCATTTATTAGACAATCATCCACCAATATTATCATTAGCTTTCAGAAATGTCAGATTTTTGGTAAAAAAAAAGTTAAAATTGAGTTAAAGTTTCAATGAATATAAAAATGAGTTGCATCTTATCAGCATGATTTATTTTACGTTGTCGTTAAAATGTAATGAAGCAAATACAAATAAATGAGGACTAGGCAAGAAACTCGCATAGAATGATTTGTGAGCAATTAATATCTGTTAATTGTAATGTTGTCTAAGAGTAAATTTGCTCTATAAATACAGATTATATTCGTAGTTCTGCGTTACTAATACCATATGTTAAAATAAGCATATGTAATTTCTACTAAAACCCACTTCAAAGTAAACCACTTCGGTATAACAGTTTCCATATTACATTCGTAGCTGCCAATATTTAGATCGTTAGTGAATTACTCAGAATGGTATTGCTGTTTGCAACTACATGTAACACAAATATTTCACCTATAGTTTAATACGCAGCTGTCAGATCTCACAAAATCATCCACTATGAGGTTGTTCTCCCCTGGGTCAGAGAATCTGATTATTTTGGGCAACAACTTATTATCGCTGACTTTATATAGTCTTTCCGAATTTACTTAAACAGAATTAATTATGCTCCTCAGAATAGGCTCGCGTATTCCATTGGATTACCTGCGCTTTTATCATTTGTTAAGATGTATTCATTTGTGTTTTTACCGGTAACACATAAGCATGTAGGATTTATGAAATTACTTCTCCCCAATCTGCCGGTTTATGCCATTTTTACTAATTTTAACCGCTCAATCAGTAATTGTCATCTATCCAAAATTATATAAAAGGTCTCATAAAACTCCATAACTTTTGTGAAGACAGCACCCGCTTTGGCGTTAAGGAAAAGTGAAAACTTGATAAACGCGATGTATGTCCTTTTGAATGGAAGTAAACATTGTATTTCCAGAAAAAATAATTGTACCAGTTTGTGTGGAATATTATTATAAAGAACTGAAATGCTTTTGGTTAAAATTTGTCGTTTTTATGTGTATGTGTTTGTTGATTTGCATTTGAGTTATCATTAATAGACATTAAGCAATCGTGTAGCATGCCGTTAATTTGGTGTAATGCTGTAATGTTGTAGTACTCGGTGGCTGAACTTAAAGTCACGAGTTATAGAATTGATTTTGTTCGATTGACTTTAATTCACTAACTATTTAGACTTGAATAAATATTTATAGGATAACCATACTGCTTCTTTAACATTTTTGTAACTTATTTTACAGGTAGTCACATTTTAAAAATGCTACTGACAGTGGGGAAGTCAATTAAATAGCTTATATGATTCGCACTAAATAATTTCCGGTTCCTTTGCGATTTATCTTTAACCGAAGTCGTCGTACATGCAACGCGATCGTATGTATAATATAATATGGTAACTACTATAACACTTTGAAGGACAGTTTCAATGGATAACACACTGAGTTCATGCGAACACTGTGCCGAAGTGTCGATAAGGAGCTAGTACCGTTTTGTCTTGCTTCGTATTTACTTGAAAATAGAAAATATATTTACCATTACTTTCCAGATTACTTTAACATGTAAGCGCAACATAGAAGTCTGCTGGATTAAATATTACTAAACAAATACAATACCCAGCCAAGGTGATATTATGTATGTTCATTCTGTCTTTACTGCCTTAAGTGAGAAACTGCAGTGTAATATGTTGTAGCGAATAAGCGAACATAGAAAACCGAAAAATATTAAGGTTATGAATGTGCGAATTGTGGTGCCTACCCAAATTCACCTATAAGCTCTGTGAATGCATGAAATATACGACAATATACGGTGATCACGGCATTTTGGGACAAGAATCCCAGGTTTTTCTTAAACCTAAGATAGGTTTAAAACGTAAGTAACTTTAGTCATGGTTTTAACCGAAGAAATTTCCAAAATTTTCAGTAAATATGTGCAACACTGATAACTAGGCTTTTCAACAGCAGTTTATTTCCAGTTTCAGACGAAGATGTATAAATAATTTTTTATATAAGAGCAGTTTTAAGTCACCAATATGGCGGTATTTCGGTTTCAGAAAAATATAGGAGCCCAGTTAATAGGCCAGTTGCTGGGTAATCCAATTCGGAAATAATTCATGGTAAAGGTTTTATTGTTTTGATCTTTTAAGTTACGTCCCAATATTACTATCCTAGGTTTTCCCCCTCCGCGGAGGTGAGAATCGGCTCCTAGGAGCGAAAACATGATCTAAAATTGGGCATTTTTCGGTTTTTCAAAGATAACTCGAAGAAAAACCCAATAAATAAAAAAAGTGGTTCACATAAAAATTGCAGAGCGTTAAATTCTGCGTAAAAGGAGTACCAATATGATATATTTTGATTCAGCTATACCTATACGGCCATTTGTCAAAGTTGCACCATTTTGTAAACTTACCAAAAAATGTTTTTTTGAGTAACAACGGATTTGTTTATTGGTTCCATAGCTAAAAATTATGCCTGCAAAGGATATGATTGTTGATTAATGTTATGGTTTTTAGGTATTAGTTTTTTTAAAAATATTTTGACTAAAAAACCATAACATTAATCAACAAAGAAACGTTCGTTTTTCTTTTCAAAAATAATGCATAAGTGGAGTAAGAATGATTTCTGACACAAGAAACGTTGCTACAATAAAATAATTTCATTACATAATAAAATAATAAAAAAAAACTGAACTTTGTGACATTTATCGTGTTACACCCTGTATAATTGATTGGTTCAAACGCGCTCGTTTCGAAGAAGGAAACGTTTTTTGTTCACCGTCCTCGATTGGGTCGTCGTCTTCCTCCTCACTCAACAGGAGCATCTGCTCATTGAGCTCATCGTCGTCTCCAACAGTGTGGTTCACATCTACTTCGGTAGTAGTAGCATTAGTGATGAATGCCCTCTACAATTTGCACAAATGGCTGAACAATTTATTCCTGCTTTTCTGCAACTACAAGCAGTTTTGCACTCTTTGGTGCATTTGCAGAATATCTTTGACAAAAGTGACTGTGGATCAGGTTCCAAGGTAGTGAAAACAGGGTCTAGGACAACTCGGCGCCGCCATCTCGGCGCGGGGCCATCTCGGCGCCGGGACAACTCGGCGCGGAGCCATCTCGGCGCCAGCCAACTCGGCGCGAGGCCATCTCGGCGCGGAGCCATCTCGGCGCCAGCCAACTCCGCGCGAGGCCATCTCGGCGCCGGGACAACTCGGCGCGGAGCCATCTCGGCGCCAGCCAACTCGGCGCGAGGCCATCTCGGCGCCGAATTTAAATTCGCAAACTACAGTGTGCACTACGTAAGAAAATTATTATAAACAAATAATAAATAAAGTGATCGCCAAAAAGCTGGCATCAAATGAAAAAAAAATTATTTAGAATTTTTCGGAAAATCAAACACTAACGACCAGAGGTAATTGCAAAGTGATTACAAATGGGCCAAACAAAAGTTGTCACATGACTATCAGTAAAATTCAAAATTTTTTAAAGATAATTACGAAAAATGCATTTACTACCCAAGATAGGGACAACATTTACGAAACAAAGTTGTTTTCTGGCCTTGACATTGTTGAGTTAGCTAAAACTAACACATAATAAAAACCGTATGGAAATCTTGCTTAATTCAGAAAAATTGTACTTTTTGGATTTACACAACTTCGAAAAACGCCATTTTTAACTAAGTAAAAATCACTCAATATATCTAATACTGGCTAAATAGGTTTTCGGACAAGCTGTCATCCTGTATAAAGCGAAATGTAAACATTACCAGTATTTTTTTATATATATATTTATATACAGGGTGATTTTTTAGTTGATTCTTTTCGTTTATCAGGAAATAAAGCTAAAAAAATAAGTATTTTTTTAATTTACCACTTTTCCGAAATATCAAAACTAACGGAGGTACAGGGTGTTAAAGTTTCAAATTAAAAACTAAACTTTGGCGCAAAGGCGGCTGGACAATTTAATTTTTGTTTATCTCTGTTGTCAAACAATGACCTCTCAACTAGTTTTCCATTGTAATTTTCTTAATGTTATTGCTGCAATAATGGCTCATGTTTATGACAATAATGAATGAGTGAATATGCTAATTATTTACTGGGAGTGTCGTCAAAATGCCGCTGCCACATCGCTCTTATACGCGGAATGTGTGTGTAGAAGCGAATGCTGATAAATTTGATCATTTAAGTTAGATTAAGTTTAGTTTAATTTGCGTTAAGTAATTTTAGTTCATACTTTGTAACTTTAACACCTTGTACCTCCGTTAGTTTTGATATTTCGCAAAAGTGGTAAATGGCTTACTTTTTTTAGCTTTATATCCTGGCAAAAGGAAAGAATCAACTCACCCTGTATATACAGTGTGGCCCCGGATAGGTGAAACGACTCTTGTAAAAGGTAAAAAATTCTCGATTTAAATTTTCATTTTTTGGGGTTCAGCCCTGCTTGGTTAAAGGCGAATTTCTAACAGCATTTCAGCTTTGAAGAATCAAGTATACCTTGAAAGTTTTCAAAAAAACTATTTGTTGTACTCATGACTTCAAAATTCATATTTCCCGGTCATTCCCGACACGCCGAAAGTTACTTTTCCCGCACTGCGGTGTTTTTTACTTTTCAACAAAAACTAGGAATTGTGTTTTTTGTAAATTTTTATAATAAACGGGGCTGCGCGCGCTATTGCGCGGTCTATTCTATTCAATTTACAACCATTTTTAGGCCTATTACGTTGGCCCATCTCCAAGGGGGGCCTTGGGGTGCCGCTCATCTCCAAAGGGGCCTCTGGAGCTCCGACCTTCTCCAAGGGGGCCCTCGGGGCTCCGCCCCTTCCCAAGGGGTCCTTCAGGACTCCGCTCTTCTCCAAGGAAGTCTTTGGGAATCCGCCCTTCTTCAAGGGGGCCCTAGGGGCTTCGCCCCTCACCAAAGCGGCCCTCGGGGCTCCGCCCATCTCTAAGGGATCCTTCGGGGCTCCGCCCCTCTCCAAGGAGTTCTTCAGGGCCCCGCTCCTCTCCAAGGGGGCCCTCGGGGCTCCGCCCCTCTCCAAGGGGGCCTTAGGGGCTTTGCTCTTCTCCAAGGCGGCTCTAGGGCTTCGCCAATCTCTAAGGAGGCCGTCGGGGTTCTGCCCCTCTCCAAGGGGGCCCTCGGGACACACATGTCTGGATCGTTCTCCTTTATTATATAGAGGATTGTCCCTCGTTGGTTTAATTGCGCCTGTAAACACCAAAGGCGCTGTAAACGTCGACAAAAACTAAGGTGCGTAGGATAGGTATAAAAGTTTAGTGATTTGTGCTCAGTAAATTAGTAAAACACTAAATAATATTTTTTTTATTTTTTAAAATATTTTCAGTTATTCGTTACAAACAACATTGTACCTAACTCCTTCGGGAACAATTTTCCCGAATTCGCACTACATGCAGCACTCCCTTAGGTCGTCCAGCAAACAAAGTGTTCATTCGGGAAAATTACGAACTTGTTAGGTAAATAACTATTACTGTAGAGTAGCGTGTCTTTTATGTAGCAAATACGACAAAAAGTTATTAAGAGAAGTTGTTTAGAATCAACTTTTAGGTTCCTATACCAAATTTCAAAATCCTCTGCCAACTTTGATCTCTCACATTATCTTTTATGTTTAGGTCCCATATCAAAGAATTTTACTTTCAACAAAGACGGCTATAGAAAAACAAACATTTTTCAAAAAGTTTTTATTTCATAATAAAAAAAATTGCTAAAAATAAAATTCTTTGATTTGGAAAATAAACATTAAAGAAATATTTGTTATATAAAAAGCACTTTACTTAGAAAATGGCGTTCTTAAAAATTGTGTAAATCCAAAAACTGCTATTTTTCGGAATTTAAGCAAGATTTCAATGAGATTTTTTATTGTGTGGTAGTTTTAGCTGACTGAACAATCTCAAGGCCAGAAAACATTTTTCGTAAAATGTGTCTCTATCTTGATTAGTAAATGCATGCTCCGTAATTATTTTAAAAAAACGTAAAATTTTACTGATAACGGAAGTTATGTGACAACTTGTGTTTGGCTCATTTGTAATCACTTTGCAACCACCTCTGGTCGTCAGTGTTTGATTTTCGAAGAAATTCTCAATATTTTTTTTCATTTGATGACAGCTTTTTGGCGATCCCTTTATTATTTTTTGATAATAATTTTCTTACGTAGTGCACAATGCAGTTTGCAAATTTGAATTCGGCGCCGAGATGGCCTCGCGCCGAGTTGGCTGGCGCCGAGATGGCTCCGCTCCGAGTTGTCCCGGCGCCGAGCTGGCCCCGCGCCGAGATGGCTGCGCCGAAGTGGCGGCGCCGAGATGGCGGCGTCGAGTTGTCCGGCTTCGGTGAGAACAGGAGCCAGGCCATACTTGGTTGTTAGCCAACCCACAGTTCATGGGATTCATGGCGTTACCTAACCACATCTGTACCTGCATGTACACCCTGAAGCAGTGTTGGAGGGCTGCTTCCAGCGTTGGAGGTAGGGAAGTCAGATTGAAGTCCGTTTTCACTAAAGATTTTGCAAATAGATCGAAACGTAACTCATTCAAGGTGTCACCTTTGTTACCCCCATAGAGTGCTACTAAGAACTTTTGCCCTGCATCAACAATAATTTCCGGGTTGGCGTCTTTGCTCATAAAAACATCACTCACTTTCGAGAGATGTTCATTTTGCACAGCCAGCCTGACAAACTTCTTCTTTTATTGCTTGTAAAGTGATGAAGTGGTATCGCAACCACTAAAGGCGTGAAGGAATAGCAGAGCGTGAGTGTCTGCTCAATCATTATGTCCGACCAGATTCCACTCCAAAATTTGTCAGATCTTTTATTTGTGACCCAGCCATTCACCACAAATAGTTCGTAGTCTGTTTGTGCAATTTTACGTTCCACGCCTGGACATAAAGTTCTGCTGATTTGGCATAGATAAAATGACCACTGGCGTGGAAATTGGGCAACATCTTCTTCACACAGTTGATATGTAGCTTCCAAACTCCGCTCCTCTCAGCTTGAATGAATTACTTCATCAGTGTTGTCATATGAAAATATTGAACCCATAGCTTGGCAGTTGGTCCATTGCGCTCAAGCCGTTCTAGTTTGTTTGCAAATTTCTATATTAGATTTTCAAGGGAATATTATTTTATTTTATTATTATCATTAGTATTATATTTTATTTTTAACCTATTAATGTACAATCAGGAAAAAACAATTGTGAGATAACGCATATTTTTTCAACGTGTTATTTTTATATTATTATTATTTTGTATTTTTTTTCTTTTAATTTGAAAAAATAAAACGACTTATTAATAGTTGCTTTCTTTTAACAGTATTTCATTTCACATTTAATCCATTTTAAGAGAATGAAATTTTAGAGAGGAGGAAAAGCTTTCTTTGACCACAAAGGACTTATAAATATTAGGGAAATAGAAACATTTTCACAAAATTTTTGAATTTATTATATTTACTAATCAACCTATTTTATCCTTATTGTAGCAATATTTCTTGTGCCAGATATGATTGTTGCCCCATTTCTGTATTATTATTTTAAAAGAACGAACTTTTTTGGTAAGTTGACAAAATAGTGCTACTTTAACAAAAGCCCGTACAGGTATAGCTGGAACAAAATATATCATATTGGTACCCATTTTACGCAGAATTTAACGCTCTACAACTTAAATATAAACAACTTTTTATGATTTGTTATGTTTTCCTTGAGTTATTTTCCAAAAAACCGAAAAAAGTCCCATTTTACGTCACGTTTTCGCTCATAGGAGCCGACGCTGACCTCCATGGAGGGGGAAAACCTAGGATAGTAATAATGGGAGATAACTTAGGTGATTAAAGCGATAAAACCTTTATCATGCATTATTTCCGAATTGTGTTACTTTTTACTCGCCAACAACTGGCCTATAAGGTTTCAGTGGAAATAAAAGGGAGTTGCATCTTACCAGCTCAATTTGTTGTACGCTGTAGTTAAAATGCCATGAAATAAATACAAATACACGAGGATTACACAAGAAACTCGCAATAAGTGACTTGTGGGAAATCAATATCTGCTCGTTGTAATGTTGTCGAGGAGCAAACTTGCTCTTAACAGAAGCCATTAAAATCTTCCTAGCATAAATTATAATCGTGGTTTCGAGTTCTGCGTTACGAATACCATATGTTAAATAATTATTATGCAATCTGTGCTAAATCCCTCTAAAGTAAATCTCTCTGGTTTAATAGCTTCCACATTACATTCATAGCTGCCAATATTTGAATCATTGGAGAACTGCTGAGAATGTTATTAATGTGTGTAGCTAGATTTAACAGAGACATTTTACCTACAGTTTAATATTAGTAGAAATAGACTCTGTTTAAGCTTCATAAAAGTGATCTGAAAAGCCAATGTCAAGTAGCTAGTGTTTATTTTTATAAATAGTCTGACTTTTAATTGCGTATACTTTGTTCTAAAATACGATATTTCACAAATAAGATATAGAAAAGTGGTGGTTCGATAATTTGTAAAGTATTATTTAAATTTATCACTACCGGCGTGTGACTAGCTGGTAATGCGTTTGGTTTCCAGTCGGTACGTAGTGAGTTCGAGTCCCACACCCGGACATCGGTAACATCGAAGGCTCTCTTGTCATCATACTAATACTTTTGTTGGTCGTGAACCCTGTGAAAGGGCATTTTTCTTGTAAATTCAACGGGATAGGCTAGCCACATTCCTGGGCCGCGGTTTATAAAAACGTGTTTGGTGCGTTAGTAACAGGCTCTCAGCCTATACCTACTTAGAGGAAGAGGAAGAAAACTACTGGCGTAGAGAATATTACCGAACAATAACAAATTTAAACAAATTAGAAAGCAACAAAGTATACTTTCGCAGATGGTAGATTCTTCATATCCTTCACTGTTTTATGAAAAATGTTAAAATAAAGAAATTATTACACTTGCTTAAATTAGAATTTTTAAGAATTCCTCATAATGCATCGTTAATAAGCTCTTAGGGATTCCGACAGAAATTAATTTTTTTAAAGTAAAGTTGTAGAGAATATAGTTAGAAAAGGATTTTCTTTGCGTTTCCTTCTAGTATTCGGAATATATACTTGTTGCCTACTAATTTGCATCAACTTAGCTGTCGGCCGCTAGGAAGAAATGACGATTGTTTTTTTTACTCACTAAGCGTTAAAATCAAAGTAAAATACATATATTAAAATATCTATTAATTTTAATAACTCGTTATTAGCGGTGGAATAAGTTTGAAGAGAACGTTTGAAACAAATACAGTACAAAGCATTTATG
The DNA here is from genome assembly GCA_940337035.1 of Agriotes lineatus. Lineage (NCBI taxonomy): Eukaryota > Metazoa > Arthropoda > Insecta > Coleoptera > Elateridae > Agriotes > Agriotes lineatus. The sequence goes on from CALNHX010000851.1 coordinate 183,226, forward strand.
CGAGAACTATAATCTATCGTGACTGGTGTACAAGACAATTTTTAATGACCTTTAAGAGATCGGTCTCAAATATTCGTTGTAGGAGATTATAGTACGTTAACTTCGTTGTAATCTGCGACTAAATATTTAGGTCATGCACAATTCCAGAAAGCGCAAATTACTTAAATCATAGCACTCGGCTGTGAAAAGTCGATTAGAATTTTTATTCAACACATTTGTGTTCTAGCGGCAGTTTCGTCCAATAAACAGTTAAGTTTGTGACGTTAGCGCCGGCCGAAATCGTATTTTTACGTATTGGAATACGTTCGAATTTGACCGCCGCCAAAACTTCGTCACAAATTGTCCGAAAACATCGCCGAGGCACGAAGAAACAATCGAGGTGCGCAGAAATTACGAGCCGCCGGCGCCGTCGTCTTCCAGCGCATCCCTGCCTAAAATCCTGCACAAATCACGGCGTATGGTAATGTATAAATAAGAGGTATCGTACGTTGTGAAGAGGACTTGACTTGCATCCAGCGAGCCGAACCAGCTTCCTGCCTGGGGCCCCCTGAGGGCCCAAATCCTAGTCCCGTCCGAAGAACATTTTGACTTTTAGTCCTAGAACCAATCTTTCCCAGAAATCCCCGAAAGATCAAAGTGGCCCATTGATTTTCAGTGCCTATTGATCTCCGTCGAGCCTATTCAGGAGTTATCTTATCTAAAATTCAGACGTGGATCATTGTTTATATATGCCTGTCTGGAATTTATATACGTTTACTCCTCGAAACCGGTGTGGTCTAAAACTCGTACGTGGTTCGTTGTACATATACGCCTGAGAAGAGTCTTAGACCTCCTCGAAACCGCTTCCCGACAACATTCGCGTAATTCATTTAGAAAGCATTTTAAAAACGTGGCCCTCCAGGTCCGTGCATAAGCTTGAACAAGAATTGCGAGGTTAAGTGCCCGCGACGAAACTCCCGTAATTAACGTAGAAATTCAGGATATTACATGGCCAGCCCGAGCAGAGACATAAACTCAAGTATATAGTCAAGTAATTCATCGGCTTCACCAGCACGCGATCCAAGTGGCGCTCGAGCAGTTTTATCTGAAAAATAATTAGTTATCAGTTAAAGTATAATTAATTATTTTAAATGTTGTACAAACCGCGTCTACAGACATGTACCAGAACCAGATGTTACCGCCGCCAGAACCGCCTGTAACTACCTGCAGAAATGTTGGAAAACGGCCCCATAGAGGCCACCAGCTTGTCCAACACCAGAAAATTAGAAACCTCCAGAGGAATGTTGATTCCAAGTACGGAAAAGAGGAAATCCAGTCCATAGAGAGCTCCTGTTTGAAACCCAGGCCGTTGGAAGAGTCCGACCGGCGAAAGCCAGGGCATCTACGCAACTAGGTCACCTCCAAGTGGCGCCAGATATTCCAGAAAGTACAAAAGCCCCAGATGAAGTCCAGAAATCAGATTTGAGCACAGTACCAAGTTTTGGAGTCCAGATCATCCCCGAGTTCGTAAGTTCCCTCCATAAAAACTTCCTCCCGAGACGTCTCCTGGTATACAGCTTCACCCGGAGAAGTACAGCCAGCTACAAGAGACGTGGAGCATCGTGCTATCCTGCAGCACAACCTCCCTCGCGAGAAGTCTTTGGAAACACGAATCCTCCAGGTAAATCACGTCCAGTGCAAGATCTTCAAAGTCGAAGTCATCTTCACAGAACCGAGGTAACCTGTAAACATACAAAATGTCCATGAAATTGTAAGTTGGTCTCCGCAACCTCTACTAATTTCTTCCAGTTAAAGTTCAAATATTGTGAGAAAGTCGGTTAATCCTGTAACCTTAATACGTTCCCACGATTGAACAAAACCTGAATGAATGCGAGACGATACCGCGAGTTCAGCATCCGTAAGTAGCATTTCTTTCAGAATGCTCCCCGTAGAATTTTATGAGCCCGTAGAATGAATATATGAGAAGACAAATGGTTCGATACCGCGAAATATTTAGTCTCATCTAGCCTGAAACTGCTTTCACGTGGTTGAATGCAGTCCAGGAAATTTCATTCGGCTTACCCAGAAAATTCTGAGAAATTACCAGTCCTGTCCATGACCGTTGTATCCGCCAGTATTATTAATTGTATGCATGCTGTTGAATGTCTCCTGAAAATGATCACGCTTTCGCCTTAGTGCCTATAAGAAAACGTGCATTTGTAGAGCATGAACCTGCGGAATTGTATGCAACCCGTACCGGAGTACAACCTGAAATTTTTCCTGAATGTTTCCTGTGAAATTGAATCCAGTGAAGATCCAGGTGGAAATTAATGCCACAACAACCGCCTGTTGACCAGAAACTGCAAGTAAGTTTCCCTTGCATATTAGCAGTTGCCTGTCCTAGCTTTCCGAACTTGTTTTTTTGCCGAGAAGTCCTGAAAGGAGTATAGGTCGAAACCGCGATTTTTATATCTCCCCCAGTTGAAAGTATTACAAAAGTATACTCACCTAGTAGACACTGCCAGAAGAAACGCCGGTTACTTCCATAACTTCCGCGTTCCCTAGAATGTATGTTGTCCGAGTTGTGTGCCGAGAATTCCAGGATCCCCAGGTGTTTTCCAAGCCGAAAGGAGTACTTCCATGAAGAGGACGTCCACCCACCGGCTGTTTCCTCCATAGGAAGGGGCTTGTGTGACGTTAGCGCCGGCCGAAATCGTATTTTTACGTATTGGAATACGTTCGAATTTGACCGCCGCCAAAACTTCGTCACAAATTGTCCGAAAACATCGCCGAGGCACGAAGAAACAATCGAGGTGCGCAGAAATTACGAGCCGCCGGCGCCGTCGTCTTCCAGCGCATCCCTGCCTAAAATCCTGCACAAATCACGGCGTATGGTAATGTATAAATAAGAGGTATCGTACGTTGTGAAGAGGACTTGACTTGCATCCAGCGAGCCGAACCAGCTTCCTGCCTGGGGCCCCCTGAGGGCCCAAATCCTAGTCCCGTCCGAAGAACATTTTGACTTTTAGTCCTAGAACCAATCTTTCCCAGAAATCCCCGAAAGATCAAAGTGGCCCATTGATTTTCAGTGCCTATTGATCTCCGTCGAGCCTATTCAGGAGTTATCTTATCTAAAATTCAGACGTGGATCATTGTTTATATATGCCTGTCTGGAATTTATATACGTTTACTCCTCGAAACCGGTGTGGTCTAAAACTCGTACGTGGTTCGTTGTACATATACGCCTGATAAGAGTCTTAGACCTCCTCGAAACCGCTTCCCGACAACATTCGCGTAATTCATTTAGAAAGCATTTTAAAAACGTGGCCCTCCAGGTCCGTGCATAAGCTTGAACAAGAATTGCGAGGTTAAGTGCCCGCGACGAAACTCCCGTAATTAACGTACTCGTAAAACTTCAAAGCTTCACTTACCTAGAGGAATCTCGTCCTGAAGATTTCCCGTGCTTTCTGCAGTGCCGCAATTCATAGTACATAATCTAAACCAAAAATTGTGAGGTTAGCTTCAAGCTAAAAGTAATTCATGTAGCTTAAAGGAGGGTTTACTCACCTTGAATAACGTAATTAGAAAACCCCTAGTTATCACCTAGACACCCCTGGAATTTCAGTAACAGCTTTAAACGCAAATTTGGCTTAAAAGTTATTAGCTGACACACGATATGTAATTCCACCGTCTTTTCACTTATCATAAAAGGTTTTGCATTACACGAGGTTTCACGGGCACTGCAGAATAGCTTCGACGTAACGAGGTTACGTCTCACATCAAATTCATTCTCAACACCCCGAAATAAGGGCAAATCTAACTTTATTTCATGCCCTCGATAAAAATAAACAAACTTAACCTAGTTTCTGTTTCCAGTTTAGCCGAGTAGAGGACGCTCTCCTAACTACGAACCGCCCTCGTTCGGTAGCCGAGAAGATACGACCGGAGAAAACATCGTGGCTTGCCTAACCCAGTAGGCGTCAGCCTGCCCGTGATACATTGAAATTCAAATCTTTTATTTGAAAATACATGGAATATTTTAGTTATTATTTTAAAATGTAAATAGGTATACAAAATAAACCGCTTTGTTTGATGTGTACTTGATTGTATATTTGAGTTAACCAGACTGAACCCTGGCATCTGACTATCTGGCCGTAAAATTTAATTTAGAAATTTCCTTAACAATGGTAATTATTTATTGCTCAAAATTAAATAATTAACGTAGAAATTCAGGATATTACAAGTTTATTCCAACGGGAGGAACCGAGAAGAGGCCATACACAGAATTCAATTGCCGGTGCTTCAGGGGATCTTCTTAGAAAATGCGGTAAGTCAAAGACATTTCCACAATGTCAGAATTTAATGTACAGCTGGTGCAGTGGCAAGTCTAGAATTAACAAAGGTAGATTTCCGTTAGCGAAGGGCTAATTTACACGTAATTTCAGAAGTATTTTGACGATTCCGCCCCCTGTTTTTAGGCCTGAAGGAATTAATGCGGACTGAGTTAAAAGTTTGTAGCGCTCTAGGCAAACAACACCTGGTATTTAATTACCTACCACGTTGACGTACTGCCCCACCTCCTTTGTCCCGACTCTAATCTAGCAGTGCAGTCTTTGCTACATAACGATGGGGTCGTGTAACTTTTCGAGTAATCAAAGCATTCGATTGTAGCTTTCCAGTTCAGTCAAGCGACGCCCTAGCCTTCCTGGGGCGGTGTGAGCTTGTTTCGGTCACAAGAACCGTTTTATCATGTAACATCGGTTGAAAGTGTTCTGGACAGCTCAAGTTAACGTGGTTGCAGGTTAGTGGCCAGCATATTTAAGTTGTTGTTGGGGAGGACGTTATTAGGGTGATGCAGTTTCATGTGATATAGCGGCTATTCTCAAGCCTTATCGGCCGAGGTTGTCGGATTTAATAATTATCTACAAATTTGAAATTTTGTTTCCCGTCTCGTTCTTGGGCAGTGGAACTTATTTGAATCTCTCAATTCAGAAGGAGCTTTGTATCGTCCCGCCAACATCTCATACAACGAGACTCTCTCGCTACAATTCCCTTAGATGTCCATTTTTTGTTCGGCAAGTTAAGCTAAACTTGTTTCATTAGTTCAGTGTGATGCATGTGTGAAGTACAACCGATTTTAAATATTTTGTATTAGTTGAAGCAATTCATGTTACGAAATAATTAAAAATTAATTGAGACGTACCGCATGTGGTTTCAGAGGTAGCTGATTCCGGATTGAGCATTTAGCTGTGGCCCGCAAGTAGTTTTGGTGCCTTGTTTAAATATGGTCGTCTTAGATTTCATGCTCTATGATTTTACTTTTAAAGCCAAATGCAGTTACACGAATTTCGGAAGAAAGATAAGCCTTTCAGGAAATTGCTACTCAAGGTAACTTGTATTCTGGTACTATCTGAGTACAATTTCCTATAGCTGAGGGAAAATCTTTGTGGTAGAAACTCCTCATTCCATCACCGTCAGATACATCAAATGGTGCCCATGGTGTACGCGAATTTCTCCCCGTATCTTCTGAGGAACAATTTGTTTTGGTTATTAAGAACACGCAATTTCTTCCAGCTTAGATTTTGCCCTTTCCAATGAGCTAACTCAAGCACCTATATGTTTCTTTTCGGACCGTAAACGAATTTTGTCCTGTTTTAATAACAGTTAGACTTTCTTATTGTCAACGAATTTGTGAGCGGTCAAAAACGCGTTCACTGTAAAAACTTATTATTTTTACAAGTTTGAGATTTAAAAGGTTTGCTCTAAACACTTCTTAGCTTTATCATAGCAATTACTTTTTATCTACATTTTATAAATAATCTGTAGTAATACCATAAAAACCTATGGTTTTGCGGTTCATCTGCTACAAAAGGTAGCTACATTCTATAGATTCCCATAATGCATAATGATTAAGAATGTTTTTGACAAATTTCTGTAGTTTCAGGAATGCAATCGCTCCTCGTAATGTGGCAGCTATTTTTAGAGTATTGGCCGCCTTTCGATGCAATTTCGACGTGGTCCTGTTTAACAATTTCCAAGCCACACCCTACAAGTCGGAAATTTTGTTTATCGTCTCGTTGTCGTGTAGAGGAATTTCATTTCGAATATTGGTCGGAAATTTGGTAAAACTTCCATCGTTTTGCTATTAAGTGTTTTGCAATTATCCTGTAAAGCAGCACTCTGACTCGTAATACAGCCCTGAGTGGCCTCGCTTTTCTCCACAAAATTCTAATTTTAATTGAAGCTGCCTTTTATTTATTTGAAAATCCCGGGCAACACGTTTTTCGAGCACGAGACTCCTGCTGTCCGCTTGTCCACCTAATATTCGCTCAGGTAGGGGTGCTTACATTTAATACCATCTGTTTTTTTGTTTTTTCGTGGAGGAGGAAAATCTCCAGTAAAGACACTTTCCAGCCCGTACTGATGAGTAGTGTCTGATTCTTACTGCATAAAAGCCTTCCCCGTTTCGCTCGAAAGCCCTGGAATCTTCATTTCTGACTTGCTTTAGTGCCTAGGAGTTATCTTCTTTGTTACCATCTCATTTACTGTCTGTTCCATCCTTTCTTTTTTATTGTTGTTTGTCTGGCTCTTTCTTCTTTTTCCTTTTGAGCGATAACCTTTCTGATATATCCATGTATGCTTTCCCAGGGTCTTTTGCTCGTCATCTATAACATTTTCTTGATCTATGGGCATCCCAACATCTACTGCCATTCTCAGCCTATATGCTAGCCATCTATCATACTGGATTATTGTATGCTGTGTTGTATCCACTTGTTGCCAGTATACACATTTATTGGTTTTGGTTTCTTAATCTGTGGGTATACACCTCAAAAGTGACATGTCCTGAGAGAAATTGCGTGAGAAAATAGTCTATTTTTCTGTGTTTGCAGTTTACCCATATTTTTAATAATGTTCTTTGTCCATTTTTCGGTTAGGACATTTCTCTCCCATTCTTCTTGCTATCTCATCAGGGTGTTTTCTCTTTTCTCTTTCTATGGTTACTTTGATTTACCATCTCGTCTATGGTGGAGTTGCTGTCTCTCCTCCACCAAGAGCGTGTTTGGAGGTATTCCCGTTATAACTTGAATGATCTTGCGGACATTGTTTGATATCCGATAGCAATCCTTAACAGAGTTCTTCCCTGTGTGCTTATTAAAGTATTTCTATATTTTTTCATCTTTATCGCTCCGATCCATGTGGATGTTCCATATAGGATGACGGATTGAACTACTCCATACAGTAACTTTCGTTTTAAGTCGCTGAGGCCGCCCACGTTCGGCATAATTTAATTTAATTTAATTCGCACTCAGCCAACAGCCGTTAGGCCAATTATAGGCGTCGCTGTGCAGTTATGAGGACTTCCAACCCCACTAACGACTGTCATGATGTTGTATGACCGCCGGGACCAACTTTTTTCCGTGACAGCCGTACCACGAGGAGCCTAGAGATGCAGCCGTGGAACTCCCATCGAAGTTCTGACCAGAGACAGCGTTGCTTAACTCTGCTGATCGAACGTGGACGCTTGTTCAAGCTACACCACTCGGGACCCTTGATAAGTGCCGCTAGTCTGGTTTTCCGGCTACATACATTTGCGGGCCAGAGATCATGCCATCTTCCATAACTATAACCAAATATTTCAGTTGCTTACCGCAGCCCACTTACGTCGAATTTAATTGTATGTTTTTCCTCGATCTCTTAAGTACAAATGCTTTTGTTTTTACAGGTGCCGTTTTAAATCCATGGTTGCTCATCCGTTCCCCGTTCCCCTTATGTATTACTTCTTCTGTGTTTGCGGTCTCAGTTATTATTGCCAGATCATCTGCAAAAGCTATTCTGCTGACTCCTGTCTCTAAGCATATTCTTAGCAAATCATCATATAGAACGTTCTACAACGTCGGTCTTAGGACGCATGCATTTGTTTCGATTTTTTCCGTGCTATCATCATTATAACTCGGTTGCTGACGTAGCTGCCTATTATATTGATCAAGTATTTTGAGATTCCTTTTTCTTCTAGCTTATTCATTATATGCCACCATAAAGCTGAGTTGAAAGCATTTTTTATATCGAGTGCGGTCAATACTGCCCATTTCTTGTCAGTGTTTTTAACTTTTTTAAAATGTTTGAAAATATTCTGTAACGCATGCAGCTCCAAATTGGATCAATTCGGAGACATAAAAGGGATTCCTTCAAAAACGATTTAAATAAAGAACTTAATGAGGTGAAAACAAAATTTTCTGAAATTAATCAAAAGCTATTCAACTTTGAACAGTTAACAACCCCCCAGTTTGCCGATAAGATTGCTCAAGAAGCAGTTGACACAATTAACCGTGCGAAAAATATTATTGTGAAGCTGTGGGCGATACCGATGGCAAAAAGGAACATGATAGAGCCGCAATAAACGAAGTACTGGGAGCCGTTAGCTGCACTGTCTCGCCAATTACATTGTTTCGCATCGGTAAACCCAAACACGACTCAAAATTTCCTCGTATGATCAAAGTTATCATGCCGAACGAATATGACGCTCATAATGTTCTTCGAAATAAGAAGAAGGTTTTAGAACACGCTACTACTAAAAAATATTCCATAATCAGTGACCAAACTCCCAACCAAGCTAACTTACTAAAAGAGCTGCGGACAGAATTGGAAGATAGAAAAAAGAATGGGGAAGCAGCTTTAACTATAAAATATATATGTTACAGTAAATGCAGGAAATTAGTAAATGCAATTCCTAGTGAAAGTTGACATTTACTAATATGTTAGTAAAAGCTGGCAAATAAAATTCATGATTGACATTCACTAGTAATTGTTAGCATTTACTAGTCCTACCCAGGAAATGTCTAAGTATACAGTTTAGTTGCTGTCCCGAAGCTATTTTTTCCAGAAAAGGAAATCAGAAAAGGAAATAAGCCTGCGAACAGTTGCTAATTTGCAGTCCACGGGTACAGGGCAAGGTTTTTTAAAATGTCAAAGCAAAACTAAATGCCAATCAAATATATGTTTTTGTAAAAAAAAGAACATTTTATGCACATCGAAATGCCACGCGTCACTACCGTGTGTAACAAGTAAGATTCCATTTACTTGTTTCTGCTCAGAGATTAGTTTATTATTACACATTATATATTAGTTCTAAGAGTTCATTTTTCTTTATAAGCAGTTTTTATACTTTTATGAGAAATATACTTTTATTTTGAGCCTAATTTATTACTTTTACTGCCACATACCAGTGAATGTTGCTTTTTCTAGTAATTGCTAGCATTAACTAGTAAAAGTCAACAAGGATTGCAACGAAAACAACAATCACTACTGCAACTAGTAATTGTTAGCTTCTGCGAGTAAATGTTAGCATTAACTGAAGTTCCAACTTTTACTGTAACATATACATGGAACACCTAAAATAATCAGTAACCCTAACTTTCGAGACTAAATGCTCGTTTGTCACCACTTGGTCATTTCTGTACATTAACTTGAATTCTCTTAAAGCTAAATTTGATGAATTACTCGGAAATATTCAGGACCTCAAAAACTACACATAATTTTCATTACTGAAACCTGGCTTAAGCCGACAGATCCAAACACGCTGGGTAATATCAAAGGGTACACAATATTCAGATCTGACAGATTGCAGCGCACAGGAGGGTGTGTCTGCATTTATCTTCATGATGAAATAACTCAAAACTTTTCAATAACAATGGATACCATGGCAATACCAGAAATTGAAACGATATGTCTAAACATTTCCAAGGCTTCTCTTAACATTAACCTTGCCTGCATCTACAGACCAAGTGACACTAGCGACGAATCTAACAATCTACTCACAGAGAAACTAAATTATATCTCAAATTTACAAAATGTTATTATAGTCGGAGATTTTAATTTCCGGACATATCTTGGCCAATAATCCGCTTTCCCAATACATCGACTGCAACAAGTAATTTCATGCAGTTCGTCATAGATTCTAATCTTGTTCAACTAGTAGAGAAGCCTACCAGATTTCGTACTAATAATGAACCATCACCTTAGACCTCATCTTTACAAATGATGAACAACTTATCACAGAACCCAAGTATCTCCCTCCGATTGGTATTTCCGACCACGTGGTAATAAGGGCTGAAATTCAAATAAATGTTGAAAACGCAAATACTCAAGATTATGATGTGTATAGTATAACCAACTACGAAGCGGTATCTCAAGATTTACAATCGGTAAGTTCTCGATCTCTTTAATTCACTAAACAATCCAAACGAGTTGTGGAACAAGTTTCTCAATAGTTTAAGAGAAATAATTGAAAAAAACTCCAGTACAAAGGTACTTCGTAAGAAACCCTTAAAGCCCTGAATAGGAGTCGAGCTCATCTCTTTAATTTAGCACAAACGACCCCTTTGGAAAAAATATTGCACTTCAAAAAGTAGGCATGACTTTCAGACGCATAGACATTTCTCCAATTCTTTTGAGAACCTCTCTCGTACAGCTAGAAAGGAATACGAAGAACAGGTAGTTAACTCAGAAAATCACAAAAAAATTTACAAATATGTACGGGCTAGTCTATGCTCTAAAGTAGGAGTACCGTCTTCTTCGTCACCCGGACGGCACATTGTGTACCACCAACCTAGACACAGCCGAGGTTTGGCCACACCTTTTCTTCTGTTTTACAAGTGAACCAGAAATTGACCAACTGCCAGATATACTAACCACAAAAATATGCAACATCCTGGTTGATGCAATTTTCAGCTCAGAAGTGATAAAAATAAAATAGCTCTGCTAAAAATCACGCCTCACCGGGACTTGATGGATTAAGCAGTCTCTTTTTAAAGCAGAATGCGGAGATATTATGCCACCCTCTCTCCACTATTATGACAAAAGTCTTTCGAGACATTCACTTTGCCAGATGCTGGAGATCGCCTCCGTCACAGCAATATACAAAAAGGGGACAAGATGGATCCAGCAAACTACATGCCGATAAGCCTATTATCTGTACCTTCAAAGATAACGGAGAGCATTATAGTAGACCTGATGAGTGAGTTCTGCATGAAGCATCACGTGATACCACCGGAACAACATGGCTTTGTTAAAGGAAGATCCACTACGACCAACCTGTTGTGCTGCATGGACGACTGGTCTCGTGCTCTCGACGCTAAGTTACCACTAGATATAGTGTACCTTGACTTCGCAAAAGCTTTCGACAAGGTTCCTTTCATTAGACTGCTGCACAAACCTCCAATATTTTGGGATTCGTGGTAAATTTCTTTTGTGGATTAAGAGCTTTCTACAAATAGAAGTTTTCGAGTCAAGGTTGGCAGTTCGTACTCATCGGATAAACCGGTCACAAGCGGAGTTCCGCATGGGTCAATTCTCAGCCCCCTTCTTTTCTTAATCTATTCTAGTGACCTTCCTTACCACATTCGAGTTAGTAAATCATTTTATGCGGATGACGCCAAAATTTATGCTAATTCCTAGTAGACTATCATAGTGTTTAAAACGACTTAATCGCGATCAGTGTGTGGTGTTCTGACTGGATGCTTCCGCTAAATATTGATAAGTGCGTTGTGATGCACATGGGTAAAAACAACCCCGTTTCCGTTACAATATATCCGGACACAGTTTGGCACAAGTGACTTCACACACAGACTTAGGTTATTACCGTAACATTCGATCTTACGTGGTCTGACATATTATCAAACATGCAAGCGCGCCAACTCTCTGATATATCAACTGCGAACGACATTCATCAACATAACCACCCCAGTCGTGCACAAAACTTTATAATACCTACGTCAGACCATTACTTGAGTACGCGGGTTGCAGTGTAGTGTCCAGTGCTGATACGCGACCAAAACCTCCTGGAAAACGTCCAGCGACGGGCGCCTCGCATGCCCTTCGGTCTTACTCGTCCATTGTACTCGGAAAGACTACAGTTAGTCAACATACCGACCTTTCTTGATCGGAGACTTCGAGGAGACTTAATTATAACTTTTAGAATTTTAAAACACAATATGGCAATCTCAGGGGACATGTTTCAGCTAAATGTTTCAGCTTGCGTGGACACGAGCTAAACTGAAAAGGAAAATGTCAAAACTAAGAACAGACAATTCTTCTTGGTGAATCGAGTATTCGAAGTATGGAACAACCTCGACGCCCGACGTCATTTCAGCGACATCTGTTAACATGTTTAAAAACAGACTTGATGAACATTTTTCGTTGTACATACATATTTAGTGTGTGTGCTGCGGGACAATCCCGAAATCGGGCATTTCAGTTTAGACTTAGGCCATCCATGTTCATTGATCTGGAAATACGCGAAATTCCTACGGCCAATACTGATAAAGATACATTTCGGGCTTGGGCCGCAACACATATACACTTGGTAATTTTCCAATTGTGTTTACTGGACTACTTTGTATTTTTTTTTGTATATTTTAGGCTGTCAAAGAACTTATGTTCTCAGCCTTTATCCAAATATAATAATAATAATAATAATAATAATAATAATAATCGCCAAGGTCATCAACAAATGCTATTGCAGCAATAAAGCAAAATCTATCTTTATTTGTTCTGACATCTACTTGAATACTAAATGCACAACATAAAGATAACCACTAGCAAAGAAGAGAGAGACGTACTAGACATGTATTACTGAAAATTAGTAAAGTGTTGTCGATAGAGGTCTAGAACTGTAACGTTTGGCTAATTTATGCAAATTGATTTTAAACTCAAGATCAACTTTTGATTACTCTACGTTATTGTTTAATACCTGCGGGTAGTTCTGGACGAGGGTTCGTTAAAGTGTTTAACTGAAAAGACAAGATTCGAGTGGGATTAAACAATTATTTATTCGGTTTAACTATTGGTTACAAAATAAAGACAAATTCAGATTTTACAGCAGATATAAAAAAACAAACAATTAACTCTGTTCCTAAAACACCTCGGCGCTGTAGCCGTGGACTTCGTGGTAATTTTCAATTTTTAATTCGTTCCTGGCGGACTTTTCCAGATTGTAGCACCTGATAGTTACTGTCAGATTTAGGGCCTTTGGGGCGTTATATTTAACATAGATATGCTTAAATATACTAGTTAAAGAAAACACGTTTCACTTCGATAACTAATATAATAAAACTGTTTATAACGTTGTTTATGAATCGTTGCCTACACAATATGAATATGGCAACTATGATCCGTAACATTACCCCCCTCTCAAAAAAGGAGAGAGGGAGGCCAAGCAGGAAAACTAATATAACCCCGAATGAAAGTAACAGGATTATATTTAGCTTCAAACCTCCTGAATCTTATCAACAATCCTTAAAAACTGAGAAGAACAATACATCATAACAATAAACAATAATAACATTAAACGATACATAACATAATACTACACATAGACATACACATACACTGTCACTGGCCACACGAGTCTGGGTCGTTGATTGAGCGTCTCCTTCTACTTCAGAGATGAAAGCTGGAAAAGAGAGAAAAACGGCATACACATAAAACAATAAAAAATGTAGGCAACAAACAAATAAACACATGGAAGCGTGGAAGCTTTGTTGATCTAAAAAGTAGGCGGGATCAGCCGAATAAAACTGACTGTCTCGGCAATGTCTTCCAGTGACATGTAGTTATTTGTGTTACCAAACTTAAAAAACAACTTAACTATGTTCACACTGCAGAAGTGTGCGAGGTCCTATGTATGCGACCCCCGACAAGCGACCGATGTTTACGATGTTGCATGTGCGCAGGTTGTATCGTAGTAATCGAGAGAGACGTGCCTGGGGACCATACAAGACCAGAAACGAGTCGCTGCTGCATGCGTTGACCAGGGTAGGTGATGGGTGCATGTCGGCAGCGACAGCAGGCTGCAAACGCACTGTGAATGTGCAAGGGTTTGCTGCACTTACCGGACCAGTGCAGGTTGAGGAGGCACGCGATCAGCAAGAGCTAATTGCAGTTGACACTGCGAAGGTGGCCGATGAACGAAAGTTACATCGAAATGAGACGCATTGTATAATCGCATTGGAACGTGAGTGCCAGACACGTAGATGTACAACGGACCCGCCAGAACATGGCGGCTATGTCCAAAAATGTGAACTATATGTGGACTGTATGCGAGTGAAAAAGAAACAACATTTAGGAGAAGGCTGTGCAAGGTTGCATGCAAACGGAAGGATTGTACATGGGAGGAACTGCAGTTTTGCGACAGTAAATTTGTGAAAATGGGTGGTGCAGGTACGTCTAAAACCCGCTAATGATCGTGTGGTACCCACTCTAAGGAAGGGGTTGAGGCACACGAGCTAGGGGACGGATGTGTAGGAAGCATCAAGGGAACCGAACTGCACACGCGTATCCAGTGTTTTCTACATGCTGCGACGTGATAATCGGTATTCGCATGCATTCAGAACGCATTTGGTCGACATGGGCCATGGATCTGGGAATAACAAGAATGAAAGGAGGCTGTGCAAGTTTGTGTATAAGCAGATAGACAGCACATGCTACAGAGAAATTTGTGAAAGATTAATATTTTTTCGAGATTAAACGATAGGAATCACACCGTTATAGTCAACAACAGTGTATCCATATGTGTTAGACCGTGGGCGGTACACGCGAATGCTTTACGAGAATTGGAAAATCAATGTTCGCTGTTTTGAAAAGATTATAGTTAATAGCACTTTGCCGTGCCACTAACGAGATGCGCCACAAACGAGGCTGCCTGAAATGTCATTTTTGACAATTGAAAAAACTGTCAATTGGATACTGTGAAGCGGTATGCAAAGAATTTTCTTGAAGTTGCTATCAACCTCACAGAAGGTCCCGAGAGAGTTCCAGCAATGACTAATTGATATACTTATTGGTCGATAATTAGGGTGAATTCAAATGTAAGTGACATTTAAAGGTTAATAAATTTGAACACTTAGCTTTTGGTTAGGTTGGTTGGTAGAGTTTCTCCTGTGAACGGCAGCTTAGTGGAAGTTCACAGGACTGTTGGATGGGCCAGGACAAGGTATTCTTCAGTGGACTGTAGCTTAGCGTGTAGGCTGGGTTCAGGCGAGGTTGTTGGAATGAAGAGGATTTCTGTAGTTGGCGACAGCTTAGCGGGCAGCTTGTATTGAAGTCGTTGAAGTTCCCGGTGGTCACCAATTGTAACATTTACAGCATTTGGGGCGCTATATCTTACATACTACGCTTATATGTACTGGTTGAAATAAAACGCGTGTTGCTTTAAGGAACCAATATAATAAACTGCTTATAACTTTGTTTGTGGATGGTTGTCTAATATGAATAATGCAACTATGATCCGTTACAGTACTAAATCCAGAAGGACCTAGGGCAAGTACTCACTGTGCGGCATGTTAATACTTAAAAGTGTTCGATGCGCGAACGAAGTTTACGTTTTGAATGAATGAGCCGGACGATGGTTTTGTCCGAGCGTAATTCTATTCGAGTCGCCGGCGAAATCTCCAGTTCTGGGTGCCAGTTCAAATTATAATTCAATTACATGCAAGTGGACGTTCCGCAGGTTTTGAATGAATTTAGGTCGCTCTGGTTTTCGCCGTGGCCTTGCTATATTCCTGGCGGACTGTTTGGAGAATTTTTTTATTAATAGGGTGGTTACAAATTAGGAATTCAAGGTGTTAATTCAAGCAACCAGATAGTTCCATTGCACTCAAGAGCTAACGGGGCAAGTTTTGAGGGTGTTAATTCACTGGATTGCTCGACGACAGTTCGACTAACCGGAGCAAGGGTAGTTATAGGTCAGATTCTCAGGGGTGGCTCAGGCAGTTCAACTTCTTTGCTAGAAGCCAGGAATACGTAGAACTTGTCTTCCGATCCCAGATGGGGTTAAAATATAATAGTTAGGTGCGCATCGGAGAGTAGGGATGTGAGGATCGAACGACGCGGGAAAGCTTGCGCAACCCGCCGGCTTCACACTTGCCCGATTCCGGACTATCAGCAGGATCTATTACAATAGAACAAATATAACAGAAATGGAGTTTTCTATTATAATTTTCTTTGCAAAATTTAACAATCAATTACTAGATCAGGTTATTGATTGACGCCGTCACTGATTTTCATGCAAGCTGGCTTTGGAAAACGTGTCGAACTCTTTTTCGTAGGGTTTAAGTTCAGGCGGTGGATAGATTCGTAGTTGATCAGTTACCGTCAAACAGACAGGGTGTGCCTAATTATTAGTGTTGCCTTTTTGTAAATGCAGCTACTTGCAAGCTTTAGCGGCAAAGTTTTGGCATTTTTCGACATCGTTGAATATAACACATTTCTCAAGCACACTATGAAATTTCGTTTCCGTTTCGTTGTAGTGTTGAGGAATGTCATTTCAGCTGCCGTTGGGGTACTTACAGGGACGTGGAATTGTTTTACCAGTTACTGTTCCGTCAACACTCTGTACACCGATGTTCTGTCTCTAGGCGAGGTAGTCATGAAGATGTTCCCATACATCTCGCGCAGGCAGACGCCAATTGTCTTGAGCTGAAGCCTGCAGTTCTCGTCATAATTCCAGCGTTAACCGCGGCCTCTATGCCTTCTAAATCTTTGCTCAACCTTGCATCGTGCTGCCGTTAACTATTGCATTTAGCTAAGTTAAACTGTTTTATTAGCCACGTAGTGTATGTATCAACTATCTTCAATTTTGAACGGGTTATACAGGGTGTTTCATTAATAATTGGAAATATTTTAACTGTAGAATCCTGGGCTCAAAATATTAATATTTAACCCAAATCGCTTAGATAAAATGTGGCTCCTTACTGAGATATAGGGTGTTCTATTTAAGAATTTAAAAATGATTTTGCTCCATTACTTTAAAACTATTTGACGTATCCGTATAATATTTGGCAGGAAGTGTAGACATTGTAAACCATGCTAAATTATGTTAAATAAACGTTTGTGGTTACTACCAGAGGCGTACGACAGGGGCAAGTGGTTGGTTGACCCCTCCCAAATTCTACGCCACTGGCGGAATTGCTATTTTAGCACAATTTTTCGATTCTCCAATACTTTTTATGTAAATAACATACTCTTCCTTCGTAACGATAAAGTCATTATTTTTCGAGATATTTAATGTTAAACATAAAGCTGAACAGTTATTTTGATTTTAATGTGTATTAATTATGTCGGTGTTTTTTGTCATAAGATTGCATTTATTACACAAATAAAACTTTAATCCGTATTAACAAAAAAACATAATGTTATTGAATGGAATTTATTAAAACGAATACATAGATGCATTCAACATTAAAACAAATTGTGATTCTGAAAAGAACCATTTTGTTATACCTAATCTAAATAAAAGAACAATTTTAATAACACGAAAATATCAAAAACCTTTTATAATAAATGTTCAATGTGACTCCCGTTTACCTCAATAAGTTTATCAATTCTTTCCCTAAACGATCTTCTAACTTTAAAAAATATGTTTGGCTGATTGGCAATAAAATTAGCGGAATTTACTATTTGCTGCCATAGTTGTTGACGATTATTTATTTCTTGTGAGTATACCAGCAATTTTTTGTTAATACAGATTAAAGTTTCATTTGCGTAATAAATGCAATCTTCTGACAAAAAACACCCACATAATTAATACACATTAAAATCAAAATAACTGTTCAGCTTTACGTTTAACTTTAAATATCTCGAAAAATAATGACTTTATCATTACGAAGGAAGAATATGTTATTTATGTAGAAAGTATTGGAGAATCGAAAAAGTGTGCTAAAATGGAAATTCCGCCAGTGGCGTAGAATTTGGGAAGGGTCAACCAATCACTTGCCCCTGTCGTACGCCTCTGGTAGTAGCCAGAAACGTTTATTTAACATAATTTAGTATGGTTTACAGTGTCTACACTTCATGCCAAATATGATACGGATACGTCAAATAGTTTTAAAGTAATGGAAAAAAATCACTTTTAAATTTTTAAATAAAACACCCTATATCTCAGTAAGGAGCCATATTTTATCTAAGTGATTTGAGTTAAATATTAATATTTTGAGCCCAGGATTCTACAGTTAAAATATTTCCAATTATTAATGAAACACCCTGTATGTATTAAGTTATGCAATGCATGAGCGACATTTTGGATATATCCCCGGTCAAGTTTAATAACATCTTAAGAAATCGGTGCTGCTAGTTTATCAATGTTGTTTTTCCTGTGTAGTTGTATCATAGAATAGATGCTATGGCTTTCTTATCGCGCTGCCTGACGTGATCAACAGCCCAACACTCCTTTTCAATGCGATTCTAGAATTTGTAGCTGTGACGAGCAATATAGTTTTATAAATGTTATCTTAATAGTGTTATCAAGTTTCCTGTGATGTAAGTTATTGGTGAGGAAGAGTTCGGTTACGCGTATTCGTGAAGTAGAACCTTTTCAGAAAAAATATGATGCAAGGTAAGTCGCATTTTAGAGAAATTCCTAGGGTAAAACTTTTTGGTGGGATACCCGGCAGACATCAGGTAACGCCCACAAAGTAGTACGCAGTTGTTCCCATATATTTCCAGGAATAATTTGTTTTTAACCTTTTCCTCTTCCCACTGAACGTATTGGATCACCTTTATGTCTTGCTACGTGTTATAAGTGGCGTTTTCTCTGCAAAAGAATATAAAAATTATTCATTAAAAAATGCAGGGATTAGCTAAGTATTTTTACTATTTGAATTGTTTTAGACAGATAGAGTATATTATATTAAAAATTCAATTATAACCTTTAAATGACAGTTTGTTGATTAATTTGTTTTAAAGATCTGTACCTCTGTTCTGATTAATTGTATGTTTATTTTCCGATGACATTAAGATACACCCTGTATTCAAAAAAATTGTTACATAATTGTTATACTAGATGCTCCATTAGTATATATTATAATTATAAATATTTTAATACTAATTCTACTAAAATTATGTCAATTGTAAACTGCATATTCATATAGCAAATAAATATAAAAAAATATTTCGAAAACTGTGGCGTTTTACGTCATGGGAATAATTTCCGAGCCCCTACAGTTTGCAAAACCTGATTATCGTGCTTTATTAAGCTCTGAATTGTTTTCGTAATGTAAATACGCGACACGATGGGGCACTCGCATGCTAAAAAACTTTTTTCTCATATTACATTGCACGCAGCTTACTACGATTGTAATCTTCACTGCAACATTGTGCCGAGAACATTATTGTCTGAGTTGTCACGTTATCGCTACTAATTCAAGAAAATATGTTTCTTCAATATTCTACCACCGCATTATTCAATAATGAACCCGCTTTAGAATTAATAATGAAAGAAATCAAAGAAATAGGCATATGATTTAAGTTTTCTAGGTCCATCACTGAATCAACAAACTGTGAGCAATTGCAAAATACCAGAAACATTTATTTTAGAATTTTTTGTTTTAATTCCAGCCGCTCTTCTAAATTCGCCTTTACATTTATTAGAATGTCAAGTAAGCTTGCAGCCGTTATTATTTTCTTGCTAAAATTTTTATTAGATACATGGGGTGAGGCGTACATTCACAATTTGTTTTGACAAAATCCACTCTTAAATAAAAGCGGCCGTGAGACGACTGTTTTGTTACTGTACTATTAATACTTGAGACTGGCAGCATCTTTTTTTGTAGAACCTAACAAAAACTAGAGACTGACAGAAAAGCTTTAACGTAAATAATTTCATAGCTAGAATCGCAGTCTTTTGAAAGAGGTGGGCTGGTGGGCAAAATAGATTACAAAAATAAAGTGAGTGGACTGAAACGATTCTATAGTGAAAAAAGTTTTATTCTAAATGTGGTTTAAGGGAATTATTTAATTAGATTAAGTATAAATTAGAAGCTTTTACCGACATCACATTTAAAGATTGTACTTCGCACGCCAAGACAGAAGAAAAGAAAGAGTTAGTATTTACTGAGCACAGACGTGATTGGGGAGTGTTATTTTGTTCTGCAAATATCGTAGCGTAGCTTTGCAGAAACTGAAAGAAGAATGATTTGCAAGAATACAATTTGAATAGAGTTTCAAGAAATATGCTGGAAGAGAAAATATAATGTAAACATGAGATATACCGGGTGTCCGTTCTCAAAGTCGAACATAGGCGATTAACATTGTATTGAACGCTTTTGCCGATTCCTGCTCGCCAATTCAACTTACGGGGAAGGTAATGGTATCAATGGAAAGATAAAATTATTACGCATCAAATGATACCAATAATAATATTCAAGATCCGATTTTCATTTTAAAATGCTAATTTCAATCTTGGGAATTTTTAAATATGCTATGCCTTGCTTTTCAAGTTCGATAGCATTTGTCAAAAAAATTGGTAATTAGTTGGCGTAAATCAGGTATTTTCTGTCAAAGTCTGTTAAAATTATCTAGAGAAAAATGAATTATTTCAATGAAGAATGAGTGAGCGCACTAATGTTAAATGCCTATGTTCGACTTTGAGAATGGACACCCGGTATACTGTTAGTAGTTCTGTAGATTTCGATTGATGATGCAAACTTTAAAAGCATGAGGACAGAATGAGCGGAATGTATCGCCTCTCGTTACAGACCGCTTGTAATGCATCGGGGAAGTACTCCGAAAACACGTAAGCAACTTCCGTTGGGTCATAGAAGAAACTGTTTATCGGAAAATTTTCACTGCCGTTAACAAAGTCTGCGTGGTTCGCGGGACATTACCTTTTCTGCTGTCTCACCTTGCGCGAGGAGAAATGTATCCCGTGGATTGCACATTTCGCCTTTTCCATCGGCATTCGAGATGAGGTTTTAGTACTAGGACGTCTAACAATACCGGTCAACTTGATTTAGTCGGTATTTATTAAACTGTGCTATGCATATTAACACTTGGGGTGCCCGTATTTTATCGTTTCGTCTATCGTAGGTTCCACAAATACCGATTTTTTATCGAATCAGAATACTGCTAGTTTACTAAGTTTTTCGATCGAGTTGACTATATTCCACGCCGCCAGCCTGCTTTTTATCGTATCTTAGCCCAGGATAATTTTCTCGTAATTTGTGATCATCTCCTGTTAACCAGGTAATGGTTCTTTTATTTTCGATTGTTCTGGTAAGCAAACTGCTGGACACTGCCTTTTCACTCTATGGTTAGCGGTGTAGTAACAGTTTTTGAGTTTTTTGTTGTATTCTGTTGTAAAGTAGACGTCCGTAGGCCTTATCCATACAAACAAACAATGTATCCATGCAGAATGTGCTTTATAGTAAAACCATTTGCTGATATTAATCGTAAGTGACCGAGGTGCAGCTCACCACTGTTCCAGCGACCCCTTTCGTGTTTCTTTGAGGTTAGAGACGTCGAGAAGTCCTGTTTCATTTTATTCTTCGCAATTACCAGAATTAGTTTTTAACGTACCTCTATTTTCAAGTAGCAAACTACCCCAATTCAGGTGTCTTGAACCGCGCTTGTCTTCACTGAAAGCGACCTGGAGCAACTTTTTGTTTTGAAATGCCAAAAACCAAGTAAAGTTACGGATCTCGGGTCACCACCAAATTTGAGAGATAGTCGGCTTGCTTCGTTAAATGGAACTGATATCTCGAAACGGGAGCAAAATAGACAGCTACTCGTGCTGTAAAGGCGTCAATTTTGCACCTGATGTAGGGGCAAGTTTTCCAGAACTTCGTTTGAAGAATGAATAACGGCAGTTCGAAAACTGCGAGTATTCAGCTAGGGGTCTAGGACGTTTCGCCACCTCCGTTTCGCCACCGCCGGTTCGCCACCGCCGTTTCTCCGCCAGGCCGTTTCGCCATCGGCCGTTTCGCCACCGAGCCAGTTGGCCGCCAGAACAATTTCAATATTTGGAATAACATATAGATTGTAATAGTATTTCATTTCCTGTTAGATTTGAAAACCTTGGTCGAGTTACTCTCTTTCACAGAGCCGGCCCTGCCTTAAAACCGACCCTGTAATTTAAAGTCGCAAGTTCGAATTCATTCGAAATAGGCTCTGAGATGCAATCGATTGCTGAAAATTACCTTCGTAAGCAGTCCAGTGCTACGCCTGACAGCCTTATCTATTTCGCAACCCCGGGCGCCTTCAGCTTAAAATTCCTGGAATGCATATGCGCCCAACGCGTTCTAAATAATTCTCCTCTTTGTTCCATGTAACGAAGAAATAGGGTTTTCCAAGGCTATTCTTGATATGCAATAACTTATGCTTTGCCCGTCGGGGAATTTCGGTAGTAATTTGACACCCTGGGATTCGCTGCCTTAACAAAAACCTTTTCTCGAATGTTCGAGGCCCCGCTTGCTTAATTGAGCTTACGCGGTGGCATTTCTGTTGTTTCACAATGTTGTAAGAAATGATGCAATCCTGAAAGGGGAGATCCCCGTTAACCGGTAGTAAGAGAGAGTCGATTGCATGACGACGATGGGGGTGCGGAGGTCGCGTTCTTCACGCTCGAATTAAAATTCTGGAGTGTTGCTAAAACCTTCGAAGTTAACAGGTCATCTTAGCAACGAGCCCTCCCGCGGGACGTTGTGTGTTCGGCGGACGTATTTTTTCGGGCGGCGTCTTAATGTTTGTTTAACTCAACCACAGAGTCGGGAACGGAGTTATTTTGCACATGGTTGCACATCTAGTACAAGACGCCCTATGAAGCCCACGTAGTTTTCCCATAGTGAGTGGGGAAACGTCTGCTTTTTGCAAATTTTGCTACGTTCAGCCGATCTCGAGTTTTCTTTCGTTCCCGGGGGGGACGACCGCATTCATTGTGAATTTCCTCTGCCCTCTTTTGGACCGCTGTCTACCGTTCCACAACCCTTGGGTCTACCTTGTTCTACACTGCAGTAAGCAATCACCACTCCCCAGCGTCCTTTGCAGCATCACCGAGGCTTGGACTTCCAATGGACTACCATGCCTGGGCTAAGGTAAAATTGTACATTGTTAACTATTTCTTTTACGCTTATCCAGTGCCGGGTGTGTTATTATCATTTGTTGTTGCGCAGCGTGCGGAGTTATGAACATTGCGTACGTCTTTGTATTTTAATTATGTCCGTTGATTATTGAAGGCGGAAGCTTTACTCCTGCCAATATTTTAGTTGCTTATTCTTTGTAATTCTGTTTAGACTAAGTTAGTTCTTGCGTGGGAACCCCTTTTGCCCTCAACTAGGGTGTCACCTTTTTGATAGCCGACTTTTGGCTTGATGTACTAAAATTTAAATCATTAAATTTCATTATTGGCTAAATTAATTATTGGTTTGATTTAAATGTGTGAACCTATTGAGTCTTCAACTAAAGACGGCTTTAGCCGAGTGTAATTTTATGTAAAGACCAGAGCATGCGATAGAACGCGTAAGCCCTTAAGATCAGGGGTGTTTTGTATTTTGTTATTAGCTTCCAGAGCGGTGGCCATCGAAGGTAAGTGATTTCGATTTTTGTGGCCACCCTACGTTTGCATCCGGCGTCGGTGGAGCTGACGAGTGACGCTGGAGTGGTGTAAAGCAACCTGGAGGACTTCTTCATAGCTACGTGGTATTTCTTGTTTTCGCTGCGTTAGCAATTTTCTGTTTAAAAACAAGTGGCGCTCCGAGCATTTTCCCCATTTATGAATTGAATTGTTAAGGATTAGAATAGGATAACCCCTGTCGGTTTCGTTAAGTTTGTCGAACCACGCCTTCCCGAGTAAGCTAGTTGAGGGTAACAGAAGCCGAGCATCTGCTTCGAGACATTTTTAGATCTGTGTCCTTTAGGAAACCGGCAAACCCTTCTAAACCTAACCCGCTCTTTGACGTTGAATACATGCAATGTCGATTCATTAAGATTATACCGTAACAAGATACACACATGATCATGACCTAACCTAAGCTAACCTAACCTAACTAAAGCGGTAGTTATTTTCTAATTAGGTACGTTAAGGAATTTGGGTAAAAATTCAGTGGACGGTCCGGTCTAATGCGCATGCACAAAAATGTAACAGTGAACAGAAAAATGTAACGTTAAACAGACTCTCTCTCGTATTTTTTCTGTAAAAAAAATCATCAAGACCTAACAACTAACATAAACCATTAACCTGAACCACCGCCGAGAGCGCAACAACATTGCTTTAAAAATCAGAAGACGATAGCGGCACCCACAGCATTTTGACGGAATCTGATCGTACCATAAACCTTACTTCGCTGGCAGCGCATGCGGAATAGACCGGACCGTGCACCGAATTTTACCCGGAATTTGTTGTTTTGAAGATATCTCAAATGTAGACATTAACATTCTGTAAATTTGAAATCGTTAACCTTGGCGGCGAACTGGCCCGGCGGCGAAACGGCTGGTGGCGAAAAGGCTTGGCGGCGAAACGGCCGTGGCAAACCGGCGGTGGCAAAACGGCGGCGGCGAAACGTCCCATTCCGTTCAGCTAGAACTTACGCGCGATTAACGGAAAGTTTTCTTTGGGGGAGCATCTATCGAAGGGCAGAGATACGACGCGGCGATGGACGATAGTGGTTCTTTAAATTCGATCAGATCTATACAAATTTTAGCGGTATTTCAAAACGAGTTTTCGGAATTTTAATCTAAGTAGTCTGGAATTTGTGAAAAGTGAATAGATCCGAAAATAGTCGTAAATTTGTCAATGGAGCACAATCAAGCTTCACTAAATAGTTAGATTTGGAGCGGTACGCTCGCATCACAAACATAAGATCCTTGGTTTGACTTCTTAGTCAACTTTAAAAACGAACAGTTCGTGACGATTGCTGGCTAACCACTCTATCTGAACTATAAAACTGAACTAAACTGAACTTTTCCCGTGCTGAAATCTTCTGCAAGGATTAGTTAAACGGAATGAGTTATACAGTTTCCTGTAGCACATGTATTAAAAGTAAGCGTCACGGTACAGTAAGTAAGTAAGTAAGTAGAGACGAAGAAGAGCTCAAAATAATAAATCTCAGAAAAAATATCGGACATCAATATAATACCGAACCCATCCAAAGCGAAGAAGTAGAGAATGGATTTGAAGAAACTATAAGAACCAACATACAAAAAGAACATACACAGCAAACACACAAAAAAAAATATAGAAAAATTAAATTTAATAGAAACAAACCTACATTCAGCAGGGTAGAGACATTTCATAAAGGAACAATAAAAAAGCACAATGAACGGTATTACCAAGGATGTAGAAAGAGTGAATAATTATCTTACAGAGAAAAGTCAGCAAAAATAAGAAAGAAAAGGAGGTACCACCAGAATATAGAGGGCAAAAATAGGAAATTTCTATCATAAATTAAAAGAACCAAAAAATAACTTCCAAATAAAAACAGCTACTTGTAAAATTAATGGAAGTTGAATGATTGGGAGAACGTAGAAGGATATTTGATATTAAACTATAAACCTAACGAAGAAGAACAAGAGGAGGAAGAAAACTATGTGCATCAATATTATCAACCCTAAGGTTCATATACAATCACAACCAGTGGCGTAACAAGACGGTTTGGCGCCGGTGTGCAAGAATAAATGATAGCCGCTGTAGGCAAGAAGTTTTAGAAAAAATAGTGGGAAGGCGGGTAATTTTTGGTCATGCATCACTTTAAATTTAAAATAAAATTAATAAGCTCCTTTCTTAACATGAAAGGTTACTTACTGCAAAATAAAACACATTTAGATGTTTCAATTTTCTATTATTCCCTATTGGGACATAGGGTATTCGTATTTTATCTCCGGTTGTCATTTTCCTTTGCTATTTGGCTCAGTTGTGCTATAGTCTTTCCTGTCTCTTGTTTTACAGTTCTCTTCCACGTTTTTCGCGAGCGTTCTCTGTTTCTGAAACCGTAAGGGTTCCAATCAAAACTTTTCTGCAAATTTCGGTTTCATTGTTTCGCAACGTAGGTATGTCCTAACCATCCATATTTTCATCTCCTAATTTCTATATTAATGTTCACCTGATTTGTTCGGTCCCAAAGGTCTTTGTTTGAAATAATGACTGGCCACCAAACACCTATTTACAAAAACCGCAATTTCTGCTTTACCAGTTCTGTAACCGTTCACGATTCCGACCCATAAAGTAGAACAGGTTTTACCAGTATATCAAACACTCGTAAAATATAATATGAAATATAAAAATACATATACAAAAACAAAAACCACGTAAGAGAAATAACAAATTTAAATAATTCACAAGAAAAATAAAATATATGGATATATTAATATGTAGGTAGCCTATATCACTTTAATTAAACTCTCTTTTGCGAGATTTTGCTAAAGCTAACATATCTATCAGTGAATTAAAACCAAGAGTACTGGCTCTTCCTTTCTCGATGCTCAGTAATGCAAAACTCTTTAGGCGTATTTGGCTCATCTTAGCAAAAAGTGTTTTATAATTTTTAATTCAGAAAAAGATCTTTCAGTTGAGGCTGTAGTGACCGGATGTAAAAAATATGATATAATCTGTATACAAATCTGGAAAGCTAGCCCATGATGTGTGATTAGATAGACATTTTTCTCTCACTTCCTTCACTGATAAGCAAGATTTAATATCGAGAGATCCAAAAAAAACTGTTCCTCAGCGGGCTGTGGAAATTCAACGTATGAATAATATGTTGGTGACACTGTACGTCAATGTCAAATTCGAGGTTATCAGGTTAGGATTTGCATCATTTTGTGTCATAACTGACGGAAAAACTAACCAGATAACCTCGAATTTGACATTGTATAGTGTCACCAACATATTATTCATACGTGGAATTTCCACAGCCCGCTGAGGAACAGTTTTTTTTTATCTCTCGATACTAGTTGTGTACGAAGATCGAAATTGTACAATTTGCTTTAGTAAGCCGTCATCGACATCAGTTTCATAAATAATTTGAAGTAATTTGGCACTCTCTATGACCTCTGTATCTAAGGCAATCGCCAGAAATTTGCGGTTTAAAACTTTGAATTTATAGTATGTTACTATGCACTATGCACCATAAATCTAGGAATCACAAACACACACTAGAGCTGGAACTTCTGATCTATTCAAAAGGAGAAAAGACTGTGCACTCAAAAGTACAGTGGCTTTATACAAGACAGTGTGGCCATAGGGATGTCTTCGCCGCTATTGGTCGACGCGAATATCCGCCATTAACAGGCAAAATATTTAGTTACTTCTAGTTCTAAGTTGTTCTCAAAGAGGTTGGTAGAACCTGTTCATTTGGTTATGGAAGAAAATAAAACCTTTCAAATCTGACAATTGTAAATTGTCAGTGTCAAATAATTCATTAGCGTCGCAAGCGGGTGAAATTTTATCATCTATTGCCCTGAAAAACTAATATTTTCCACAGTATTTAAATGTGACAATTTAGAATTGTGCTATTGTTGTACTAATAGCAAAGATGCGTTCGACTTGGAATGTATGATAAACAGATTACATGGGTGCTACAATGAATGGGGCTTTAGCATAAGTTTAGAAAAAACGGAGTATCTATTTAGTAATCAACTCGGAAGCACAATATGAAGTCTTAATAAATGAAGATGTCGCAGTAAGACAAGTAGAAAAGTTTAAATACCTCGGTGCTACAATACAATCGATGAAAAAGGTTTGGGAACAGAAGAGATCAAAACTCGAATAGAACAAAGTAAGAAGATAATGGGATGCTTGAAATCAATTTGATGGGACAATACTATCTCTAACAAAAACAAAAAAAGTATAGGTGAAGTAATGGTAGAGTTGATGTTATGTTATGGCAGTGAGGTATGGACTGTAACAGCGGAAATGAAACGAAGACTAGACACAGTTCAAATGGACGAAAAAGCGGAAAGGTATCGAGACGAGATAGAGTGACGAACGAGGAAATAAGACGCAGAATGGAGGCACCAGAATGAGTTGTGGACAGAACTGAACGGAAAGCGTTAAACTGGTTTGGTCATCTGATGAGAATGGAGGAAACGACGTGGCCTATGAATATCTTTAAATGGTCGCCGCCGGGTAAGAAAAAAAGAGGTAGACCACACAAGCCGTGGAATGAGGGTATTCGGAGAGCCATGGAGGAGAGGAACCTGGAAGAACACCAAGCACAGGACAGGGAGGTTTGGAGACAGGGAACAGGAAGACGGCATTTAGCTGTATTGTAAACTACCATAACTGAAACCGGTTGTAAACTTCATGCAACACCTTAAAGCACCACGAACGAACGCCAATGAAAAATGTCAAACATTTAAACATAGCACTGCACGTATAGCTAACATCAACTAGTTAAAATAACTAGCGCCAAAATAATGACCACTCGAATTCGTTCGATTATTTCTAAAGGCACTGTATATCTCTACGCTCAAATTTGCCTGAAAATGGCCGCCAACAATCGTATGGCCACACTGTCTTGTATATAGCCACTGTACTCAAAAGAGCCCAGTGGCGCTTTGAACCACTATTCTAGGAAAACTTTTATTTTCACTAAAAACTCCGCTACCGCGGCGCCTATATAGATTCGGCGCCGAGGTTCTTCGCACCCCCTGCACATATTATAGTTACGCCACTGATCACAACGAAAAGGGGAAATCGAAAGAAAAACAATAACTAACAAACCATAAGGCATCAAGGCACCAGACGAGGAGTGGGCGAAATATTAGCAAAATTTGTCAAATATGGTCAGACCAATTTTATTTGTCGATCCCATTATTAGCAATTTTCACGGGCATAGAAGCGCCGAGTCGAATAGGCAACTGGCTTTGCAAACTCATAGTTTGTCGAATGCAGTTTTTTGCTTTAGTACAGTTTCATGCAAACTGCAATTTTCCCGCCAAATGCAGTAATTCGTCGCTAGATGCCGATGGCGTTTTGGATCATTTCCGGGCTGCCAAATTTTTTGGGGAAAACGGTTTACGTTCTTGGTTTACTACGTGCATCCGGGGCCATCGACCATTTTAGAATTTTCTGGGAGATGGTTTTGAGCTTTGTGGATTACTGGTGTTGTCTGGGTAATGCAGACCAGTCAATCAAGGCATATTTTGACCTGAAAACTGTCTAAATGAATTGTTTGAGCAAGCACTTGTTTTTGTGAACAAAGTGGTAGAATTTCTGGTCAGGCATTTTATTCTTTGATTGTTCATTTGATAATTTGGGGTGTATGTATACCCTTCAACCTACGGCCTAAACTAATCGATTTGGTGGGAATGTGTCCTCAGTAGCAGTTTTGCCCGCAGCTTCCTTGTTGGAACGTAATCTGTTGAGTACGAGGCATACCTCGCTTTGATTTTCTTGTGAAGATACGTGCAGGCAGAAGGGCTGGACAAAGCGTCGCTGGAGGCTTTTACTTCCTGCTGTATTTGTTTCCGTGCTGCAGAATACGTCCAGTTTAGTGGTTTGAATCTAATGGCCTTGTATTTATTTGTATAAACTTATTTGCGATTGATTTCACTTTTATGGCTTCACCGTTTTAACTAATTGTGTATTTTTTATGTGTGTGCTGATTTGACGCCAGCTTAGAGCTGAGTCGTTTATTTTCGAATATATAACATCGCCTTGTATGTCGATGTTAGCTGAGTGGGTGATCTCCCCGCTTTACGATTGTTTCTCCCTAAATATCGCCCATATTAAATTTGTTGGCTGGGAAAAACGATCCACGTTGTAATACCATACAGGATGTGAGGTTATTCGCGGCATGAAATTAAATCACTAAGTTTGAAACGCAGTAACGTTTATCATTTATTCAGCAATCGGGCTGTTTTAAAATTAATTGCTTTGGCTACTTAACAATTTAAATTAAACCAGTTAGGAATATTAGTAGATGTTTACTCAGCGAGGGCTGCGTTTATATGTTGGTACCCATACACACTGTCCCAGGCATGACTTGTGATAATTAATTATGTAATATAGTATTAAGTGTTATTGTTCGTTGATGCCAGTAATTACAATCGATTTTATTCCCCCCTTTCATTAGGTGATTGAATCATTATATGATTGATTATATTGTTTGTTGTTACCTTTGAGCGATTTAATGGTTCGTTCGCTCAAACGAACAAAGAAACATGAGCCTGAATCATTTGGCGCCCCTAGGAATTTAGATCTATTAGTTTTGAAAATAAGTTACTTACCCCTACCTAGAAGAAGTTCTAGACGATTATGAAATCTCTTTTAGGAAAGACGGACCACATATTTAGTACGTCGAGAAAGTGGTGGCGCGATGGAGTGGAGGGTGAGTTAAAAACAATGAAATTGAGTTGGATGGTGAAGGAAGTTTTCTAGATCTACATTGCTCGCAAAGTCAAGAATAAAACACGTACTCTGAACTTTCGCATTCATGCAAATTGGATTGGATTACAATTGTGTTAAGGATGTGTTGCTATTTGAATCCTGTTACCTCTGCCACAATAAGGTGTAATCGAAGACAGACGGGATTCACAAGAGGCTAAACAAAGACTTCTGGTCGCAGTAAGATTTAGCCAATTGCAGCATGTAATTTAGTGAAGGCCTCAACGCGAGATTTTTTGGAACCCGCTGTTGGTCCCTCGTAGGTTTCCCTGAGCTGAGGGGAGTGGAAGGAAGCCCCAAATAAGTATAAGAGGACGATGCTCGGATAGGCTCTGGAGTTCACTCTTTTTTCAGATTTGAGTCTAGAACATGAAAACCTCAGCGATAGGCTTTAGCCCTGAAAGACCGAAGGCCCCCACAGCCAGCCATCAGTTTCTTAGCGAAGATTCGTCGGTATAGAATCTGAGAAGTCTAGCGTTAATGATTACTACGGTTTATTTACCGCATTGTCAAATCAGCAGTAAGATTTGAACCATAAAATGTACAGTGACGCCTATAATTGGCCTAACGGCTGTTGGCTAAGTACCAAAATAAAATTAAAAAAAAAAAATAAAAATTGCTATTTCCCACTAAGTATTTTTTAGTTTATTTTGTTGGTGAAAATTGCAATACCTTAACATTTAAACTTTTGAAATTTCAAATTCATTGTTGTCAACTTATTTATAAAGGCTTTTTGTAGTGGATTATGTAGAAGAGTGCAAATTCAGACAACCCACGATTGAACTTAAATGATTATCTTTAATTTACTAGCTCTCTTGATTATACAAATATTAAAATTTTTCCTCCTTTGACATTTTTGTAACTTAATTACTGAACAGTCAGAAAAATACGTCACGAAATCAAAAATCTAACAGTGCGGAAGTCAAGTAAATAAAGTATAGCACCGCTTAATGGTCACTTGTAGATTGCCGAAAATCTGCCTCTTGGATTGCTGTACTCCTTAGTGGCTTAGAATTACAGGAACTAGCTGCCCGCAGCTCCAGAAAAGCATTTTTAATTTCGTTTTTTTAAAAGATATGGGATTTACATTTTATTTTTAGTGGGTACATTAGTTGTAACAGCGAACGATTGCCTCGATTTATTCACTCCAGAAAGAGCTGGTATCTTAAGTCCCAGAACCAGTTGTTATCTCCGTCCGTACCGCCTGTAAACACAGGGAGGAATGTTGGAAGTCAGCTCACAGAGGTCACTAGCATTTCAAATACAGAAGACTTGAAGTATTTCGTTGTTGGTGAAGGAAGAAAGTAGTACAGGTCCAGAGATTGCTCCTACAAGAAAAACAGGTCAACGCGAAATCCAGAGTCTTTAAAGGTTTTTGACTTTCCCGACTGATTCCGTATGCTCTATAAAGTACTGAAG
This sequence comes from Agriotes lineatus, assembly GCA_940337035.1. Taxonomy (NCBI): domain Eukaryota; kingdom Metazoa; phylum Arthropoda; class Insecta; order Coleoptera; family Elateridae; genus Agriotes; species Agriotes lineatus. Next base: position 214,775 of record CALNHX010000851.1, read on the forward strand.
CCAGAAACCCGTTGTGCGTGCAGTACAGAGCTCCTGCATACAAATGCGAAGATGTAAACTGAGAATGGTTTGAAGTTCCTTTCAGCCATGGTATGGTACTTTGCTTCACCCTGAAAAGCGAATCTCTCCAGAGAGGTCTTTTAGAAACGTTTAATCCTGGTAAGCGAGCCCAGTTAGAAAGGACTTGGAGAATTCTTTAAGCGTAAATTTTCCCAGGAAACCGAAGTTTAAGAATCTTCGCTCTAAGATGTACGGCGGAGCTGAAGCCCATGGACCTCTGTATATCGAGCGCAAACTCTTCGGGAAGACATATTTCAGGAAACCTCGCACCATCACCCACGGCAGAGCGAAGCTCAAGGATCTTGTAAGTATCGAACTTGAGGCTATTTGGGTCAGTATAGCGGTCAGTATCTCTGAATGAACGTAACCTATGAGAATTTTAACATGAGCCTTCGGCGTAATTAGTGAGAACTATGACCGTGTCAGTTACCTATTCCTGAAACGTTCCCAACTGGCCGTAAACCCGGATGGCAGCATGATATAGTAGACTTTGTTATCATAAAAGATTCACCGTTGGCTAATCTCTCAAATTCAGAACCTAACGTAGCTACTTGGATACAATTGCCTGCCGACCAACTCAGTTTCGGAGACGGGGTGCACAGCTCTTTAAAATGTGCAAGACGGGTGCCAACGGTATTTTTAACAAATAAGCAAATGTATCCAGGCATTAGAACGAGCATACGTAAACTCAAGTAGCACAATAAATCTGAAAGAGAAACTCAACTCAAATACAGGTTGCAGTAACAAATAAATGCATAGTTGAAATATCACAGTATGTCAGTATAAAATCGTCATACAGAAAGTTTACATAGATCATATTATTTCGAAAAAGATCAGCATCATAAATTATTACCAATAAATACATAATTACACAAACGCATTACAAATAGCAAAATGCCCAAATGCAATACTGAGAGTTTACATATAATTCTGCATTGCCCACATCAACCGGCTTAATAAGCGGGCGGCTCCAACAACAGGTGCTTAAGCTGGTGGTTAAGTGCAATTCGCATCGCGACGGCACGGGCTGAAGTGTAACCAGGAGAATAACCTCCATATCGGATCTTTTCTAGCACTCTACTTTATTGCCTGCAGTAAGAGGGAAACGGCTTTGAAGGTCCAACAATACGCCGGCCCGCAATACGCCTGAAGCATCGGCCATGGAAGCGATAAACGACCATCTGCAGCACCTGCCTGAGATCGGCTATCTAGCGATTTATAACCGGCACTAATTGCCTGTCACTAATTGCTGTGAAGGGGAAACAAAGGTCCTACGATAACATAACAGAACTAAAGGGAATCTAGGGCTCTTAGAATACTCACCCTGGAAAACTTCAGGCCATGTGTGACGACACGTGGTCGCATATTAAATCCGCAAAAATGCGAAAGGCATAATCTTCATAATACGTGAGCTTGGGGCATCATTCACAAACCAGCGAAACTAACGGCAGCCTTAATAAAATTCTACCGAAGCTCTTCACTATTCTAAACCATCATGTCGGTTGACAGACGTGAGCGGAAAGAAAGCGCTTGAAGACAAAAGCCTAACAAGGTCGTCGCAAAAAGCGCGACTATACAATGCGCGAAACGAACGCGTTATATCGCGAACAAAATACCATAGAATGCTGAATTGAACTGCGCGGCGGCTCAAATGAACCGTAACAAATAACCAGCCGAAGCTTGGATGAGTAAGTGTGAGAATGTTGTTCTGAATTCGTCCTGTTGTATCCTGAAAGTATGTATCCTGTGAGATGTAAATGTGTAAATGTTGCGAGAATGCAGGTCAAAAGCGCAACCTTGGCATTCTCTACGCGGAATAAACCATGTAAGAATGCAAGTTGAAACTATAGCTTTGCATCCGTCTTGTATAATAAGCGCGTTGAATGAAAATACGTTTGCCCCGTTGGATGAGATTTGGGTTTCTCGTTGAATGAATCCAGTGTAAGTAAACGTTGAAGAACACCGCCCCTTCATTTTCCCCGTTGTGCCTGTAAGAATGTAAGTTTGATTTGAACTCACGTTCTTGCAGTCATAATCTGTATATTAACCCCGATGAATGCATCTTATTAGTGGGCACTCACCCTTTCAATCTGTAGATCTATTGCTAGACCTATCGTTGTTCTGGATGATTTTTTTCATTGTCGTGTAGAAGAGATCCCAAGCACCAAGTAGAAATTCAGTATGTATAAAATCCACTTGTGTCTGTCGCAAAAAAGGTGACCAACTTATTTTTGCACTTATGGATCACCTAGAAATCTGAAATTCGGAACAGACATTTCTTAAGATGAGACACCTTAATTCAGCCTTCCTAATCTGTTAAAACCATGCTTTCAGTGTGGGAGCAAAAAAAACCTACCATGTGGCGCATTAGATAGACAATAGATAGAAATTTGAATCAGAAACTTTCAATAATAAAATAATACATTCGGTTCAAGTTTCGAACTCGTGACCTAAAGGTCTGCAGCCCAAATCTGTACCATCGTTGTTATGCGGTCACTTAATGGCTAATATTGGTATCCTGAATACAAATCAAAAAATCTGGTGTGATACACGCACACAACTTCCTTTTACAGTGATCTTATAATTGGCCAAAAATTTGATTTAAAATTTTTAAGCATTTGTCAAAAATTTTTAAAAATTACAAATTCTACAAAAACTGTACAAAATAGAGCGTTAGTTGAGGAGACAAATGTTCTCTAGAATTTTAAGCTAAATTCAAAAATGTTATAATCCGGGTGTTCTATTTAAAATAGGAGTTAATAAAAGAAATAGAAAAAAAAACAAAAGAAACATTGGAGCTTTTCCTAACTTCAATTAAGACAGTTAATTATCAGATGTTTAAAATTGCTATAAATTAGTTAAGATTGTGCTGCAAAAACTCGAGGAATAGAAAATTAACAATTTATTAAAACGAAGGTTTTGATTCACCTTTTAAGATACATTGCGCAAGATTGCAGGAAACATGTATGCTAGAGTAAATCCCTCATTCCAGTCGATGCAATTAGTCATTACTCAGTGGCAAGGGCGTATCCAGGGTTGCATTTAGGGGTGGGCAAACATTTATAGGCACAATTATTATTGTTATTACTATTTCATTTTATTTTGTACAAATGGAAAAAATATTACTTAAACTAACAGTATTTTTTCGCGAATTTGATGAAAATCTTCTGAAGATTTCATCTTCTAGTTCCTCCTTTTTTTCTAGCACCATTTTATGGTGTACACTCAACATGCACAGTCCACTAAGACGGTCTTCCGTCATTGTTGACGGCAACCAGGTTTTTACTCTGTGTAGTGTACTGAAATACCTTTCAATGGTGCTTGTTATACACGGTTGTACCAATGAAATGTGTAAAGCATGTTTTAAATCAGGAAAGAAAGTGTCAGCTTCTTTCATCACGTCTATTAATTCTAACTCTTTTAGTTCTTCTTTTCTGAGGTTTTTTCCTTCCAGAGATTGTACCGCTTCATTGTTCACATTACTTAAATTATAAAAATCTAAAGAGCTTTTTGCCCTTTTTAAAAATGTTCAAATGTCATGTCTAACATAGTAGAAGGATGTAATGCTAATAGTGAAAAAGCCGGCAAGTTATCGTCGGAAAACCGCTGTTGCAAGGAAGTTACTAAAGAATCCAAGTATGCGATTAGCAGCGACGTTTTCCAAAATTCAGCAGGAGTGGCCACTGGAGGATTTGACCCGTGTCGTTGACGTCCTGCAATTCTTGGTATTTGCAAGTCTACCCCAATGTTTTCAGCAATTGAGTTAGCGCTAGATAAAATTTCTTGGATGATGGCGTTTGCAGTTTCTCTATGGTTTTTTACTACAGCTAGTATTCTTTTTATATGATTTTTGCACTGTAAAACATGTCAATGCATTTTTATTCTAAAGCATTTGACACAGGTTCTAGCAATGCAGAATATTTCGCTATAATAACAAGGCAGAGAATAAACTGGGACTTAGTTGCAGCAGAATGCAGTTGAAAAACACCTTTTCTAGTAGCAGCATCACCTTCCACTGAAATATTTTCTAATCCTTCCACGATTTTGACAAAATTGTCCTAGAATATGGAAATACTTTTGTATTTGTGAGACCAACGTGTCTCACACAAAAGGGGAACGTTTGGATCAAACTTTCTTGGTAGCACTGATTCGCGAAAAAAAACTGATTATATCTTTTACTGTAGAAACGGCATTCCGTATTTCTGGTACACGATTCAAATCACTCACCACGAAATTTCATTTATGGCTTGCACAGTGACAATACAGAGCTTTTTAATATTTTTCGCTCAAATTTTTTTGAACGCCACCGTCCTTTCTTGCCATAGTTGAACAACCATCGTAGCCCTGTCCAACGTACTTGTCTGCATCTAAGCCTTCGTTTTGTAGAAAACTGTCTATTGTGGTTGCTATAGTTTTGGCGTCCATACAAGTTAACTCCACAAACCCGACAAACTCTTCGCGAATTGCCATTTTTTCTTCGTCGAAAAATCGAATACCAATTGACAACTGCTCTTTTCCTGTTATATCACTGCTTTTTACGTTATTCATAATATCGTCTTTAATAACCGCTCCAAACACAGCAATAATTTCCTTTTGAATTTGTGGAGACATATAAGTTGCATTTTTTGCCTTGTTCGATATGTTGTTTCAAATGTTTGTCACCAGCCTCAATTTTTAGTTGAATTAGATCTTCAAATACACCTTGATGTTGATCTTTACCCCTCAATGGCAAGTCATGCGTCCGATAAAACTATAGTAGAAATGATTGACGCTACAATTTTTTTATTTTCTACCATTTTTTTGTGTACAGACACGATATGAACATCAACAGGAACATTCTCCACAAATGCTTTTGCTGCAGCGGTTGCTGATTTATGCCACTGAGTGGCAGCATTCGTGTATAGCTCTGTATCGAGTAAAGGCCCTATTGATAAATGAACCCAAAACGCCTTGTACTGTACTTATTGTTGGAAGAAAAAGCACACAGTATAAGCACAGTCCGCCTCAATCGTTGTGAGTATGCAAGCCAAGGAGCAACCAACTATGTTTAAATTTTCGTTTTAAATCGATGGCGCCTTCAGCAAAATTGTAACTTTCTGGTGGTGTCCAACTACGTTTCAGAATTTCAATTTTTTGTGCTGTTGTCATGGAAAGATTTTCCAACTCATTTGCCAAATCGTTGCCGGCATAGTCTCTATTCCCGAGCTCGGCTTTACCACATAATAATGCTGATGAAGGTCCCGCTTGATGTGCATCCTGCTCATCAAAAGCAGAGGTAGTTTTGGTAGGTGATGGTGCAATGTTTTTGTTCTTTTCTTCCCCACTTTCACTTTTAGCGCTATCTTTTTTTTATTGTTTGCTTTTCTGGGCCACTAAAAACAATTACCAACTACTACAACTAACATTTATAATAATACACATTTTTTAAATTAAATAACGTAATCTTATAACTTTAATTTAATTACTTAATACACACACAAATTAAATACTCAAAAAAACGACAACAAAAACCTACCTGCAAAAAATGTCCTAATATCTATTTATAATTTCAGAATAGGTAAAATAGTGTAAAATAAATTAAAATTTACAATTGATTCTGGTTAAATATTGGCTACTAATAACACAATCACTTTATTCACTCTTGTTTCCGTTCGTTTTACACTTCGTTTCGGAACGTAGCACTACCTGCACAGTCAAATATATATTGAAGTGCGGCAAATGCGTTCGTTCAGCATTTGGCGCGCATTTTCGTTTACATCTAGATTATTCCAAAAACGTCTGATCGTGGGCAAATGCAAGTAAACCACCTACTACGGACACTTTTGAGCGTTTGTGGCATTCATATTCGTATTGTTCACATGAAATTTACAAAGCAACTGCTTTTTGCTTTTAGTAAATTTTTAGGGGTGGGCAAGCGCCCACCCCTGCCCATACCTGGCTACGCCCTTGCTCAGTGGGCTTGTTGTAAATGAAGTGGTAAGGCGGTGAACGGAAACGGCGACTTTAAGACGTAGTGAGATACCGAGGTACCGTCGTAGGCGGCCAATTCTTTTGGGCTGAAATGCTTATCCAAAGTCTTGAAGCCTTGAATGTCGATAATGAGCTTCATCGTATTAGGTGGTGGGAGCACGGTCCAGTTACGTTAAAAGGCAAGGTGCAACTAAAGTGGTTTGAGAAATTATAGTTGTTTAACTGCTTTTGACAACGCGTTGTAAGTAAAAACCCGATCGTGAAGAACGAGACAATACGCGGTTGTGTTGGCTGGCACGTTAGCGGAAGTTTCAAATTCAACTCGAAAAACGACAGCGTTTGCATGAGGGTAGTCTTTTTGATGGGAAGCATCGATCACAACAATGGGTGATTTGTCAGCAAACTCATTGGGCGTAAACCAAGGCTCGCCAGTCTTGTTATAATAGGACGATTGAAACTTGGAGTACATATCGTATAACGTGGCGTAATGATTTAGGCCATAATTGTTATTTACATTATTGTAGGGGAAACGTTCGGTGTTGAGATAAACTCGGAAATTTGTAAGATTAATTTTGTTGAAATGGCAATTGTCCTGAGAGATGAGCTTCGAACCTACGATGACGTATCTGGGGTTTGCAATTTGGTAGCTGTTGCGATGGCATGAGAATGTTGATTCACGGCATTAACGCCTGGTATGATATGAAGTTGCCAGCTGCGAAACGCTACTTGTGTGTCGATATTTTTGTCAATGTATTTGGTTAGAGATAATTCTTGAGCAAGACCTGGAGTGACATGTGGAACTTTCCAATACAGCTTGTCAATCGTAACTTTAGCCGTCTCTCTTACGGTACCACTGAATACGGCGTCGGCATCGGTATCGCTGCGAATTAGGACAAGTTCTTGTAGGATGTTAAGTATAATTTTTCCATAATCTTTGGCAAAGCCTAACAGCAATCTCAAAGGTATGCAGGCACTGAAGTTGCCGTGTGCATCGGTAATGTGAGTATTGGGGGCGTACAACAAGCCAGAATTTTGAAGCTTTTTAACATAATCAGAAATATAGGACACATATCCCTTAAGAGTAGATGTAATACCAGGTTTAGTAACAGAATCGACGACACCATCGATTTCGTATCGGATTTCGCTAAATAAGTGAGCCAACCCATTGTTACGAAATTTAGCCGTCGTAACTTCACCGGTTGCTTTCCGCAATTTTCCCTCTATGTATAGATAGCTCAAACCTGGTAGAGTTGATATATCTTCGGGAATTGGAATTCGAATTTCATCGCTATAGTCAAACCGGTTGGTATACGTTTGATGGGTGTGCAACTGATTGCTAACGATGTAGTGTGCAATATCGATGTTTGTTAACGCACGGCGCTGCAGCTTCAACGGGAGTTTTTTGACTGATACGGTTGTAGATATAACCTTTTTCCACGAGCAATGGATTCCATAGCTTTGTTATGTCGCTTCTTTTCCTGGAGATTCTTTTTAGCAGCCTTTGAGTCTCCCACTGCTTTAGCGACTGCTGCAGCACCAGCTCCGAGGGATCCCAGTGCTCCTAATGCAGCAAGTATGGGTACAAGCGGCAATATGCCTCCTTTCTTCGAAAGAGGTAGTACTCTAGACCGCTTCCGCTTCCTCCTCCTTGTTTTCAGAGCTCCTCCTGAATGCGAGCGGATTGTGATACCCATTCGTTTGGAATGCGTTCGACGTGTACGCTTCCGTTTTACACCCATTCCGACTTTCGTCTTCCCTTTCATAATTCCAGTCACAGGAAGGGATGCAGCTCTTTCCCCAAGAGTAGAGTCTTTTGCTTTAACACGTTCCCAAGTTTTCTCTGCTAGAACTTTTTCTGCCGCGTGACGTGTCGAAAGATCGCTAGATTGTGAGTATGCGATGTCGTGTTGCTTGCAGGCCTCGTCCAGAGGATTCCTTCCTCGATCGCCTAGAGAAAGACGTTTTTTAAATGGGGTACCAGGTCCGCAAAACTTGTACCCTGGTATGTGTAGTTCGAAGGGTAATTTGTCAATAAGGGTATTCAGGAAACGGCGACCTTTCCGCTTGCGGTTCGGTGATGACTGGTTTGTTTGCGCTTAGTAGCTTTCATCTTAAACACTCACACACAACTGACGTTTTCAAACGAATTAACAAATATAACAAGAACGCACGACGGGTAGGGCGCAGTTTCCTTCCGAGCGAAAACGATGGAAAACGTCAAAATTGTGAAGCAAGGGTGTTCCGTGCCGGTAGTAAATCACACAGTAAATTCCATGTCCGAGACTTACAGAAAGCACAGCGCTTTACTGGGCAACGGATGTAAACGAGGTCTGATCGTAGGTCGATCCGGAAGTGGGAAAACAACGCGATAATCAGTTTACTAGATCATCCAAATGGGTTACGATTCGCAAACGTTTATTTATATTCGAAAACACTCGATCACCCCAAATATAATTATCTGAGAGCAGTCTTACAACCATTGAGAGACAATGGATTCTTCGAATATAGTAACGATTGTGAGGTGATCATACCCAGGAAGCTAAAGAACATTCCGTGATAGTTTTTGACGACGTAGCGTGCGACACGCAAAGCATAATTCGAGATTATTTTGTTCGGACGTCACCGAAACATAGATTGTTTTTATCTATGTCAGACGTATTCATCTATTCCTAAGCAGCTCATAAGTGATAATGCAAATCTCTTCATCATATTCCAACAAGACAACACTAATCTGAAGCACATTTACGACGATCATGTCAACACGGACATGTCATTCGACAAGTTTAAAGCATTGCGCTCTTATTGTTGAATGAGGATCACGGATTTTTAATGATCGATAAAGAAAGCGAAACCTAAGCGGGACGATATAGAAAAGGTTTCGACAAGGGGAGGTAGTAGTTTACCAACAACTGAAGGAGTTGCAACATGGATAAGCGTTTGGCCAGGGAACTTATCAAAACCCGACAATCCGTTAGACGTAAAATTAGTTTTTTTTAAAGCAGACATCGCCCAATCCCAATCGATTTTAAGCTGAGCAATTCAAACCTCTTTCGAACCGCTCACCGAATTGCTGACAACTATAAGCAAGAAGGTGTGCCAGTGGGCGAACCAAAAGTGATTAATTTGCCAATAACAATTAAACGTAGAGTATCCACTTCCTCTACCTTGCTCCGTCCGCGAGCGATAATCACTCCAGGCCGAGTTTCTGCGACAATGCTTCCGGATCGTCCATCACTTCCACACCGGGGCCATCACACACCTCCACACCGGCGGCCATCACACACCTCCACACCTCGATTGTTGCAGACGCATGTGTTGTCCGAGAGTGAACCAGTAGAGGATACGATCGAGCAGTTGCAAACGGAGGTTGCTGAGGCGGCAGCAGAAGAAGGTGCTGCAAAAGCGGCCAGAGAAACCATCCAACAAATGCTGCACCGGAAGTTCTTGGTCAATATTTAGAACAATTTCAAGGGTTAGCTCGAAAATGCGTGGAAGGAATGATACGAAATACTGAGGGACAGAACGATTTGCACTACGAGTCCGATTCGACATAAAGGGAGATAAGTTTGCTATAGGAAATAAAGAAATCCAGTTCGAGGGTAAAAATATCGTTATTACAGACCACGGCAACATAATAGTCTACAAAGGCACTCCAGGATTTTACGAATGGATGTTTAAAAGAAACCAAATATATACAAAACAGCAGATTTAGAACAATATCAAGATATAGTAGATCGGTCCGCCGCGAATCGTGTAAAAACTACGACCTTACACAAAGACTCAGTGGCAACGCAGGGTCTAACTACATGAAAATAGTACGACCTCTAACTGCCTCCTCAACCATAAAAGCTCCCAGCAGACCAGCACGGCGTGCAAGGGATTACTAACAGTGACGGACAAAAAAGTGGAATATGTTCCTTGGAGGATCTCAACTCATTAGTGAATCGGTTGCGTATATTAATAGCTTCTCAGGCAGCTGTACACACGGGTCATTCCAATAAAATAGTTCGCATCACCGAAGCCCTACGAGACGAGAAAATAATCTACTAAGGGGTACAAAACCTTAGCGTGGGCGGAATGTCGATCAGAACGCATTCAACGACGAGCAGTAATGCCGATAGACAAATATGGAAGACACTACCATAGCGCGCGCTATGTTTCTCATCCCAAACGTATCTTTATGAAAGTGAAAAATGTAAACCAACTCCATATAGAAGTACTACTGCTGCTAGTGGGGTGTGGGTACGATGAAAGCGGATATTCCAAAATTTTCGGAAATAACGAGTGCATTTTTCCGTTAACGACCGGTGAAATCATAAGTGTTCAAGTCAGCAAACCTTTGGTAGAATCTACATCAACGGCATCCTGCAGACCACGCTTGTCGGTAAGACATTGCAGCGAGGAGATAAACTGCAATTCAAATCCATAAACCAAAGTTATACGTGCAACTACTGCTAAAATGTCCCGTAGAGTGTAGAAAGCAACAGTTGAAATTAGTCTTAAGGAAGTCATAGTTAGCGAACTCCACAAACCAGCACGAACACATTTCAAGAGAAGGCGCGTTATCCTAAAAGGCTTGAACGATTTATATCAAGCTGATTTGGTGGAAATGATCCGTTATGCAAAAGTTAATAAGGGCTTTTGTTATATCCTGGTAGTCATTAATGCCTTCTCGAAGTATGTGTGGGCCTATCCCGTAAAACGTAAAACAGGAAAAGACGTAACAGATGCCATGGGTAAAGTACTGAGGAGTGTAAAGGTGCCACCTCAAAACTTGCAGACGGATTTGGGGAAAGAGTTTTACAACACCTATTTTCAACGATTAATGCGGCAGGACAACATCAATCACTACAGCACGTATTCTAGTATGAAGAGCAGCATAGTGGAGAAGTGCAACCGCACCCTGAAGAACATGATGTGGAAGCAGTTCAGCCTGCTAGGGTCCTACAAAATGGTTGGATATCCTACCCAAGATCGTAGCAAAGTATAACACAACTAAGAATCGCACAATAGGAATGAAACCTGCCGAAGTGAGATTAAAGAATGCGAATCTTCTGTTAAACACAGCGTACAGTCACACAAAGACGTGGATCCGAGACCTCAAAAGTTTCCTATAGGGGACTCGGTACGCATCAGAAGTATCGTTCGGCATTTAGCAAGGGGTACACGCCAAGCTGGAGCAACGAAGTATTCACAATATCCACTGGTCGACATACCAACCCAACAACCTATCGACTCACGGACCAAGAAGTTTGGGAATTAAAGGAGGATTCTACGAGCATGCACTGCAGAAAACAAAACATTCGGACGTATATCTTGTCGAAAAGGTTCTGAAGAAAAAAAGAAAATTTCTGTATGTAAGTGGTTGGGATTCGACAATCGACACAATTCTTGGATATCTAAAAGCAATGTCGTATAACTTAAAGAACTACTGTAGCACTCTCAAAATAAAATACTGTTTTTGTAAATTAGTGTTTTATTAATGCCATTAAACACAAACAATATTTCTTGAAACACTTCCATCTTTCTCCAACAAGAGCAACAACAGCAAAAGAACGAAATCATTAACATTTTAACGAAGCTTCTATTGTTAAAATACATAAACTTATTGTAACATTCAAAACAGGTAAGCGTATTTGTTTTCCCAACAATAACTACAGTAAAAATATATAATCACTAACATATTAACAAAGCTATATTTACAAACTAGAAACTATTTGTAATCTACATATATAATATACACTACTAAGCGCAAGAAAGGGTTCGTTTGGTGAGACGTCTGCTATAAATGATAACCAATACGGTCCGCCAAACATACTTTAATTTAAATTTGGGTTGCGGCTGCCCGCAGCAGTTCGTCAGGCCTGTAATCAGCAATACTGCAGTGATTCCACGCTAGTGTCTTCGTAGTGTTGGGAATAAGGTAGCGCTTGTCATCATGCGACAAAAGCGCAACGTATTATTAAGTCGGTGTACATAGTGTGCAAACCGGGATTTAAATACGTACATTTAACACAAGACAGTCTCCCGCTTGTTCTCGGCAACGGCCTGATAAAGTTCGCTGGTCAGATACTTCCGAACAGCTCTCTTTTTACTCCTTTGGCTTTTTTGTCCACTTTAGACACGCTGTTTACACAGTATGATTTTGCACCACCCCATAAAGGCTACGTACGGCTACGCCAGCATATTCGTCTTGAATTTTCCAACAACAGAATCGGTTCGAGAATACCGTGCAATCTGCAGATTATCCACATAATTTGCAGTATCAAATCAATGAAGGTGCGTTTCATGTCATCATACAAATTGTTTGTTTTAATTTCTAAATGAAAGAATCAGTGTCTGTGTAGAGTAAAGAGACATTATTACCATAACGTTTTTTCAGAAATCCATAAAAAAGTCGTACATGCCAGTTTTCGAAATATCCAAAACGAAGAAACCAACAGAACTAGGTTTGGCATACCAAACCCACAGTCTGTTTATTTCTACGGCTATACATTTTCATTAAAGCAAATTCTATGTTTAAAGTTAGGTCGAGTCAACGTTTCTTTACATCAACTCTTTTGTCCACGTTTTCCAATAGTTTGCCAAATACGCAGTTGTCAACCAATTTAAAAGAATTTCTCTGAAAGTTGTTTGTCGATCGGTTTCTAAAGTCAGTATTAAAATTAATGTAGGTTCTGAGCCAAGGAAATTGGGTAAATTTCAGTATTCTATGTATTTTAACCAAAGTCAGACCCGCATTCAAGGCCTGCTGTAATGCTCTGTAGTGAATGACATATTTCCGTTTGTCATATAAATTTGGAATCAATTTGGGTTGTTTAAATTTTCCCTCAGGAGGAATGAGAAGCTCCGGACAAAAGGAAAAGTCATTGTGAGCGTCGTGCAAATGCTGTGGATAGTCCAAATCTACCTCCAACACGTACCCGGTATTGGACTCGGCAGACACTTGAAAAATGTCAAAGTTTGAAATTTTCTCATCAGTCATCCAAACAAAATCACGTTGTGGTAGAAACTGTCTCATTGCGTATCCATAAAGGTTGGTTGCGTCAAGAAACATGGTAAACGACGTAGGTTTAGAAGTATCGTAATTCCCGACAAACTCATTGTTGGCAATAGCTTGTCTCCCCACACAAGTGCTGTTTCCTCCGCGAATACTGTTTCTAAAAAAGTCTAACATATCTAAATCAGTAAGCAGTTCAAGTTCAATCCCCGTAAACCTCGACATAGCTTCCCAACTTAATCCTGGGGCCGTGTAGTACGTGAGCTGGATCAAACGTGTAATGTTTTAGATAAAAATTTCTAAAATTTTCGAACACGTCTGCCAAAATTAACACGTCACATTTGAGATAGACATCGGAGTAGTCGCCCAACGTTTGACAACCAAAAGTTTCCCAAACCTTCACGGCCCGTTCGTAATCAGTCTGAGTAATATGGGTTTCGGTTAGACGGTCATAAAAGCCTTCGATCGAGGGTAAAGCAGACTCATCTAATTTTTGGAAAGAATCTATATAGGAATATGGAAACACACCTTTCTGTCTCATCAACCCAAATTTGATGCCATTTCCGAATTGATTTTGAATTTCAACGCACTGGCCATCCGACAACGTGTCGGCCAGCAATGCCAAAGACGAACCCATGAAGCGAAAGCTATCCAAAAATCTGATGTTGAGATAAATATTTTTTCGCTTTCCCGCCACAAAAATATCATCAACCCAAAGACTTTTGCCAAACGAAATGTACTTTTCTTTAGTTACCGGAATGACTTCAATGTCTTCGTTATTTTGAGCCCATTGTTTACCAAACAGGTGCGAATCGTAATTTAGATTGTGAAAAAATACCGGAATAAAATTTGAAAGTTTATAATTTAAATTACAATTGGAGTGGGCGGCTCCCCGATAGTCTCCAGTCAAATGATCGTGATCGCATATCTTTACACCTACCTCACCAAACGGTCGATCACAAATGTAACATGAAACTGCTTCATTAAAGTTGTGAATTCCGTGGCAGACATAGCTTTCATAGGTACAACATTTTTCAAATATGCGAATAGATGTTTTGCGCATCTCTATCTAAACGTTCTGTAAACATGTCCACCTCATCGTCCTCCCGATAAATTTCGAATTTTGACAGTCTGTCGTAATACGAACATTTCAAATAGTACGCGAAAGGGTAGGGTATGTGTTTACAGGTTGTAATCGTATACGGTTTTGTGGGATCCAGTTGTTGGTCTCCTGCATCGACGGGTGCCAAAATTGTTTCAAAATCCGCAAACACTACGAACCTGACCTTCAATTGCTTCTAATAATCTTAAATTTGAGAATATTCTGCGGTCTCACCTGACCACATCTGTCAGTGATGAACTGCCGTTGGCAATTTAGTATACACATGATTACAGTCATACCTTTGATGCATAGTCAAGTGCGCTTCAGTTCTAAAGTAATTCAGGAAGCAGTCGCAAAAATGCTTTGCACCGTCTCTAGCCGTTATTTGTCGCGACACTAATCTAAACAAATCTTTGATCCAACAGTAGTGACTATTACCTTCGTCGTTAGTTACAAGCAATACATTTACATGCCACCTTTTTTTTATAGGAGGTCCCACAACTTCATATTTAGTTATATTGTCTTTAAAAAAATTCTCCAACCCAGATTATTTTTTTCAAGTTTAGGAATATCGCGCAACCGAACCGGAAATTCAATACCGGTCCATTGTAAAAATTGACGACAATATGGATACGAAGAAGTTCGATTAGGCAATCCAACTGGTTCCCAGAGGGCCGAGGTTACTGCCCAACCGAAGCAACATTTGTCATCGTTTTGAACGTTTACGATCGCTTTCTTGCGATGAATCTTCTTCGGGAGCGGGATGTACGAGGATGCTCAAAATGGATTGTATTTGTTGACGTTGACTTCAACGTACAACAACTGCTTCAAGATCCATCCTGACAATACTTAGAAAATCACCAAAGTTAGAATTTTTACAAATAGCTACCTGATTCGCGCTCCTGAATTCCTACACCTTCTAGTCTTTAAGTCTTGTAGATTTTGAGCTTATAAAATAAAATACCCGAAGAGTTCGAAATTTATTTTGATGCTGTTTAATTTGGTTGGCTGCCCTTCTATGAAATTAAAAAAAAAAAATCTTTAATTTGGTCATATATTCCACAACGCTTATATGATAATTTTCCGTGGAAATTCTATAACGGACCACACGGGACTTGAAGGCGTTTTGAAGGGCCACCACACCTTTCCCCAAGTGAAAGTCAGCGCACCGCCTCGTGTGACGATTGCTCCTCAGATGACAAACGAAGCACGTTCGAGGAATGTTTTCATTGCACATGTCACAGTATTGCGTCTTGGGGAAACAACCTATCAAAACAAACTATTAACACACTGTACAAACACACCAAGCACGCCTACCATTACTACTGAAGTTGTTTGGTTTTGGGCGTTTACTCGGCCCCTCAGCACCCACAACCGAAGTATCCATAGCGTCGCCTGTAATTAATACAACTACACTGAAGATGCTGCTATACATCAACACAATTTAAACTCACCACTCCTAGATGGATGGCCCAGCTGTTGATGACCACTTTCTCTCTGGTGGCGGAACAAATTGTCGGCTCTGGTGAAGGACTGTCCGCATTCGCTGCATTGAAACATTATAAACGATTAATTGCAATTCTACACTGGGTAGATTCTTCGCTAGAACGTTAGAAGCATCACTCTCGCAAAGTATCGCTTCCCTAGCCAGACATGTAAATACATTGAGCACACTCTAACACACTACAAAGGTACCACGAACGCGGACGTTGAGCCTTGGTACCTTGCAGGGGATGGGGAACTAGGTTACGTCGTCTTGGAATTAAGAAATCTTACACTTTGACTTAGTCTTTTACTGCCGCTAGTTGACAAATTAGCTTCGCTGTGTTTAATAGCGTTTGCAAAACCTGAGCTTTCCGCTGCATCAGCTGGCAGCGCTCTTGTACCAAGTTATGGTATTTTTCAGCCTTGCGACTGCGCCACTGGTAATTTTGGGTCTCACCCTTAGTATTTTGTTGGTGACGGCTGCCAGTTGTAATTCAATATTATCCAACTGCACATCCATACCGTCCCTCAAGCTTTCCAAAGATTTTATTTCTGCTATTCGTGCAACTTGAGCGGCAACTCTGTCCTGGTATGATTTTACATTGTTTTGTATGAGTGGCATGTTTTCGTCGTCGTCATCGTCGTCGTCGTCGCTTACCGAAGAGATGGGCGATATCGCACCATCACCCTGTGGAATGGATGATGGTGCAACATCGACCGCCTCCTCTCAGTGTCCTCGAACGCAACAGAAGAATCGAGTGTTGCTACTGTGCCCATTGCAACTTCTGCCATCAGAGAGGCTCGTCCGCTTTCGGATGCTACACTGGGCACAGTATTGTTCTTCTGTGACGGTGGTTGAGGGGCTGTCAGCTGTGAGTTGCGGCTGGTCGGTCGCCTTGAGCCTGAAGCGACTTGGATACCCAATCCGAGGTTTTGGATCTCTGCAGCACCATCGAAAGCGTCTTTCGCATAAAATATATCCCCGAAATCAATAGTAACAAAAGTTTGTTTCTGGCGTGTGGGATTGGGGACTGAGACCTCATTTTTTTACGGTGGTGGTAAATTCTCGCGTATCGCGTCGTTAAAATCAAAACTTGGCGTATCCATAAATTTTTGTGTGTTAAACCTTGATGTGTCTTGCACACCCTCGATGCGAACGCCCCCCTGTCCAGTCTCAATCCCGCATTCCCTTACAGTCTTCTCAATTAATAAATCTACATCAACATTTGGCTCAATTTTGCGTTTCTGCCCTCTAACCAAACATTCTTTTAGAATTTTGCCACTCGCCGGTTTTTCAGCGGACGATGTAATGAGACTACACCCCGGAACAATATCAACTTGGGTTAAAATTGTGCCCTTTTTCTACTTTTAGAAATGCTTTTCCTGCTACTCACCGGTTTTTTTGATGGTCTCAAATCATCTTCAGATTTTGAGGACACCACATCAACCGGTGGCTGCACCTGGGCATTTTGATATATTTTTACCTTGTCGGCGGACGCTTTCGATGTAGAAGGTTGAGCCGGTGCTGATTTGTGGAAAGATCCGCTAGCTCTCGAACAGATGCAGAGTACCACACCCTGCGGTTTCCGAAAACTCAACTTACTATACCCAGGCGCCCGCGTAACACCACCACAAACCGTACAAATCACAACACCTGAACGATGCATCACGAACGAGAACAAACTTAAAAATGCCACTCCTTACCGCCACCACATGTATTTATACTAACAATATGGTGGGGGCTTGTCCTTTCCTTGAGACATTACATTTCGAGCGTTTCCAAATAACAAGAAGGATCACCGAGCTTGCTCTTGAGACATTACAATTCGAGCGTTTCCAATAACAACAAGGATCGCTGATCTTGGTCTTTAGACTTTCAAATTCGGCCGCTTGCAATAACAACAAGGAACACTGAGCTTGGCCTTGGTCTGGGAATGCAGTAGATGTCGGTATTGCGAACTTGAATTTACGGTCGCAACTTTGGTTACCGTCAGCGTCCTACATAATCATGTAGTATACAGTGAAATAGCGGCTTCTATCGGAAATCGGACGCTCAGATATAAATAATTCCAGAAACACCACACTGATTGCCCACTAAAAAACGGAGATATGAGCGTTTTAAAATTTACAAGGTGAAAAGGTTAGAAAAATCGGAAAGCAGAAGGTAATATATACATCATTTTAAAAAACACTCCGATATCTTAATAAATAACGGAGATATGCTATTCTTAATATTTAACCCCAAGTGGTTTCGGTAGGTGGTAGTTTGAGTTTAGAATCGCAAAGAACAAGGCAATAGGAACACAATAAATGCGAAAAACTTCGATCAAATATCTAAATAAACAACGAAGATATGCAATTTTTAATATTTAACCCCAAGTGGGGGGGGGGGGGTCATAGTTTGAGTTTAGAATCGCAAAGTAGGTGTCACTAGGAGTACAATTTTAGAAACCGTGTTTAAATATCTCAATAAACAACGGACATGAGCGTTTTAAGATTTAAATTAAAAAAATAAAAAAAAAAAATAAAAAATTAAAAAACCCATTTTCGTGTGCATTTTTCAAAAATTTTTTTGTTCTGTAATTGTTTTTTGCGTCATTTAATGTAATAACCCAGTACTTGATGTTTTAGTAAATAAATAAATAAAATACGTCATCTTTGGTTTTTTGTGTTTTTTCGCCCTGTCGAAGTAATTGGGATGGTCTTACAAAAAGGTGAGCCGTTGAATTTTAACTCACAGCTCCAATTATTGCAGCCTCTTGGCGTGGTATGTATATTGAAATAATACAACTTTCTCTAATTACTACTTTAATTCTTACTCAGTGATATCTCTAACTGTACACATTTATTCATTTTCATATCACACTTAATTAATTCCATGAAAAATGCAACATTTCATACATGCAAGCTACATTGTCTGATTTTATGCGTATTGTACCAAAACGCTCTCGATGATGGTTTTTACATCCCCAGGTAAAGTCCAAATACCTCGAGTTATACTTAGATAAAACTGTTTAAACTCTTGACACTTTAAGCATTGCAGTTTGTATTTTAACAACTTCCAACATTCGACTACTTATTCGAGTCCTAGGTACACTTCAGATATACCTATTTCTTGCAGCACAATAACTTTCCTCAGTCCTATTGTTTTGAAACATATTCTTTTCACAGCACTCAGGTTACGCGGTTGTAATTGACAGTCTCTACTGTAAAAGCTGACATATGACTCCCTGATTTTCTACAAGCACTCTAAACTCAGTCCCCTCCAACAGCACCCAATCACCTTTGTTGTTGTTAATTACAACTGCTGGTACAAACGATCCTCTGGTACAACACAATCCCACAGACGCGAATTTACTTTTTAACTTATTTAACGGATACATCGTTGAGTTCAATAATATTGGCTGCTTTATCTTAACACACATTTTTTCTGTCTTCATCAACACTTGCTGTTTAAGACTTCGAACCGCCTGTTGTAACTTATCCATTCTTACCCACCAAACTTGATACTACCCATCGACATCACACCGCGTTTATATATACAAGGTTATTTGCTTTAACGGTGGGAAATTTGTATGACCTTGTCTTTCGTAGTAATATAGTACCGCTTTCTACAGCAGCCGCCAGTTTACCATCATGAGTTTCAATGACGACAAGATTGCATTCTACAAGGAGTTTGTGGACTTTCTTAGTTCGCAATCACTACATCCATCACCTCATCAACTCCAGGCTGTCGTCACAATAGACTATTCGATGAGCCTTGGAATTGAGCGCCTATGGCAGACGACCGTCCTGAGAACGGTGCCAACCACCGACGAGGGCGACCCATTCCTGTGGTGGAGACAACATGTAGAGGTCTCAATCTGGCGTTTTCTCGCTCAACTACTTGATGGGGATGTAATATACATTAGTTATTGTTGGAATGATTAAATATATCTATATGAACGTGTCTTCTTTTTGTGGTTGTGGTATATATAGGACCTTAATACCTAACTCGCTGTTAGTCAGTTGCTACACTTTCCAGTCATGTCCGTCGACGATCGTGAAATGCATTTCTAAAGCTTTTAGTACGATTAGACTCCTTCAATGCTTGGACTGGAGTTCAAAGTCCAAAATCACTGGCCAGAGTTGGTTTCTTTCACATAAAAAACAGTGAAGATGATATGCAATGTTTTTACTTTTCGAAGAGTTAACTACTTTCGGAGATGGCGGTGGTATCAACGTTGTTGGTGGAGGGGGGCTTACCAACCAAGGTTTCTGTTGTTGTTTCAAAAGATCGTCAGTGAATTAGTTTCATTCGTACGCTCTACATGGTGCCCCTAAAATTTATAATCGCTCTCGCGGCCCTTTATGATGGTGTTGTCTACGTGCTTCAACCACCACATTGCAGTTCAGCGTCTCTTGCTTACAATGATGGTGTGCACAACGTTACGAGGAGTAAAATGGATACCAGTTCGTTGGCAACTCTTCCCGTTTTAAATTGCCTGTGAAAAACTTTACGAAAGATGGTGTTTTTGCGTTCAAGATCAAGTACAATTGTTCTACATGTACATTAGACACTAATTGGCAAACCATTTTAGTGAAGACTAATCCTGATGTTTTGAAGATGCTGCTTTAACCCCCCGACAACCCCTGTTGTATTTCCACGGTCGTTTTAAGCGTTATTTTATTCTGCATTTTGTGTATGTGTGTTACATATTTCGTTAGCTGTTGGTACTATAATAAATTAGTCTAATGTATATGTAAGACAAATAAATATTACACTGTAAGGGAAGATAGAGGGTCGGCCTTACCTTTTGGCGAAAGTTGTACTTGATATTTTGCCGGCTGGTAACTATCGGCCTAATGGGCTAACTAGTCGCGAGGGTCGGGGTTCCAACTATGCTGAAAAGAAATACCAAACGAAATACGAAGAGAGTGGGCGCCAGGTCCTCGACTCAGATCTAATCCTTGTGCCGGACCGTTCACAAGGGCGGAGATAAAAACCAGCAAGATAAACAAAATAGCAACGACCAATAAAAATATCACAGCTTTATTCAACTTGGTACTATAGTGCGTCACATACAAAATCAACCACAAAATCAAACAAGACCAAACAATATAGCAACAAACAGATATCCATATACAAATCGATATACCAACAATAAACACATTAAAAATAGTCAAAGGTACTGCATCAATACATTTAAAAAAAAAACAAATATGTTAGTCGAGGGCTAAACAATAAACTTCAAAAGTAAACTATCGTAAATATTCAAACGAGTTGCTAACCAAAGTAGCAGCACCGGCACAATAATTCGTCCGCATCCTGTGAAGCAGGGTGTGACGAAGCTAGAGCTATGCAAGCGAAAGGCTAACTAATACCCCGAATGTTAGCTTATAATTTTAATGTAACGACAAAATTTCAAAGGCTCGAAGCCCGCTGTTACGGATTGTATGATCATACAGGCGTGGCGGTTTCTGTTTTAAACGCATCAGGTTATTATATGATTGAACAAAGCAATGGCTTGAATTATGCTCCTCACAAAAGCTAGACTTATAAATCGCCGATAATCAAATTGCGAAAATCCAAAATATTGAGCATAAGGCTACCGTGAGCGGTTCTTTAGACACGACCAACACCCTAATAATGACATTTGACAGATTAACCACTGCAACGAAGCTAGTGAGAAGCAGTGACCGAAGTTGCATAAAATTACAATTAATCTGTGTTCTAGGTAAGCTAATCTATCCTAGAATAATTAACGGCACAACTGAATGTTTTGTTACGTTACAGGGCACAGAGCAAAAAGGCCTCCAACACAAATTACTACTAACTAACGGTAAGCAAACCTAAATGTAACAAGCCATTCGATAACACAAAAATATCTACGATCTAATATCACGAGCATGGCTAATACAGCTCCCATGAACATAGTCTACTCTGAAATTACACGAAGTGCAATACGAATCAATAAAATAAGCCCAAATGCAATATACACAATAAATTTCTATTCGACCGACATTTCTCAAATACAAATTTACACAAATAATCCTACAATATGCATGCTATACGAAATGCCTATAATTAGCAGAGCAGTTAATACGCTAATTCAGGTATACACACCTCAGTAAAAGTCATACGAATCACGCATGCTGTTTTCCAGGGTCGAGCGCAAATCAACAGCAAGCTCGGAAGCATCTGGTGCGCCAAGGAGCCGACTTCCGACAGCATTGCGAGCGTCGCAGGGAGGGTGGCGAACAGACGATGCCAGTACCAATTACACAAAGCACCAAATACGGTAAGCTAACCAAATCCATATTACGAACATTTTCCTGGGTGGATCCAAAACTCAGTAGCAAATGCAATCCATAATGCGATCCCAAATTAATGGCTAAACATACAAATTTTCCCAAATAGATTACGGCGTTCAAAAGAGGGAAACGTAGGCAAACACCATGTACGAACCTTAAGATGTTGTGCAGCCAACTCGTTAAGCCAAGCGTGCGAAGTGTGAACGTCCCAATAAATCCGTCTGTGACGAAACGAATGCCGGAGACATCAATACCAATCTCCGGAACATTCCAGCAGGGGATGCGGAGCCTCTAAATCCTTCCAACTATGAAGATGGCTTCCAAAAGCCGCGAGACCAGCCCCCAGAGGAAGCGATTCCAACTTACACAACGCAAGACTTGCCAGGAAATGGCCGAGAAATGCTCCAAACCAGCCCAATTCAGCTTATCAACGTTCCCAAAAATTGGAAAGTTTGAAACAATAAAGAAGCCAACCTGCGATTGATTACTAATAATAACCAATGATAGTACAATCGCAGATCAACCCCCTTATCATTTAAACACCACGGTAGCTCAGAAATGTACTTACTCACCGCAATGGCCTAGCTAGCTTCAAAGTCGATGGCCTTAGGTCGCAGATTTCTATCATCAGCTGATCAGCTGCAAGCTTCTTTAATAATAGTCAAAAACACAGGGCGCCAGAAATCACAGATTTCAAGAAATAAATAAAATAATAACAAACAATTAAGTTTATTTAATTAGCAGATCATATTTGATTGCAACAACGGTAATACGTAGGTAAATGGTTTATCACAATATTAAATGGTTTGAATACAATATAATACATGAACTGAAAATGCGACACGCACAGCGAAAATATGTGAACCTTTTTTTGTAGGCTCTTAGATTGAATTTAATTGCAATTCGATGAAGGGATAAGCTTATCACTGTCATATGTAATAACCGTTATCTCGGTAGTGATATTAAAATGGCGTGAAGGCACTTTTCACAAGATTCTTTAATACGTATTCATTAAGCAAAACTTTAAATTTGTGAGATGTAAATCATAGAACAATTAGTACATTATGTTTTGAATTTATAAAACGTAGCTTTACATTTGTAAATTGTAAATTGAAACAATTATTACATTAAGTTTTAAATTTATAAAGCGGAGCTTTAAATTTATGAATTGTAAATTGAAACAATTATTACATTAAGTTTTCAACTTATAAAGTGGAAATTAAATTTAGAACTGGTAAATCGGTTACCGGTGCTGGAACGTCGTAGATATCTGGGACTAACCTGGTTGTGACAAAAAGTCGCATGTAGGCGAAGAATAATTGGTCCAGGTAATCGTAACGTGACAGCTTTCCGCAGTCCAGACCTCGTGGCCAAAATTGATAAGGAAACAAACGCCTCACGTCAGTAACGGCAGGTTCAAAATTGCATTCCTGAAGGAGCTGCAGGTCCACGCCATATACCAATTAGGACAGCTAACGTGGCGTCAATCCAAATGAGAAATCGCCCAAAAATACAGCGTTAAAAGCGGTATTTAAAAGGTGACGTTGACGAAATTAACGTCAAAGAAAGAGCTAATAAAAAACGAGGAATTACTATAATTGAATATCAAACCAAGTAGCGTAACATACCTGATTCCATTCATCAGCCCACAAACAAATTTAATATTGAGGTGCAATAGCACGCAAAATGCTTTCTTGGAACAAGTTGCTCCAACCACAAGCGAAAATGTAAAAATGAGGTCGCGGACCGCGGCGGCCTGTGCCAGGAGATAACAAGTGAATTTTGGAAAAACCAAAATCAGCGCTTTTGCGCGGACTAGCTTGATATGAATTGAAATACAGCGGGTTATAACTCAAGTAAACATATACAGGTTGGACCGGAATAGATGAATAAATGGCGAAACAAATAGCAGGAGCTAAAGATTTGTTTCAAGTTGGCCAATGTAAAAACTAAAGAATGCAGAGTGCTCTGAACTGATAACAGCAGTGTAGCATTAAGTTTGAAATTAAAGGTAGATGTTAACAAAGTTGCCTATCCAAAGTAAAGTATTGTATCATTTAGGAAAATAAAGCAAATAACCAAATCTGACTAATTTATTTCAATCATTAAATAGGAAAATGTCAAAATGAGCGTAACAAATTCTCCCCCCACAAAAGGGAGGGTAAATTCCTTCGGATTTACCTGACCATACAACGACCATCAAAACAGAACGTCCAAAAAAAAAACGATGCCTATCAAGGGAAAATACAGGGAAATAAAACAGAGGACTTAAAGAAATTAGCTAAGAAGAAAGGATGTAAGAGTCCAAGCACACCATCGAAGACAACGAAACACCAACCTCTTCCGTCGCTGCAAGATGACGTGAGCTGCGCCGGTGGAAAGGAAGGTTACGTCAGATTGCAACGATAATCCACCTAAAACGCAAACACCTCAGAAAAATTCGGAATGGGAGAAAGGAAAGCGAACGACACAGAAGAAGGAAGGGAAAGGAAAACCAAACTCAGCCAGTGATAAGTGCTTAGGCCCAGGATCGACCTACAACACTGAAACTATCTCCAAATTACCAAAGACAGAGCAAAATATCCAAAAATTCAAAATATCAAAGAAGACGAACACAATTATATGAGGGAACATCCCTTTCCAATGAACAAAAAAAAAAACAACAGAAAAGAAGAAAGATGAGAGAAAAGAAGGAACTAGTTGTTAATGTCAGGATTCCAATTCTAGAAAAAGAAAAGAGGAATTGAAACCTAGTGAACCGACCGACGTCACCCAGCCATCCTTCCCAAAAAGACGTAGACGAGACCACACAAACAAAGACAACAAGGGTTGGCGAGAGCATAATGCCTTGGAGAAAGATTCAGGTCCCAATAAATCCGACAAAGTCGATGCCCTAAAAGAGCGAACGAAACCGTCCTCAATTACCAGGCACACACAAACGCACAACCAAAAAGGACAGAAGCTCAACAAAAGAGTCGGGTTCCACAAATCCAGACAACGCTGAGGCCCTAAAAGAGGGCAAAAGAAACCGTTCTCAGTCATAAAGCGTGCCCAAAGGCAAGGAGCGAGTTTCACTTGAGGATTGAAATCCGCCTAAGCGAGGGGATACCCTAACAACGACCAACCAAACACACCAAACGTATAGCTGACGGCAATAGGCATCATCAGCTATACCTCAAAAATCCAAAAATCCAAAAGGGCACCCTACAAGCATCCAGCAAGCTGACTCAAACCTCACCAAGAAAGAGGACAAAAGAAATCCTAAAAGAAAGAGGACAAAAGAAATCCGAAAAGAAATAAAATCGAGCCATCCAATCACTATACCAATCTATCCAAAAGATGGCTGGAGAGATTATCCAAATCGCCGAAGCAAATCTCCCAGACACATCGCCACCGAATAACTAACCTATCATCAATCCACACAAAGAAGAAAACCAATCAAAGAAGAACTACTCTAAAACAATCCAAAGAGGTTCGGGAGATTATCCAAATGTGCCGCAGCAAATCTCCCAAAACGCATCGCCACCGAACAACTAGCAAACAATCCGAAGAATAAAAGAGAAACAACCAATCGAAGAAGAGCGAAACCAATCCACACTAGAAGGATGGTTTGAAGAGCCTAAAAATCCACAAAAGTGTACCCCTCAAAAGCAGCATTCACACTCCAAAATACTAATCATCACTCCAAAGGAAAAGACAAGAAAACAGACTACACAAAGAAAACTCAAGCAAACTAAGTCAACAAATACTCAATAAAATTCGCAAACACGCAGCCAATAAAAAATCCAAATCATCAAAAAGATTTACTCATAAAAACACACCAATAACCAATTCTATAACTAGAAGTCAATCATGAAACAACACCCAAAATCAATACATCCAAACCTACTAACAATGCACTATAGTACCACCTAACCACAACGTAGACAGGGTACTACAAGAACCCTATCGAGCCCCAGACGTTGGGCGTCAAAATCTTCTTGTAAGGGAAGATAGAGGGTCGGCCTTACCTTTTGGCGAAAGTTGTACTTGATATTTTGCCGGCTGGTAACTATCGGCCTAATGGGCTAACTAGTCGCGAGGGTCGGGGTTCCAACTATGCTGAAAAGAAATACCAAACGAAATACGAAGAGAGTGGGCCAGGTCCTCGACTCAGATCTAATCCTTGTGCCGGGCCGTTCACAAGGTCGGAGATAAAAACCAGCAAGATAAACAAAATAGCAACGACCAATAAAAATATCACAGCTTTATTCAACTTGGTACTATAGTGCGTCACATACAAAATCAACCACAAAATCAAACAAGACCAAACAATATAGCAACAAACAAATATCCATATACAAATCGATATACCAACAATAAACACATTAAAAATAGTCAAAGGTACTGCATCAATACATTAAAAAAAAACATAAATATGTTAGTCGAGGGCTAAACAATAAACTTCAAAAGTAAACTATCGTAAATATTCAAACGAGTTGCTAACCAAAGTAGCAGCACCGGCACAATAATTCGTCCGCATCCTGTGAAGCAGGGTGTGACGAAGCTAGAGCTATGCAAGCGAAAGGCTAACTAATACCCCGAATGTTAGCTTATAATTTTAATGTAACGACAAAATTTCAAAGGCTCGAAGCCCGCTGTTACGGATTGTATGATCATACAGGCGTGGCCGTTTCTGTTTTAAACGCATCAGGTTATTATATGATTGAACAAAGCAATGGCTTGAATTATGCTCCTCACAAAAGCTAGACTTATAAATCGCCGATAATCAAATTGCGAAAATCCAAAATATTGAGCATAAGGCTACCGTGAGCGGTTCTTTAGACACGACCAACACCCTAATAATGACATTTGACAGATTAACCACTGCAACGAAGCTAGTGAGAAGCAGTGACCAAAGTTGCATAAAATTACAATTAATCTGTGTTCTAGGTAAGCTAATCTATCCTAGAATAATTAACGGCACAACTGAATGTTTTGTTACGTTACAGGGCACAGAGCAAAAAGGCCTCCAACACAAATTACTACTAACTAACGGTAAGCAAACCTAAATGTAACAAGCCATTCGATAACACAAAAATATCTACGATCTAATATCACGAGCATGGCTAATACAGCTACCATGAACATAGTCTACTCTGAAATTACACGAAGTGCAATACGAATCAATAAAATAAGCCCAAATGCAATATACACAATAAATTTCGATTCGACCGACATTTCTCAAATACAAATTTACACAAATAATCCTACAATATGCATGCTATACGAAATGCCTATAATTAGCAGAGCAGTTAATACGCTAATTCAGGTATACACACCTCAGTAAAAGTCATACGAATCACGCATGCTGTTTTCCAGGGTCGAGCGCAAATCAACAGCAAGCTCCGAAGCATCTGGTGCGCCAAGGAGCCGACTTCCGACAGCATTGCGAGCGTCGCAGGGAGGGTGGCGAACAGACGATGCCAGTACCAATTACACAAAGCACCAAATACGGTAAGCTAACCAAATCCATATTACGAACATTTTCCTGGGTGGATCCAAAACTCAGTAGCAAATGCAATCCATAATGCGATCCCAAATTAATGGCTAAACATACAAATTTTCCCAAATAGATTACGGCGTTCAAAAGAGGGAAACGTAGGCAAACATCATGTACGAACCTTAAGATGTTGTGCAGCCAACTCGTTAAGCCAAGCGTGCGAAGTGTGAACGTCCCAAGAAATCCGTCTGTGACGAAACGAATGCCGGAGACATCAATACCAATCTCCGGAACATTCCAGCAGGGGATGCGGAGCCTCTAAATCCTTCCAACTATGAAGATGGCTTCCAAAAGCCGCGAGACCAGCCCCCAGAGGAAGCGATTCTAACTTACACAACACAAGACTTGTCAGGAAATGGCCGAGAAATGCTTCAAACCAGCCCAATTCAGCTTATCAAAGTTCCCAAAAATTGGAAAGTTGGCCAATGTAAAAACTAAAGAATGCAGAGTGCTCTGAACTGATAACAGCAGTGTAGCATTAAGTTTGAAATTAAAGGTAGATGTTAACAAAGTTGCCTATCCAAAGTAAAGTATTGTATCATTTAGGAAAATAAAGCAAATAACCAAATCTGACTAATTTATTTCAATCATTAAATAGGAAAATGTCAAAATGAGCGTAACAACATCTCTTTATACATTCTTTTAATTCTTTAAAGTTGTGGCGCTGACGATTCTTTTACGTTAACTTAACATAACTACATACACACTCAAAAAAGAACACACACATATATTTGTAAATATTTATTCAATCCAAAAATAATTAATGGCGACCACGTCGCCATCTAACAACCTCGATAGAAATTTTATTGTGGGTAGCTTCACGTGCCGGCTCCACCACTCTTCTATCACCTGGAGACCTTGGAATGGTTCTGGCAGCGTCTTCAGGATGGCGGTCTCACCTAACTGCTCGTTGAAGACCTTTATCGTGTAGTTGACTGTGATGACAGCCTGGAGGTAACGAGGTAATGGAGGTAGCGGTTGCGAGGCGATGAAGTCTTCAAACTCTTTGTGAAATGCTGGAGCATCTTCAAAAAGCGCATCTCCAAAAATAGCAGGCATGATGATAACTGGTAGCTGTAGTAGAAAACGGTGCGGCCTATATGATATGAATCTCAAGGGCAGAACCTTGAACATTAGCCTAGAACAACTGGTCATGACCTTGAGCAACCGAACTTGCAAAACGGCCTTGACTTTGAAGTTTAGCATTAAGCTGTGACCTTGAAGTTTAACCTTAAGCTGTGACCTTGAACATGCAGCCTTGCAAAATAGCTTTGACCTTGAACTCAAGGCCAAGTGGTGGGGGGAGGTTCTAGAACTGTCCATTCCAACCTACTGACAGAATAAAAGCAAGCAACGTGAAAAGTGCGGAACTCAAAAATCAGTGCGTTAATAATTAAAAACATAGTGCAAAAGCAGAGCTGTGAAATTAAAAACGTTTGTGAGTGCAACGCTATAGGACAAAATTAGTTATAAGCCAAAAAGACAATATTTTAGATTTTAAGAAAATGTTAGATTGTAATTTATGTACTGAAACTTTATTCCATTTGTGGCAAATGTCATCAAACCTAATTTCCAATTAATAGAAGAATTACACCGTATCCTAGCAACATGATGATTTTTTGTTATTAGGAGGAGAACAATTGAATTAAATTGTTGGCAGACAGGGAAAATTTGTGCTCCATGTTCAATTGCCGTTTTTATAATAATAAAAGTATTTTTACCACTTAAAAAGTATTGCATTTTATTGCCCAAGTGTCCATGTTTATGTGGGAATGTTTGTGAAAGGTTCCGCAGCATAAAAATATCAATTTCCAATATCCTCCTCAAGTGGACATCGGGAGCTGTTCAGTTAAAAATTTTCCAACATCGTTTTATGCTGAAGGAAGCATCGGAAGCAAGAGGTCAGCAATCGGGAACACCTTCCAGGTCTGCAAGAGCGTCGCCGTCGTCACCTGCACCCAGGGGAGCGTCTCCAGCAGGAAAAACCAGGAGCGTCACCTGATAACAGCAACGAAGTGAACTTCAAAAGGTAGGAGTGCCTAAAATTGAAATGTGAGCGTTCAGGAAAACGACTTAAACCCAAGACTAAACCTTGCCGAAGAATGCCAGTGTGTTTCCAAAACGCCAATTACTTCGTGGTTGTCAAAAATCGAACGGCGTCACCAGGTTTTAGGGCGAAATCGATCATAAACAGTTGAAAGATCGGCGTGCAAACAATCAAATGGAGTTTTGACGTCATCCTGAGAAAAACAATCAAGTCGATGTTTTAATAGTTGCCAAGCGCAAATATTTAAATAATTTACCTGACGCGTTTTCACAGTAGTTCACGATTTTAAACGTTAAATTTTACGTTATACGAAAAAAACCATTTTGTGTTTATCTGTCAAGTTACTAGATTGTGAATTTTATCTACTAATAACAAGCAAACGAGCTACGTTGGGACAAATAACCTAAAATTTGAGATTATAGTCCATTGATGAATCCAACTCATGAGATAAAAAGTCTTGTGTGCCGAGAGCTTGCGTTATCAGTATTGCAGTTGAATAAAATAGAAAGAGGGGCATTCAATAATTTTATTTGTGCGATTAATTATTACAGCTCATTTTGACCAGTCTCATTTAACTGACAGGCAAAGTTTCAGCACAGCAATAAAAAAGAAACTGAGAATTGTGTGTGCATGAATTTGCCACCGAATTTTAACTAATTAAATCTTACAATATTGCATCGCAAATTTATAGGCACCATTTAGACGGAGCCTTGCAATTTAAAATATATTGCAAACCTGCAAAAAATAATACTGTAACTCTCAGCTGATTTCGTCTACGTTAATAGCGTTGATAGCGGCACTGAAATTTATTTGAAACCTGCTGAAAATTGGTTCTACACTTGTTGAGAATGTTGCTGTAACCAAACTAAAATGTTTCTGGAAGCTTAATAAAGCTAAAAAAATCTATAGGAAATTGCTGCTACATTTCTGAAGAATTTCTAAATACTTACCTGCAAAGTTTGTGATTTTTTTTTTTGGCAAGTTGTTTATAATTTCTTGCTGATAATTAGTTGTACATTTGTAAATCTTTTCAAGCTTTTTGTCAATTTTTCTGATAATGCATTACATTTTGCTGAGAATATTCAATTTCGTTAGATCATATGCTCAAAATTGGTTCCAAACAAGGTTTGCAAATAATTCAAGGAAAAATGTATTGGAAATTCTCTGTTTATTTATTACTAGGTTGCTGAAAATTTCACTGCAAGCTTCCTAGATATTGACTGAAAACTTGCAAAAACTGAGAAAATTTATTGTCAGAGGACTTAGGTATATTGCATTCGCGATATTTGTGGATGAGCTTTGGCAATGGAATTTAGACAGTTTTGACAGTGTGATTGGTGTTTAAGGAGTTGAATTGTGACTTTAATATTTGACGTTCGATAATTTTATCTTAAGGTTATGTTTCTTATCATTTATCGTTTGCGCTGTTGCAAGCGCTTTCTCTTTATCTTAACGCAAAAGATTTTATAAATCTAAATTTTTATTAAATTAATCACATGTTTTTTACAAGTAGCAGAAAATTGTTAGAATTTTAATTGTCTTCCTCTGTGTTTTAGCGTATTTTTCGACGATATTGGCAACACGTCTTTCATTTTCATGTGATAGTAGGTACCTCGCTTAATCCCTTCTTTACAATAAGCGCCTAAACGAGCTAAAGGAGAAACATGACGTTAAGCTACTGTTCCGTAGAGTACCTGAAAAATGCTAGAATTTCAACCCCGCACAGAGAATAAAATATGCTGTGCTTTGTTTCGACTGCACTTTCGCTGCATGCACTCAGGGGGTTTGATCTTCTTCAATTTTCTTGTTCACTGGGCATTGCTATATGATTGCTCCTACGTTCCCGTGGTAGTGTAAAGGTATAATAGACGCCTATGTTGCTTAAATAACTCTTTCTGGTTACTTACGTCTAAATTACTGATGACTGCCTTTTTGGATTGTTTGGCAGCCTTTTTTGTTTGCCACGTTTGCAATAACTGCGTCTTCGCTCTTTAGTATTTACTGAAATTTTGAACCGAAATGATAGAATTTTTTATTCCACTTCCATTACTTCACTAAGAGATTCTGACTCCGATTCTGACTGTGATTCAGAATCAGATTCTGCTAGTGAAATAATGATGGGAGGAATATTTTCAAACGAAAGGTTACCCATATGTTTTCTCCAGCCTGCCGAAATAAGTTCCTCACAAAGCTTACAATAATTTTGCCACTTGTCTGGTGAACATTTTAAAAGAGCTTCAGACCATAAATTTGTAACCCTATTTTTAGATGGTGGCCGCGAATTTATATGTTTGTTATAATAGGTCTTACAAAACCCCCATGCCATTTCGATAGGGTTGTATTAACAATGGTAGGGGGGTAATCTAAGAACCTCATTACTTTTCTCTTTTAAAAGTTCGTCGACTGCATAGCGCTTGCTGTGATTTTCTCTAAAAGGTTTAATTAACTGCCAAAGCTGTTTTTTTTGTATAGTTTGCAGAAAACTTTACACTGTGTTTAACCAGCCATTCCTACATTTCGCCTTTTTTGGTGGAGAATGTGGGCGTTTTGTCCAACTGCACAGAATGATAAGAAGCGTTGTCCATAACTACCACACATTTACCATTAATCTTAGCTAAAGCAGGAATAAGCTGATTAATTACCCAATTTTGAAATACAGTTGCGGTCATGGTCTTGTGGTAATCTCTATCGTTGTTTTTTGAATCCAATAAAAAATCGCATCCTTCCAAAAACCAAAATTTAGTTCCAGCATGCAAAATTGTGAATCGTTTTCCCTCCCTCCTGAATTTAGATGGATTACTTTTAGTATCATCTTCGTGAACCCAACGACGAATCGTAGATCCATTTTGGTAGATCCACGTTTCATCAAGGTACACGAAGATGATATTTTTATCGGGATTTTTAAAATGTATATATTTTCGCAAGAAAGTAATTTTGGATGCAACAACGTGCTTTTGTTTACATAAAATTTTGCGTCTATTAGTAAGTTTATACTTATATCCCATAGATTTTAGAATTTCGTATAGCAATGTTCTCCCTCCCGTAAATTCACACTGTTGCTTAACATCAACCAATAAATCACTTACTGCAAAAAAACCTATTTTCGGAATTATATTACCAAATCAGTTGTTGCAAGTCCTTCTTAAAAAAATGATTTTGATATAAACTAAATTTAGAGCGTACGCCAACGACAGAGAATTGCAACTCTTTAGGCTGTTGTTTTATAATAATTTCTATTGTCGACCTCCCAAACTAAAAATTAATGCGTTATTAGGTAAATATACGAAGATGTATGTAATTATCTTTACCCCAAAAATATTGCAAACGCTGCTTACCAAACAATCATGGGTTAAATCAGGCCGCATATTTCGTAGGGTTTCAAAACATTTTTTAATGTGCACTTTGGTTTCTTTTGATATCATTTTGGGCATTTTCTTGCTGCGTTAATTCAACTTGAATTCAAATTGACACGAGCTTGACATGAACTACCGAGATTTTTTTTAAATCGCTAAATTTAGATTTGGCAGCACCGTAAAACGTAGTTTTCAATAACAGGAAAACCTAAAGGAAACAAAAAATATAATAAAGAAAGTAATTTGATAAAACGAAATCATGGCCAACCCTCATCCAGAAAGATCGCGAATGCAATATATTGAAAGTTTACTAGAAACTTCTTGAATTGCATATTAACGTTAATATATGTGTGTTTGTGTCATAGTCTTGTCTAGCGCTTTTCGTATGTCAGTAGTTGTTTATCTGTTCATGTGTAAAGAGTCAAATAGATGTTCATTTTCTCTCTCTAGCTTTTCTGCATCTGACATACGAACGGCTCTGGTCGCCAAAGTCTGGAGAACTGTTGCGTTTTGCATTGGATGATATGGTGCGAGTTGGCATTGATTAGCAGACTATGACGCATAAGGCTAAAGAAGAATCTCCACCTCTGAAAGGCTTAGCATTTCTAACTTTCGTTAAAGGCTCGATTAATAAGATAGGATGTATCATGAAAGGATGCAACATTAAAACTGTATTTACGACCAATAAAACTTTGGGGAATGGCTTCAGATCAGCAAAAGACAAAAATCCAAGCTTAAAAACCGCTGGCGTATATCGCATTCATTGTTCTTGCTGCTCGAGGTTTGGACAGACTGGTCGTTCCGTTGATCTAAGACTTTAAGAACATAAAGGCGATTGCATACTCAAACGCATTACAAAATCAGCCGTAGCTGAGCATACGTTTACAAATGGGCACACTTTAGAATTTGATCAGGCCAGAGTACTTGTCAGAATACCTCACTACTGCCCACGAGTGATTCGTGCAGTCATAGAAATAGAAAAACATCAAAATAATATAGACAGGGAGATGGTTTTAAGCTTAGTAAAACGTGGACTCTTGTGATACACGATCTAAAGCATTACAAGTACTGTGCGTCCTACGGCCATGCCCCACGGATTACTCTGCACTTGAACGACCAATCAGCGTTATGTCGATCCGAGCGGCTGGCATAGAAGACTATAAATAGTTCTACACTGACCTTCAGTTCTTAATGCGATTTTCACTCTGATGATGCAAACTGCAAGGTCTTGCGAAACGTTACTGAATATGGGCGCACAAACAGAAGCAAGTCCAAATCTGCTTAAGTATCCTCGTTCACAAAGTACTCAAATAACAAGAGCCACCAAAGATCGTGCCCATCGCGTGGATCCTTGCTCGAGTTTACAAGGTGCAAGGCCATAGAATGCTGGGTGTTTATCCACAAAAATACGCGGTCTAAGCCGAAATTCTATGTTAACAAGCATAATTCGAGTAACCCCGAAAGCTTCAAACAGTAGGTATATGCCAATAAGTTGTTTTGAAGCTCTCACCGGGGGCTTGGGTTTATCCGGTTTTCTATGTTTTTGCGCTTTTGTCGATTTTTCGGAATTCATTCTAGATTTTAAAACTTTAACGTCTATGGCGGAACACAGGCATTTCATTAAAATTCTGGTCTTAGCCTTTGTCTTGAAGTATTTACATATTTACCCTTAAAACTTCTGTCAGGGTTCCCACAATAACAACTACTTTCCACTTAATGTTTCTTTATAGAGATTGCCATCTACCCCTAAATAAATCATGGCAACTTAAAATAAACGGCTGGGCTTGCCAGGTGATGAACGCAACCATTTGTTAGCGTTGCCCTCTGATTCTTCAGGATACAGTGTCGTAGGCGGTTACCCAGGCTAGGGTCAGTGGAGGTGCCGTGTACAGTCCTCGCTCGAATGCCAAGATCGAAAATGAGCGCCACTAATTTGTTGCTGACTGCCTAATACGTCGACACCTTTTTCTAGTATGCCCCAAATTAGAAAGGCAATAACGTAGATCTGTGCGTCGGAAGAATCGTGATACCAAAAGAAAGGTAAAACCATTAAAAACCAAATAGACATAAGCTTAAGTACCAAGGTTCTATTAGAAATCAAGAAAATATTACAACTATATCAGTAGAAGCATCAAAATACAATAAGCCCAAAATATTATATACAATGTAATAATAAGTAACCCAACGTTCAAGTACACAAGGTATCGGCAAAACTTACTAAACCGGCAATATTCCAAAATACGAAGCCATATAAGTATATATACGACTAGATATGCCAAAGGTTTAATAAAAAAAAAGAGCCAAGTGTTTTCGCAAAACAAGAATTTAAATTAAACAACCATTCGCTAGTTATTTCTTTTGTGTGAAATGTATGCCCTTCTGTGACTGAGTTCACTTATAATTTCAAAATACATAAACTATGAATTGTCAAACCAATCTAGTTTCAAAATTATATTTAGCATTAACAACACATTTGAGAAAATAGTATTAAATAACACCTAGGGCAGGGTAGCCAGAGAACGTCAGGTGCACGATTGCACTGTGATAATGGGAATAAAACTTATGTATGGTGTATTACCAGTAGAATGAAAACAATACGACGTCTCTCTAACTAAGGAACACAAGATCTTGTTTTCTAGCCCGATCACAGTTCTAATAAAAGGGTACGTATATTTTCTAATAAAAGAAACACATAGTTATCGTAGGCTTTAGTAGAAATTAAATTCTGTTTGTTTAAACTACGTACCTCAAGTGATGTCGGTACCGTAGAATGTGCAATTAATTTAAATATGTGACATCGGGGCACACAACAATAACCGGTGCAAGATTGCACGGGCACGAGGAAGCTTTCTGCTAAAGAAGGCGAACCGGCAAAACAATTCAATACATGAAGCTAGCTGCAGGCAAAGTACCTTGCTTTGCATTAGATCAGTAGAAAACTTCCCGTTAATGAATTATTTTTCATCAAATCAAATTAGATGTAGGAGATTTATAATTAAGCATATTATTATAAATTGAGTGCACGACCTTAATATCGCAGAATCTCAGCATTCAGTCCAGTAGCACCAGTAACAATTCTGCATCGATGGAATGTTATGGGACGAAGAACTGCATCGCCCTGGGGTGCACGGATTTCCAACAACTTCCTTCTTAAGGGTGCAACAGTGAGATTCTACAGGAACAAGGAACTGATTTGCCATGTGGTTACAAGGTTCCTAACAGCTGTATGAAGTTTTTGTTTCCTCTCACAACTAATCAGTCTGTACTTCCTCTAATATTGCGGTTAGAGAAGATTATTAGGGCGTATGGAGCCCCTTACTAAAAGCGCTACAAAATACGAAAGGAATAAGAATTGGAAAAAGCGCATTAAATGCAGTAATGTAAAAGAAGTCACAATAAAACAGTTCATACCTTGGTGTTATCGCGCTGTATTTTCACGCCAAAGATCCCCATACGGGTAAAATCTATTTAGTATAAATCATATAGATCTTAATTGCGGCATCGATTCACAAATCCAAAAATTGACAACCGTAAATACTGGCTGTAATATTAATCGATCACCACCTGCTAGCGTGAAAACTTAAAATGCCATCGCTTCGAGAATTCGACAATTCTGGTCAAAGATAACGCCCGAAGACAACCGGAGCTCGGCGCGCGAGATATCAAATTTAATTTTAAAATTTTAACTGACCAGGCAAAAGGACTGCAACCAAAATGCATCACTGTAAAGCTGAAAAATTTGCACCGTAACAATCAATGTTTGTCTGTTCTATTATTTTATTCTTAAACTGAAACTAGCTTTGTGGAGTGGCTAATAAGCACTTATTTTTATCGATAGAGACAGATATTATAGACTTAACCTGTTTTTGTCTTCATTTTTTTATCAGGTTCTCGTCATGCGCGTAGCATAATATGATGAAAACTAGTGTCGTCCATGTGGAAGAGCACAGTATATATTGCAATGACCCTGTAAGTATAATATTTGTATGTTTATAATTAATGTAATAAATACAAAGAGTCACCACACAATATTTAATTTAGTTCTACCACTTGCTAAAATCAAACTAACTGATTAATTTATTTCTTTGGGTACGCCAAAATTGAGAATTACTCTTATGGTAGTTTGCCTTTTACCTAATCCATTCATCTGATTTACTAATTTTGCTAGCTCATTTACATACAGAGACATGAAAATAAAACTCAAAATCTCAGGTCTTGGGTTCCTAAACTTTCCTAGTTAAAATTTTTACGGTACGCCTCTGAACTGTAGGCAGAATGTCTAAAATGTAGGCGTGATGTGCCGTTGTTAAACTGAAATGTCAATTCTATCACACCAAGATCAAGTTTTCTCAGCTCGCGTTTGGAATTGATTTATCAACAATTAAATGAACAAAATTTTGATGGTAAGATTTTGAATAATTGCCTTCAAGTGGCGTCTATGTATTCCTTTGTTTTTCCAGATTGTTAGCTATTGGTGCATTCTTAAAAAGGACGCCGTATTCGCATTTGTTTTATGGGGCCTCCAACTGACTATTTTAATTGTAAATCCTGGGAAAATACCTCGCCATCCACACGAACTCACTTTGGTTCTCGTAGCTGGGCTTCGTTGTTATGAATCTGGCTGTTCGTGCGGCTGTCTTGTGTTCTGGCCTGATGTGTAGAGCTGCCGGAAGAATCCTGACACCCTATGCCTTCCCACGATGCTGCAGATTGATGCTGCGGGGAATCGCCTCCAAGCCGCGGCTGCCGTCGTCGCCTCGGAACGCCAAAAACTCAAATACCTGGAATCTCTTGCCTCCAATTGTGCTGATACACTCGAATTCGCTGATTACGATGGTGCTATTTATTTTTTTATACGTTTATGCCTTCTATTAAAAAACTTGAATTAAAGTCAGAGCAAAATCAGATAGCTTTCACCAATTTATTTTAAACAATTGCTATCCTCTTGTCGTAATTGACAAAACACTGTCTACAGATTTGAATTGTAGGAAATCAACCAGGTACAAAAACATAACTTATAATCTAATTTAACAAATTTTATCAGTTATTTACAAACTCTTATGTACTAAAATTATTGTCTTTTGAAATTGTTTATTTCTCAATGTTTTTTAATGTGCCACTCACTTGATTTTTATAACACTTAAATGCCCATTGTTTATCACTACACTGACTAAGTTTTTAATCCACCAACATTGTCTAATTTCTTGTTTATTTGAATTCCATCTAATTTCTTGCTATTTCAACCTCTTCAAACCCCAAGTCTTGTATTTTCATGTCATAAATGACTTGCCTGGCTTTTCTATGTTCTTTGCCTTATTCTTCTAGTCATTCTTGTTCTCACCTTTTATTAAAAATGTTCATTTGCTATTCATTCTCTAATGACTTTACTTTCTACGCTTCCATTTTTAAGCTGTGTCTAACTTGAACTTTTTGTGCCAGTTCTTAATTAATTTTAGATTCGGCTTTTAGTTTGTGCAAATCTATTATATTACGATTAAAATTACATTGCTAAACCCAATACACGGAATTTGAGCTTCCATATTTCTGTGGCTATTCAATTACAATCAATGTCATTGGCGAATTATACCAGTGTTATTATGATTTGGCAATTTATGTGAATTTTCTCAGATGCTTGCATTATTACAACTCTGTGCTTTAATGATTTAATTTGCTATTTGCTTGTACTGCAATCAGAGCCGATTTGAGGGCTAAATACCATCGCAATATACAGGGTGAGTTTTGTTTCATTATCACTATAGGGATCTCGGAAACCGTGAAAGATAGAAGGTTGGTTAAATGGAGAAAGAATTGCAGTTTTATGAGCTTATTCGAGATGTGCTTTTGTTTCTTTGAAAAAATCCAAGGCCTACTAGATACAAGCAAAATATTGAAACTACTTAATTTCTTCAAGTCGGTCTAGCGCCGTTATTATTGAAAATAGAAAAAAAATAATAAGAATAAAAGTTTTAGCTATTTTTACGGTGTTTATCTTACACTTATTAGTTGTCTTCCAGCTTTCATAGTTTTTGAGTTATAACATTAAGTTACATTTTTAGCAATCATAGTTGGCTTAGACATTTCTAAAAAGAGCTTACTTTTCCGCTTAAAATGACATAAGGTTTGTTATACTTATATTGACAAATAATTCTTTTATAATAATTTTCGTAATAAGAAAATGAACAAAACTAAAACTATGAAAGCTAGAAGGAAATTAATAAGTGTAAGATAAACACCCTAAAAATAGCTAAAACTTTTATTCTTATTATTTTTTCTATTTTCAATAATAACGGCGCTGGACAGGATTTAAAAGATTAAGTAATTTTAATATTTTGCTTATATCTAGTAGGCCTTGGATTTTTTAAAAGAAACTAAAGCACACTTTGAATAAGCTCATAAAACTGCAGTTCTTTCTCCATTTAGCAAACGAGATATGCTCTTTTTAGAAATGTCTAAGCCAACTATGATTGCTATTTAAAAAAATATAACTTAATGTTGTAACTCAAAAACTATGAAAGCTAGAAGAAAACTAATAAGTGTAAGATAAACACCGTAAAAATAACTAAAACTTTTATTCATATTTTTTTTCTATTTTCAATAATAACGGCGCTAGACCGACTTTAAGAAATTAAGTAATTTTAATATTTTGCTTGTATCTAGTAGGTCTTGGATTTTTTCAAAGAAACAAAAGCACATCTCGAATAAGCTCATAAAACTGCAATTCTTTCTCCATTTAACCAACCTTCTATCTTTCACGGTTTCCGAGATCCCTATAGTGATAATGAAACAAAACTCGCCCGTATATATCGTGTGTTAAAAAAAAACTCATTTAGGGCGGGCCTTGGAAAGTAAGATAAAAAAATCTAGTCATGTCTGTAGGTGAATGTCAGATTGCATTTTGTTTATGAAAACGTTTGTCACTGTGACAGGCCAAAGTTAGCACTGCATTAAGTTTACTTCTATCAAGCAAAAAAAATTAGATGGCATTTACACAACGAGTGTATTAATCATAACAGTCAATAAAAATTGTTTTTATTAAGTGTGTTGTATATTTTAGTATAATTTAAGATCAAGATGTAATTTGGTTCTCTCTGACTTATGGTAGTTCATTTGCTTCTATTGGTATGTATCAAGTTAAGGCAAATTGCAATTTCATCATGGCATGCTGCGAATGGTTTTTTTAAACACACTATACAAACAATGAGTCCAATACATGAAGCAGAGTGTAAGACCCTAAGTGAAAGACCTCAACAAAATATACAAATAAATTACTAGTGGAAGAAACACTTTGAAAAGTTTCTAAAAGAAGAGAAATATCTTGAACTAAAATGGTAAAATACAAAAGATATGGAGCCGAGGTCACAGTGAAAATGGTGATCGTTCGGGCCAAAGCGGTTGAGAGTTCAACTCTCGGCACGGGCGGTCTAGATTTTCACTTAATTTAGGCTTAGGTTTAAGTGACACCCGCGCCCTCTGAAGTAATGCGCGAGCGGTTCAGGGGGACAACGGTAGTCGGAAGGAGAAAAAAAATATACTCAATGTAGCAGGGAAGTCAAAAACCGCCACTAGTGAGAAAAACTTAGATCGAGAGAAGGAATGTGTGGAAATAATTAAAGCTTATGGGAAATTTTAACAGCAGACAAAATCCCAGAGTGATAGGTTTGTTAGGCCTTTTTAGATTTAAGATTCTGGGAAATTTTTCAAAGCAGCATCAAACAACAAAATAGGTACACTCGGGTGCAATTTGCCGGCCGCAGGCTCAATGGTAGGAGGCCGCGGGGTGAATTACAGCAGGAATAAATCAGTAGAGTATTAATTAAATATAAAAAGCCCAGAGCGCCAACAATGTTTGAAGATACGACAATTGCACAATGACTAACTTATAACTAGCATGAAATGAAATGTGAGGTCCGCTCTAAATAAATACTACATGCACTAATTGTACTTACAGTTTTGACATAACCGTGGTTTACAACACATTATAACGGGCAACCTCGCTAGCTACTAGCCGTTACAGAATTGGGGCTCTGTTCTGGACGTCGCTGCAATCGTACCTCCGCTTCGGCTGAGAATTTTCCACGGTCGACGGTGGCAGCTTTGGACGGCAAACAGCGCCGCTCCCACAGGATAGAAAGGCCAAATCTCGGGGTTAAATACACCCTACAATGCGGTACCTTCTTGTGCCCTAGCTGTGCGCCGGCGACAAGCAGAAGCGGTTCCGTGGAGGGTCGACAGATCGCCTCGCGACTTTATGTAAGAGGGAAAAAGAAGGTTCTAATAGAACACGTACGGAAAGGCTTCCTAGCGCGAAATAGTTACCCAGCCCAGGTGGTTTTTGGGCTGAGAAAAGAACAGCTCGAGTGTGCTAACACAGATAAATCCGCCGTAACGAAGGAAACCAACGCCCTTACATAAGTTCGAGGGCTTCAATCCACGAAGACGTGAGGGTATTCATAACTCCACTTATTCAAACCAACTAAATAACCCTATATAAGTATCCCCGAACTAGTAAATAGCACTTTTAGTGAACTGCTCGCTTCGAAATGTTAGCGAAGAAGAAAGCGAGTCCCGGCCTGCCAGTGGTTTTCACAGATGAAAGCCTATCGCCAGAAGACACGGCCAGATGTCAATGCGCAACGCGCGGGAAAATAGCGTTCGAATTCGAAATTATGGCAGGCGGCGCATTCTGCACGTAACAACTCCCCCCTTACCAGAACAGAAAAATTTCGCAGAAATTTTTCCACACTAAGATGAATTCTACGGCAGAAAGCTCAGCCAGACAAAAAAACAGGAAGGGCATTACCCCGCTAATAATCTTACGAACACACACACACACTTGAAAACCCAAACCCACCCCCCGATATGGCAACTACTTGAGAAGACGGTAATGACCCCAGGAGGAACCCTATGCCAGACCAACCCCACGACAGGAATCGAGACTGCTCGTCGCTGCTGGGTGGAAATGCTGCGCCGGTGAACAGTCCCGTAACGACCCATCGCGAAGAAGTTCTAACTCCAAGAACCCCCCAAAATTACCCCGTATCTCCCCAAGTACTCCCCCCCCTGACAACTTCCTACAAAACAAAACCCCGAGGCGGAAGCAAGACCCCCACCGTTGAGGTACTGTGAAACCGAAATGGGACTACACTAAGCAACAAAGACTGTTAGGGTTCTTCTTTCAACACTAACAGGGGAGAAAGTAACCCTCGGGAAAAAAGGACCACAGGAACCAGAGAAGTGATAGGCAGAGCCAATATACATGCCACTCGCCACACGTACTGACCGAGAGACACTGCAGCGCCCCGAACGGCCTGGGGGAAATCTCCACTCCCCATTCACACCGAAGATCCGTTCAGCACCAAAGACCACAACGACGCCAGTTCAAAGAAAAGTAAATTATAAGCACAGCCAGATTCATCGCATTCGCACCAGAGGATCCATTCACACCAGAGAACACACCCACACGAGACGAGAAAGGGGAAAACCAGATACAGCTCAGAAGACAAGAAGGCGAAGGATGAAGGACTAACCGGCTCCAATACAACATTCTACAACACGCATATCAGACCGCTATAGCGGATCTCTAACAGTCGTTCTTTCCGAAGGCAAAATCGGCACTAGCCGAAGTAACATCCGCAATAAAAAAAACTGATAGGGCCATACCCTAAAGAGGCCTCATAGTCCTAACAGCGACCTACCCTACAAATGCCCAACCAACCACCCTAAACGCTACACGAGAGGGACACTAGTCCATAGCCGAGTCGTCATAAGGCTTCAAATCTCTAGCGTGCCATGTACCCTTCATCACATTCATATCCGGATCTTGAAGCTCATACACCCACAGAGAGAATTTCCGATTAATAATGAACGGACCAACAAGGCGAGCTTGGCCGTGAACTGGTGCGCAGCATCCGATAACACGTAGATCCTACGCAACACGGCCTGTCCAAGAACATACTCTAGGGGACGGCGGCGAAGGTCGTAACGCGCTTTAGATTTTTCATACGCTTTACCTAACCGACGTTTTACCTCTACATAAAGTTTATTGATGAGCGTGGCACGTGCGTTCAAGTCTCTACTACGATCGAATTGGAGCTCCGGGTTCTCGTTGTCCGGAGTAGATTCATGTTTTAGCGAGATCTCACTACCGAAATTAATAAAGTACGGGGTTTTTCCCGTAACTTCATGAACAGAAGTGCGAATCGCGCAAGCTACATGAGAAAGATATCTGTCCCAATCTTGATGATGATCGGCGACATACGCAGTCAACATGGTCTTCAACACACGATTTATGCCTTCGGTCGGGTTGGCTTGGGGGTGGTAATTGGCCGTAAACGAAATCCTACAACCATACCGGTTTGCTAGAGACTGAAATTCGCGGCTACGAAATTGGACACCATTATCACACACAATGAGCTTCGGAGCGCCAAACATCAGGAAAACATCTTCCTCAAAATGACGTCAGACCAAATTAGCAGATGCCGAGCGCAAGGGGAACGTGAGTGCGAATTTACTAAAGCAATCGGCCACCACCAGAATATATGCGTATCCTCGCGATGATCGCGGCAACGAGCCTACAATGTCACCACAGATGACTTCCCAAGGCTTCGAACTGAGGGAATGACCTCCCATAAAGCCAGCAGGGGCTCTTTGTTCGGGTTTAATACCCTGACATAGGATAAGCATCAGGCTGACTAACTTTATTGAGACGGCGAAAATCCACGCAAAAGCGATAGCTAGCATCTTTTTTTCTGATCATGACGATAGGTGATGACCAAGCGGAAGTGGACGGTTCCACAATTCCCTTTTCCAACATCTTTTGCCATTCCAGATCCACCTGTTTCTGAAGAGCAGGGGAAATAGGATAATATCGCTGTTTGATCGTGGCCGAAGTCGTCTTAATTTCATGCTCAACTAAATGCGTACAACCGAGCTTATCTCCCAT
Source organism: Agriotes lineatus (assembly GCA_940337035.1). Taxonomy (NCBI): domain Eukaryota; kingdom Metazoa; phylum Arthropoda; class Insecta; order Coleoptera; family Elateridae; genus Agriotes; species Agriotes lineatus. The sequence continues at coordinate 258,570 of CALNHX010000851.1, forward strand.
TTGCTCAAAAGTGTTCTTATCGAAAATGGCAAGTTGCTCGCGCTGAGACTGCGTCAAATGTTCGATGGCCTGGATAGCGTTCACGACAGGAACTAAGTTATCCTTAGAAAATTTTCACTCATTACTTCGAAGGTCCGGCACGATACCCATGCGACGCCAAAAGTCAGTACCCAAAATTAAAGCATGTGGTATAGAAGGCACAAATATTACGTCCATAAAGCAAAATTTGTCGCAAAGAGTTATCGGAGCAGTGACAGTCCCTAAACTTCGATATTCCATGCCATTAGCGATAATACACACGGGGCTTGACTTGACTCAAGTTGGCAATGGTCTTTCACCAATTCCAAACCTTCTCTACCTAGAATAGTGCGTAAAGCGCCAGAATCCAATAATCCAAGAAGCTTATTTCCAAAAATCGAGATCTGCAGATAGAGTCGCTCATCAGGGCCAGAATGACTTTGAACAGGAGGCATCAATAACAGAATTAGTGACCTGAGGATTTTTCCTAACGCCCGCTAGTCGGTCTCCTAACGGCGCTGAATTCCGTTTCCCGAACACAAAGGGCACGTCCTAATCGTAACGTTGGGTTTCCTGCAGCGAAAACAATGACGTCTCCTCGGCGAGGGACAATCGATAGAACGATGATTAAGTTGATTGCAATTTCAACAACGCGTTGGAGAAGCACCAACAGGATTACTCAAATTCGCGGAAGAATCTCTAGAAGGAGCGCGACTATCATTAGGTGAGACAGCGATCGTATGAATCCTAGGATGGGCTCTAGGCCTTTGATACGCGTGGCCGGGCTCTAACATACGACTAACATTAGTTGGGGTTCCACGAAACTCTTGTGCACGTACGTGTGCATCTTCAACTGCCTTACAAGACTAGATCAAATTTGAGATAGTATGGATAGTCTCCAGGGCTAAATGTGTTTGGAAATGAGGTAATAAATTTCGTCGAATCAAGGTAAGCCGAGTATACGTCGAGGGCACCAAAGGTAAGCGGCGGAATAAATTTTCCATAACAGCCAAGAATACAGTGACCGGTTCGTTAGCACCTTGAGTGCGATTCCGAATCTCATCCCACAAACCGGACTCATAATCGCAAGGGAGAAAGGCAGCACGCAATGTCCTAACTAAGGCATCCCAATCATATACTGTAACCTTAATTAAGCGGTACCAAATTAACGCGTGATCAGTAAAGAATTCAACAGCGGACCGGAAGAGTTGCTTTTTCGAAACGTCACGTGCGATACGTAGTTCCTCTATTCTTTCCAGAAAACTAGACAGTCCCGAATGGCCATCAAAACGAAGGTTCCATTTGTTAATCGGTAAGTGATTGTTACAGCTAGACGAGGGATCAAACGCTTGAGTGCTATTTAGGCCCAAAGGCGATTGGAATGAACGAGGGTTGCTAATGGCTGCCAAACTAAATTTGTAACAGCCTGCATAGGCTAATTATTTGCTTACTTTTTAGCTACGAATAATTACCACTGTTAATAAACTTTTTACTATCAGGCAGCTCAGATGCTAAGGTCCAATTTACTCTCTCAGGTATATAGAAAAGTACATATAACATACAAGGGATTTATTTGGGTATAACTATTTACATTGTAACATAATAAAAATATCTCCTGAATTTGGTACAAAAGAAAATTGATCTCTTCTCTGGCCTCTTTGGGCGCCTGACAGGTAGCCAACCCCTTCTGCTTCTCAGGCTGGACGGGTTGCGGATCACCAAGATCGCACACGTACCGGGATTGTGGCTGGCGCCAACGCCCTCTAGCGGCCAAGACTGCAAATGTAAGAATTCGAGGTTAACTTTGTGTATAATTGCCGGACATAAATACTGGTGTAATCTTGTTTATTTCGGGGGCTGTGACTATAAATTGGCGTGGGGCGAAGGCCTGACTTGCCCCAACCTAGTCCGCAGTGCCGAAAAAGTCTCTTTCGGCGAGTGAGATGACAGTGTATCAAATTTCTCTAGAAACGGTGTTAACCTTCAAATTTGCTAATTAAACCATGGAGATTGTAATTGTTAAATTAAAACATTACGGACAGGCTCAGGACGTCTATAAAACAGGATTACTCTAGGTGAGTGAAGCTCTGAATTTTTATAACAAAATTACTCGGCGCATTTGCCGGTGTTGACCTTGACCTCAAGATAGGTTTACGTGGTTAATTTCGGGATTCGAAACTTTTACTTTGACGCAAAAGAGCTCACAGGGGTTACATGAAATTAATTACCAACTTTCTGAGAGGCGAGTGAAGCTCTTTTAGGTTTTATGAACAGATTTCGTGTCTTGGCTCAATAAGGATTTTGAGATTATTGCTAGAATAAAGAGTGAAGCTCTTTTAAGTTTTATGCGACTGATTTTAACCGACTCGGGAACCTTCTGCTACGGGCCCGGTCGGTTGTTTTAATTTTGCTAATAACGTCCTTATAGACGTTTCAGATTTTCTAAAGGAACGAAAAGTTTCCGTATTGGTTCTTGCGACTAAAGTTGGGAGCGTCTCCAGAGGGTTTCGAAATAGGGTAGTCCTTAAGGCCGACAGGTTTTTACTCAAAATGCCACGTCGATCTTAAGGAAATAATGACTTCGCCGGGTTTACAGGGAAAAGACAGGTCTGTATTCTAGAAGCCGTATCTACGGGTTGAGAAAAATTTGTAACAAATCGTTCTAGGTCGATAATCACGAAGCCAGAAACGATTTTTATTACAGCGAGTTCAGGAAAGTTTAACAGAAATCGAGATTGATTTATAACAAGTCGTTTTAGGTCGATAATCACGAAGGCTCAAACGATTTTTGTTATAGCTGGTTCAGGAAGGTTTCACAGGAATTTCTAGTCGCAGGAATCAAGTCTCGGACCGATTCAAGATCCAGGTCCCGGGGGACCTAGAGCATGACGCTGGTCAATGTCGGCGGACGCAAGCCGCTCTCAAAGCGTGCGTTTTCTATTTATACAATACCAATCTTGCTTATCTGTCCTGGACTTCGGGTAGGACTGCGTGAACGACGTTAGCTCGATGTCGGCGCAGAACGATGGTTACGCCGTGTTATCCTGTTTCTCGCGCCTCGGCGATGGTTTTCTAGCTGAATGTGACGATATTTTAGCGGGACGAAATTTGAACGCATTCCAATGCGTAGAAATAATAATTTCGGCAGACGCTAACGTCACAAATTGAACTCGTGAAGGGATCTCGACAGGAGCTCCAGATTGACTCTGAGGATGATCGTGCGCCTCATCGAGACTTTGCTCATCGACCTGCGAATAATTGTCATCCAAATCTAATAAATTAGCTACGCGTGAAACCGAAGGTGCTATAGTTTCGCTAACCGAAGCTAATTTCGCTTCCAGGTCATCCATAGCTATTAAGCAGCGATTATACAATTCATTCTTCCTATCACACAAAGGTCTCGTAGGATTCAAGTGTTCCAGACGATTCGACACATGCAACAACCTAGTCTAAAGCCGCTTATAATCGTTGCTATTACTAACAAGACGCGCCAGGGCCGAAATTTCCTGCACTACGATTTTTAGTTTCCGGAAACAAATATCTAGTTCCTCCGCAACATCAAATTCAATTCCCGGAAAAGATGTATTCCCAGACTTCTCCAATCTAATCCGTGCACGCAATAGATTACGCTTATCTCTAGAATTACCGTCACCCCTAATTCGCAGATCGTAATCTAACTCATCTACAAGAAGCCGATCGATATCCATACTGAATGATTATGGCAAGAAAACCCAATAGAAAATCCACAAATTCCAAATAATAAAAATGCTCGTCGCGAGGGCACACGAAGGACGCAGCCGTGCAAAACTTTGATAACTAGACAATATCAAAGAATGTTTTACTGATAAATTTAGGAAAAAAACGCGGCTACCAGCGTACAAACGCAAGAATTTCTCCAGGCACTTATCAAATAATCAAGAAAAAAGGAATTTAACGCGGTCCGATAACAATAACCTCCAAACCAGAGCACAATTTGCAATACTTAAAATAATGGGTTAGGTTCATGCACAAATCTTAATAACTAATCGAATAAATATATCTTAAAATAGTCTTAGTACAACCCATGCAATACTATCATTAAATTTTAAATCAGCACAAAACATCCTAACAATTCGAGTGCAAAAGAAATGGTTCGCTAGCTATTACATTAAATAGCAAAATTTGTTAGGCCCTTTTAGATTTAAGATTCTGGGCAATCTTTCAAAGCAGCATCAAACAACAAAAGAGGTACACTCGGGTGCAATTTGCCGGCCGCCGGCTCAATGGTAGGAGGCCTCGGGGTGTATTAGAGCAGGAATAAATCGATAGAGTATTAATTAAATATAAAAAGCCCGGAGCGCCAACATTTTTTGAAGATACGACAATTGCACCCCGGTGAACTAAGGAGAAATTGTAAACTCTATACCTAGGAAAGCAACACTTCCTGAAAGATAGCTTCAATAAAGGCATTCAAACCGTAGCTAACACAGCCTGTATATAGATAGTTTAAGATCGTTTAATTCCATGCAGAATTATAATATACCTTTTACAATGACTAACTTATAACTAGCATGAAATGAAATGTGAGTTCCGCTCGAAATAAATATTACATGCACTAATTGTACTTACAGTTTTGACATAACCGTGGTTTACAATACATTAAAACGGGCAACCTCGCTAGCTACTACCCGTAACAGAATTGCGGCTCTGTTCTAGACGTCGCTGCAATCGTGCCTCGGCTTCGGCTGAGAATTTTCCACGGTCGACTGTGGCAGTTTTGGACGGCAAACAGCGCCGCTCCCATGGGATCGAAAGGCCAAACCTCGGGGTTAAATACACCCCACAATGCGGTATCTTCTTGTGCCCTAACTGTGCGCCGGCGTCAAACAGAAGCGGTTCCGTGGAGGCTCGACAGATCGCCTCGCGAGACCTGCTGCACGTGGCCAAAAGGTCAGGCGAATTCAAAGCGAAAACGCAATTTGTGCCTAGTACGGCTCGATGACTAAAAGAACACGCACGGACAGGCTTCCTAGCGCGAAATAGTTACTCAACCCAGGTGGTTTTTGGGCTCAGAAAAGAACAGCTCGAGTGTGCTAACACAGATAAATCCGCCTTAACGAAGGAAACCAACGTCCTTACATAAGTTCGAGGGCTTCAATCCACGAAAACGTGAGGGTTTTCATAACTCCACTTATTCAAACCAACTAAATAACCCTATATAAGTATCCCCAAAATAGTGAATAGCACTTTTAGTGAACTGCTCGCTTCGAAATGCTAGCGAAGAAGAAAGCGAGTCCCGGCCTGCCAATGGTTTTCCCAGATAAAAGCCTATCGCCAGAAGACACGGCCAGATGCCAATGCGCAACGCGCGGGAAAATAGCGTTCGAATTCGAAATTATGGCAGGCGGCGCATTCTGCACGTAACAGGTTGTCACTAGTTCAATTGGATAGCTTTATAGCAACATTAAAGAATAGAATAGAACGGGAGATAGACAAGGTCGAGAAACAAAGTGGTCTCCGGCTGGAAGGTCTTGCGTAGATAATTTATTTTGTTTATAACAGCTTATGCAAAAAGTAAAGAATACGGAGGAGAGCTGTATATAGCCTTCATGGATCTGCCAAAAGTATATGACAAGCTACTGTTATGATATGGATACAGAGGTATAAAATCAGTTTAAATAGGATTAAAAGATTACAGTAATTTAAAACTATAGAGATCAATTTGGATATGAATTGGGTATTTAAGTAATTAATATGCATTTAGTAAAGAAAGAAAATAAAATTTATAATTTAATAATATGATGCTGATTGAGAAACAGGATTCTAACTTAATGTAATATCTAAATTTGAAATTGGAAAATGATGACAAATACTTTTTTTCGAGATAGACTTGCACATAGTGGGTAGAAATCAAAATAAAGCTTTTATAGAGTGTTGGATGGAGAAAATAAGCAATACCATTAAGGAATTTGTTTTTATTATTAACAAATTTGAAAATAAAATGATGTAACAAATTTTGTAAATAGAAATTATTAAAATAAACCCTTTTTGAAAAGGTAAACATTTTTTGAGTATAAAAGGGTTGCAGTTAATACAATATTTGCGTGGTGAAATAAAAGGAAATGTTAAAAATAAGAAGATGAGCATACTAAATGGAGGAAGATTAAGAATATGGTGAGAATATGAAACTAAAGCAGTGATAATCTGCAGAATAAAATAAAGAAAAAGAAATACTAAATTAAGTTTATTGTGGAATTACATCTGACATTGTGCGTCGATTGCGTTGGACTACGAGATATTTACACAGAAGGAGAGTCGCAGGAAAGTCGTTGGCAGAGTAATAATGTTTATGAAGCTTGTCAATTGAGATCTTGTGTCTTATCCTTGGTCGGGATTCTTGGTGCTGTGCTGTGGCGTACTTCAGGAGAGTGGTTTGGATTGAATATTGAAGAGAAACAACTACCACTGGGGTCTGTTTGGATCGAATGCTGTGAGGAAACTGTGTGGGCTAATTCCTGGGATGATTCCTGAGGCAAACTATTTTTTGCTAGGTTTGGGTCTGGGCAGTTTGACAGTTTGGTTGTCAGTGGAGGTCTTTACCGTGGTTTTGAGTGCGGTTGTGATGAGTAGCAGGGTAGAACGGGTTGGTTTCTGCAGAGGAGAGTGATAAGTTCAAATAAATGGTAAATGAGTTTAGGCATTAAATAAGAACTGAAATAAAATAAAGATTAAAAGTGAATTAATTATTGAGGAACTACTTACTATTTGAGATTGTCATATAACAAATGTAACGGTCAAGTATTTGTGATTGAATTTTCAAAGTTGGTTTGACGTACCGTTTGACGGAAGTTTTTGAATTGTCATAATTAAAATCGGAACATCAAATTTCAGAATAAGCAATCTAGATAAAAGAAATCCAGTTTGATTTTCAGTCAAGTGCATTTTTAGGTGCTAGGCGGAAAAATAATTTTGAATAACCAAATTAAATAAATAGGGCAATTGAAATTGACTAAAATATAATTATAAACCTATTCTCAAAGGTAACACGACGTGGAGCCTTAACCTTATCAATACTTTAGAAAAAGCTCTGGGTTACCTTGAAAAAAATGCAATGATCATAATGAAAAAAGGTAAATGTTCAGGATTATTTCAATATCCCCAACGGGGGGCGGGCTGCGATAAGGACCTTGCTTCGCTCTTCAGCCAATAACGGAAATTTCAGGATGGGTTAGAGAAAGAAGAAGCGGAGAGTAGAGGAGAGGCCCGGAGAGGTGGTGGTTATAATATATACCAACTTAATAAAAATTTTTTTTTTTTTTTTTAAAGATATTTAGTAAATTGATAAAAGTTTGAAAAATTTGAAATGTTAATGGAGATAATTATATCAATTCAATAAGAGATAAGCCTGATTTTTATATAGTATAAATAAAAATCATATTGTCGTAATAATAGATTTAATGAAAATTTAAATAATATACGTTTCGCTAAATGTATTAGCTTCTTCAGTATTTGATTTATAATATAAAGAAATTGAAGTTTGCCATGTTGTATATGGAGGTCAAGAAGGCATTATAATTACGACAATTTTAGTTATGACACATTAAAAAGACGAGAAACAGGGGATGTACGTTTGCTTGCTTGCAAAATGTTAATTTGTTCGTGTCTTAAATTTTAATCTGTGGGGTTTATTATCATCCCCTGTTTCTCGTCTTTTTAATGTGTCATAACTAAAATTGTCGTAATTATAATGCCTTCTTGACCTCCATATACAACATGGCAAACTTCAATTTCTTTATATTATAAATCAAATACTGAAGAAGCTAATACATTTAGCGAAACGTATATTATTTAAATTTTCATTAAATCTATTATTACGACAATATGATTTTTATTTATACTATATAAAAATCAGGCTTATCTCTTATTGAATTGATATAATTATCTCCATTAACATTTCAAACTTAATAAAAATAGAGGATGTGTTACAAAAGTATAAAGTAAAGGTGTGATACATATAAATATCTTGGAGTTACAAAATGATCAATAGGATTAATGGAAACCAGCAATAAGAAAGAAAATAGGAACGGAAAAAATCGCAGTAAGACAATTAAATAGTGTGATATGGAACAACAATATCAAGAAAAAACACCAGAAAGAAGATATACCTATATAAGTCTATCGTGGAAAGTGTTACTACGTAAGGATGTGAAGTATTGACTATAAATCTATAGGGGCATGTAAATGGACTTCTGGTGAAGAAGCAGAGTGTTGCAACTAGAACGCATCACGAAGGGGGCATTCAGACAATTAAGGAAAATACAAGTAGATGAATATATCCTATAGTGGCAAATCAAACTTTGGTACCTAAATCAATTTAATATAAAGTTGTATGGGTCTAAAGTAATTGTTAATATGCAAAAATATTCTACAGTGAAGGTGGCTGTTATGAAATGAAATCAAAGAAAATGTTACGAAAAAAATATGTTGTTCGTGAAGTACCTTTCAAGTGTAAAATATTGCATTTAGCTATTAAATCTGTGCAGGGTGCTATATTAAAAATGTAGTCATTTGTAACATTGAAAATGTTTAACTAATTGGTGATGTGACGTTGATAGTACTGTGCTCTTTAAGCGATTTGTGTGACGCTTGGAAAATGCGCAGTTTTCGCGAATTTTTGCGAGTTGTACGTTGTTGGTGTCAGTTTGAAGATCTCGTCAAGAGCAAACTTTCTGGAGATGTTGTGGTAAGATTCGAGGGGGCGAAAATACAGGGGTTAAAACGACTTTTTGGACACGAAAGCGTTCGGTGCTGTTATATCGCATACTTTTTGAAAGATTCAAATGTGATTTCGGGCTAGTTAGAAAGAGGATCATCCAACACTCATCGTACTGGCTGTTTTTTGGTGTCTGCGATGCACGGGGCGAAGTTACAGGGGTAGAAAGCTGAGGTGCATTTGTAGCAAATTGGATGTTCTCATAAACGGGGTGAAAGAAAAAAAACGAATTTTGTTTTTCGGCAGTATGTGGATGAATCTGTGGGTTTTTAAGAATTTTGCGGTTTAGGTGGATTTAAGGGTTGCAAAACGGGGAAACCGTTTTATTTATCAGAAAAGTGGTAAAATTAATATGTGTGCGAAATGTGCTGTTTGGAAACTTTCTACTGGTCGATTTTATTTTTTAAGAGAATTTGGGATGTGGGAATTTGGCGGCCCAGGTAGGTTTGAGGGTTGCAAAATGGGGAGAACGTTATAATTATCAGAAAAACCTTAAAATTAATATGTGTGTGAAATTCGCTGTTTGGAGACTTTCTACTGGTCAACTGTATTTTTTAAGAAAATTTGGGATGTAGGAATTTTATAGCCCAGACAGATTTGGTGGTTGCAAAATGCAGAAAACCGTTATAATAATCAGAAAAATTGTAAAATGAATATTTGTGTGAAATTCCCTGATTGGAAACTTTCTACTGGTCGATTGTATTTTATAAAAGAATTTGGGATGTAGGAATTTTGCGGACCAGGTGGATTTGGGGGTTGAAAAATGGAAAAAACGTTATAATTATCAGAAAATTTTTAAAATTAACATTTGTGTGAAATTCGCTGTTTTAAGACTTTGTACTGGTCGCTTGTATTTTATAAGAGAATTCCGAATGTGGGAATTTTGCGTAGCAGGTTGGTTTGGGGGTTGCAAAATAGGGAAAACGTTAGAATTATAAGAAAAACCTTAAAATTAATATTTGTATGAAATGCGCTGTTAGGAGACTTTCTACTGCTCGATTTTATTTTTTAAGGAAATTTGGGATGTGGGAATTTGGCGGCCCTGTGGATTTGGGGGTTGCAAAATGGAGAAAACGTTATAATTATCAGACAAACCTTAAAATTAATATTTGTGTGAAATTCACTGTTTAGAGACTTTCTACTGGTCGATTGCATTTTATAAAAGAATTCGGCGTGTGGAAATTTTGTGGACCAAGTAGATTTTGGGGTTGAAAATTGGAGAAAACGTTATAATTATTAGAAAAATTGTTGCGGTTTTAAACGGGGTTTACGACACCGCACCGGCTCATACAGCAACGAAATGGCCGGCGCGGACGATATTCGACAAAATTGGTACAAAAGGTTCTCCTAGGCCGCTGCCTATGCCGCAACAAGATAATGCCGGCTAAAGCATCAGTGGAGCAAGGGGGAGTTCCTCACGAGATCACCCAAGGGCAAAAGCCAGAAGGGCGGTAATTAACGATAAAAGTAAATAGGGCACCACCAGGTTTGCTCGGGGTATACTCGTGCAACCGGACCTGTACGGTTAGACGGGACGAGAAGTACACAGGGTACTACGTCAGGAAGGTATTTGAGAAGCTGTAGAACTGGAATTACAATTTCGGAAAAAATCCTTGAATAACTATTTCGGGCCTCGTCGCCGCTGCGGCGGCGTCGCCAGACCTACCTCTGTCGCTCCAACGCTCAAACTTCGTCGTACATCAATCGTTACACAGAAAACTTTTCCTGAAAAGAGCATGCACAGATTCGCCACAATAATACAGCCCTTGTTCAAATATTCATCTATTAGTCTGACGTTTACAAAGGGGTAGTTTACAGGGCTACCAAGATTACACTATGCCTAAATTTAGTGCCCCAGCTGGAGTGGCGAGTTATTTCTAGTACAACATAACAGCAAATGGTCACACATAAATGGTTGCAATATCAAAGGCCGAAATAATTGCCGACTATACAACCGGTCATGGGCGGCCTTACTATGAACTCTTAAATCCAACGGGCTTTGATCGGACAGTACGCGAAACTGAAATTGACGGCGACGGAGCCACCAAGTTCGTAGCCCAAGGCCGATATTCAAATGAGGCCCGCACCCACCACGGATGATTATCCCAAAAAGGTCAACGACCCGAGAACAATAATTAGCGGCCAAAGCCCATTAATTTAGTAGCCAGCGCGTTCAGATTTAAACCACACAAATAGCAGATGCTTATTTACAAAGAAAAGCGGCCCTCGTGCATTAAACGAGCGACCACAGTCAGCAATTTTAGGTCGTTCAGACGATGCCTGATCGATTACAGATTAAATTATCAAGCAACAGGTGCCAGATTTGGTCACCTAAATATCGAGTAATTAGCGGCAAATGAATACGGCCAAAATACAGTGAATTAGCAAACACTGTGTGCAAGGTTTAGTCACATAAAGAACAAGTAATTAGCAGCAAATGAATACGGCCAAAATACAGTGAATTGGCAAACACTGTGTGCAAAGTTTAGTCACATAAATAACAGCTGATACGTTATAAATTGATTACACAGATACCTGTATTCTCGACGATCCTCGAGCGTCATGGCGAGAGGTTACCTAGCGACATGCCTGCAGAGACGACGTAGGTGCAAAAGCGTGGGCGGTACGTGTGAATGCGGGCAGAAATCCGCTTTGTAAAGGCGTCAACTGGAATGCGTCCCTCATGAGACCAAAACGACGGTGAGGCCAAGAAATCCAAACGTCCTGCAGATGTATTCCCCGTTTTATCGGGATAGAAGGATCAACCCTCGCTCAGTGAAGCAGAACTCGGCCATCGGAATGCCCAAACACCCACGTACCGACGGTACACAACACGGCCCACTACACACGCTCCTTGCGTCTCAACGAACGACTCTGTTGTGACTGTCGGAAGGCAGGGAAACACACGGTTCACAAGCACCCTTTGCTGCAACGGCACCTATTTGAAAGCACGCGCTCCCCCGCGAAACGCGAGGGAGCGGCCGCACGGCAACGCACCACCGCTCAGATCGGTGGCCTGGGATCGACTGCCTGAAAAACGAGCGTAAAACTCAATTCCAGCCAAGCGTGTCTTAACCGCCAAAAGCTGTCAGCCAATCAGAGCGTAAGAAGCCAGCCGGGGGAAAACAAAATAATGTTGGCGCAATAAGGAAGACGAAGCCCTTTCATTTTCTCCAACAGGCTATATTCTTAACTAACAGGCGAGTTATCGATGCGGAACGAAATCCAGACTCGCAGCTGCGAATGACGGCGTTCAAAGGGTGGCCCAAAATAATGTCAGCTCGTGGCGACTACGCTACGCTACGGGGTGTTCGAATTCAATATTGCTAACATATGTAATGAGAAGTTAAAATACTGGAAACGGGTTTGAAATACAGACATGCTGTTCTGAAAGCTTAAATGTTAAATTAAATTACTGAAGACTGCAAAATGGCTTAACAAAACCTTAAAATGAATATTTGTGTGAAATTTGCTGTTTGCAGGCTTTCTACTGGCCAACTGTATTTTTTAAGAGAATTTGGGATGTGGGAATTTTACAGCCGAGGTAGATTTGGGGGTTGAAAAATGCAGAAAACCGTTATAAATATCAGAAAAATTCTAAAACAAATATTTGTGTGAAATTTGCTGTTTGGAGACTTTCTACGGGTCGATTGTATTTTTTAAGAAAATTGCGGCCCAGTTGGATTTGTGGGATGCAAAATGGGGAAAACGATATAATTATAAGAACAACCTTAAAATCAATATTTGTATGAAATTCGCTCTTTGGAGGCTTTTTACTGGTCGATTGTGTTTTTAAAAGAATTTTGCGCCTTAGGTCGGCTTAGGGGTTGCAAAATGGGGAAAAAGTTATAATTATCAGAAAAATGTTAAAATTAATATTTGTGTGAAATTCGCTGTTTGGAGACTTTCTACTGGTCGATTGTATTTTGTAAGAGAGTTCGGGATGCGGTTGTGATGGGGGAATTACCTTATTTCCTCAATTTTAAAATAAGGAAAATGTGCAATTTTTTTATTCTGGCTCTTTGTGAAATTGTAAATTTGCAAGTAGGTAGTAAATAGGGCGTGGGATTGTATTTTCCTCTAAGATAAATAAAATGTCGTGGATTAAGGTCATTGCCGCGCTGCACTTGTTCGCAGAATTGTAGTGGCCACTGGCAGTGTTGGGATGTTAATCTCAGCTGTTTGTACTAAAACTTAATGCGGGATTGTAGTAGAAAACATTTATGGGAACTTTAAAAATATAATAACGTATACATATCTATATGTAAGGAAAATGCAAAGTTACTTACTTTAGACGATGTAAACGCTCCCCAAACAACAAATATTTTTAGAATATATTTATTGAACTATTAACACAAAACAACTCAATGGTATAATCACATCTAATCCTTTTTGTCACACTGCCCCGTTCCTCCTAATGAAAGCATCTTCCCTCCAGATCTTATATTTGCTATTAAAGCACGTTTCATATGTAAACAAAATAAACTATGAACAATAATATGTGAAGCCGCTGATCGGATGGTTTGTAATTCTCAGAACTCCTTTAAAACAGATAATAAATGTAATAATAAGAATGACTCACATAAGCAATACATCTTCTAAAGTTATATAAAAAATTTGAATGTAATATCGAATTCAACATCTTTATCTAATTGCAAATTAATATTAAAGTGTACAAGATTCTGAAAAGGTTGAAAACTGTAGTACCTATTATTTATTAATGATCTGCTATGCAGTAGAACTTGGCAGTAACGTTTTGCGTGGCGTATAATAAACAATAATAATAGAGATGAACCATTTTAAAACTTTTTTAAATTTCTATTCCTTGTATTTTTTCCGATCTTGGAAATTTTATGCCAGTCTTGAAAATTAGCAAAATTCATTTTCAATGCATTAAAGAAGGTTGGTAAATTGCAACTTCTGTAAATGTTTTAGTTCGTACTTGTACCTAGTGCTCATTGTTCGCCCGCTAGTGAAAGGAAGAGGATGTGAAAAAGTTGGACGTCCTTTATCGCAGTGGTAAATTTCCGGGCACTCCAGCTTCCGATCGAGTGGCATCCAGGGCAACAGTTGAGGAACTGTTTCGAAAATTACGGCACTTGCAGCCATAGTGGGGGAAGCCTATGTCGGGTATCAATATCTGGCGTCGCGACGCTGCAGAGTTCAGTAGTGAATCGCGCGCCGTTTTGCTCTTACACGGAAAAGTGCATCGACGAACATCCGCGCGCTCTTGGCGAAGTTTACCTGAGTTTCCACCAGGTACGCGGATTCCGTGAATTTTTCGGCTGTGCTTCGGGAACAATTGTGGTAGTGGAAGTTTGTTAGTTAAGTGATCAGTTGGCCATGGTAAGTTTAAAGAAATCGCTTAGGCATGCAGCTCCATAAAACTTGTAGAAGTTCAAGCGGCCGAGAATTCGGGTCCGATTAAATATTGACAAAGGGCTCCAAAACCACTGCTGCCGCGGTTTTGTTAGTAAATATGAAACTCGCATGGACTTCTGTGGAACTTTGATGCAAGTTAAAAGCGACTTTGCGAATTATTAAATTCGGTGGTCCGGCGAGTGTATTGGGGGCGTTTGATGCAAAATGCATTGATTCGTTTTGTGAATAATATGTCTGCTCTAAGCTTGTCCTTAATATTTTACCAACATCGATCTTTTTAAAAGAACACATTAGAACACGAGTGACTAGATATTGCTGCACCGAAAATTTGTGCTAATCGTTTCTTCATTATTGATGCTGTGGAAAATTGTTTAAAAATGAGTACATCACCTCTAAATCCACTTATCACTTGCCATCTTTTAAACATCCTAAGTTTTTTTTCAAAAAGTCTTTACATTTTCTTGTTGAAAATATTGTATAATTACAAAAAAATAGTAAAATTTAATATTTGTGCAACTCGGTTACGGCTTAATTAAACCATTTCGTTGCTGAGATTTTATTCGCTTAAAATGGGCAATTTAACTTTAACTAAGTTTTAATTAGTGGATGATTTGGAAGTGGAGTTTTATGCTGAACTAAAGAAGCAACAATGTAATAACCTAATTAAAGACGCAAGTACAAAATGCTGCAAAAAATTGAAGGCTTTTAGGACCCAACGAAATTTAAATATGCAAAGTTTTCCATTTCATGGAAACCAGTTATTGAAATTTGTAAAAAAGCTTGTTGTTAAATATTTGCGTTGCCATCTAGTCTAACGCTTGTATAACATGGCAAAAGCGATACCGATAACGGCGAAACTTTTCGAATTCGGCAGTAATGAAAGTTGAGATCCGTTTTACAGCTTGAGTATTACGTTTAAAATTCTTTTAAAGTGTTCAATAACGGTCTTTTACTGAAAATCCAGTTATTAAGAGCAACTTTTATCATTTCACAGGCAATTGCCTTGATTATCAAGAATTGTTTTTTTTCTTCTTCTTCTGTCTGTACTTATTCGAGGCCGAAGGCCTTGACTGTTAACAAGATTAAACATTGGAGTTTGTTCCAACTTTAATTAAGGCAGTCAATTGGCATACGTCTAAAAACCGAGGAATGGAAAATTGAAAATTTATTTAAACAATTGTTTTGATTCAACTTTTTAAATCAGGGTTGCCATTCACTACAAGCGCACTGAATTCTTTCCGACACAGCCCTACTCAAAATGTGCTAAAAGCACATTAATGTAATTCACAGAAACTCTATTCGAAGTTTACTAAAAAAATTACTGGCACTTTGATAAAGATTCATTGGAACCTTGATAAAAGTTTACCCTCATTATTTAAAACTGCACCACAAATTCTTGAAAATTTACTTAAAATTGGCTGCATATGTACAAACACCAAATTTTTTATCTTAGTTAATGCCAAATGATACTTGGGTTACTAAAAATATGGTGCAAACTTCCAGAAAAAGGTTTTTACAAGTTTTGGTTTAAGAAAAAGGTTGATAATTTTATTTTATTTTATTTTGCACAATTCAGGTAAGTAACAGGTACTCATATTTACACACACTTACCCTTTGACAACCTACCACGAAATTACATGAAAGTATACAGCAAAACAATAACGAACATTATCTTAAACTACGAACAAGAAATTAGTATGAAAAACAGATTTTGAAATGTATAATTGCAAATTATATGTTAGTATTTCAATTATATTAAAGCCGACCTTTTTCTTTTGAACTCATTCAGTGGGCAATTGAACAAATCAGGGCATAGCGGATTAATATTGTAAGCATTGAAATTACGAGAAAGCCTGTGAACTGAAGAATTAAATGAAGATTTAGTGTGCAAAAAGGGTACCGTAAAAACATCAGTACTCCTCGTCGTTCGCAGTGGAACTCTAAGACAGAACTC
The DNA here is from genome assembly GCA_940337035.1 of Agriotes lineatus. Classification (NCBI taxonomy): domain Eukaryota; kingdom Metazoa; phylum Arthropoda; class Insecta; order Coleoptera; family Elateridae; genus Agriotes; species Agriotes lineatus. The sequence continues at coordinate 274,676 of CALNHX010000851.1, forward strand.
TGATAAAAGTTCAGGACAGTCAATTTTGTTATTAAAGAGTTTAAAGAACTTACACATATCTTGCAATTTTCTTCTTGAGGCAAGTGTTTGAAATATGTTAAAAAAATCGACAAATTTATGCTTCATGTATCTTATAAATCTGTTCTGAATTCTTTCAATTCCAGTTACGTAAATATTGTACTGAGGATTTCACACGGGCGACGCAAATTCTAATATACTGAGGACCATGGAGCAGTACAACAGTCTCAATGAGGCAATGTGCTTAAAAGATTTACAAGTTCTAATTAAAAACCCCAGCATTTTATAAGCTTTACGCGTCATCATATCAATGTGAACGACGAAGAGAAGTTTGTTATCTAACGTTACGCCTAGGTCTTTAATAGTGGAGACTTCGTTTATATGATCTTGGCGATATGATAAACGTAATAAATTTTGTTGGGATTTCTAGTAAATTTTATATACGAACATTTGTCAATATTTAAGGTCAAACGATTCCTATTGCAATACGCTACAAAGTTATTAATGTCTGATTGTAAATTGTGACAATCCTTAACGCTACTACTAATGCAACAAGTTTACTGAATATGGCTCCAAACTTGTCAAATTCTTTCGGTGAATTTACTGAAAATTTACTGAAATTTTCTGTCAATTTACTGAAATGTTTCTGAAGTCTATGTAAGGGTTTATAAAAATGTATTTGTAAATTGTTGTAACATTGCTAAAGATTTACCGCAAACTTGCAAAGACTGAGAAGTTTTCAAATTTGTTTTTCAAGCTGTTAACAGTTTCTGATAACTTTACTGGCAATTTGTTAAAGTTGTATTGTAAATTTTTTGAAAATTTATTAACATTTTTGTTCAAAATATCCTAAAGAGCAATTTTGTACAATAAGTTGCTTAAAATTGACATTAATTTGAAGATACTTTTCAAATTTGCTAAATACTTGGATATTTACTGAAATTCTAGCAAAAAAGTTTATTAGAATTTATCACCTGTAATATCTGCAATGCCCTAATAACTTATGCGTTTTGAAAACAAAAACTCTTGAGTTCTAAAAAGGTATCTGGGAATAATTATACAGTGCAAATGGGATAATCGTAAGAATATCGTTCTACGTACTATTTCCTGGGAAAATTAAGACTGCAATGTTGAAGTGGCACGAATTACACAAGAAGTTGCTTAAAAGGCTGTTGTTAGTTACCGACATTTCAATGTATATGTATTACACTTTTGGTACAAACGTTTTGAACTGCAAATTTGTCAAGCAATTTGAAAACAAGGTATTGTAATTTAACTGAAATATTTACTACAAAGGTATGGAACTTTTTTAACAAACTTTTTGAAATTGTGCTGAAAACATATTAAAGTACTTTTCTGAGAATTTATTGGCACTGTGATAAAAATTCACACTAAATTTGTTAAATCTGTGTTAACCAATCCTTCAACATTTACTTCGAATTTGCTGATACTTGGCTGTACACTCACAAAAATAGTTGTTGCAGGTTTGCTGCACATTTGCTAGAAAGTCGCTGAAAGTTTGTCAACTGCAAATGTATTACAATTTTGATGAGGACATTGTGAGCTGCAAATTTTGTTCATCGACTTGTTGAAAATTGGTTCCAAACTTGTTGCGCCTTTTCTGTGAATTTACTAGAAACTTACTGCGATTTGCTGTAAACCTGTTCCAGTGTTTCTGAAAGTTTTCCAAGGCTTCTTGAAAATCTATAGTAAATAGTTGTAACATTTATTGGAAATTTAAAAATTCCTGGATACATATAAAGCTTTTGATCTTTTTTTGTAAATTTTGTTGAAAATCGTACGACACTCATTAATGACCAATAGAAAAATTAGTTCTCGAGCCGTAACCAAGACAATAAAAAAATTTCTTGGAAATTTTTTGTAGATAGACATTACTTCTTTTTAGGGTTTGTGGCGTTACGATTTTCTTACCGAATCTGCATTCGAGCATTAATTCATATCCGGAAATTACTTTTCGTGCATTCCAACACTTCCTAATTTGCCCTCGCGTCCCGCTCGGGCAAATTAATAACACGTTGTTCGAACGCACTCAAAAACATTTCCGGAAAGAATTTATGCTCTTATGAGATTATATGTGAAAATTTGTTTTACACGTACTTATACAAAATTTTTGAATTTCTATAAATTGGTCTGAATATTTAAAGAAAATGTATAACAATTTTGCTGAAAAGGTTCTGAACTGCACATTTGTTAAATAACCTTCTCAAAACTATATTGTCAAAGATTTCCAACAAAATTACTGGAAATTAGCTAAAACATGTATCGAAACCACTTTGAATATTTGTCGCTAGTTTTATGAAAAAAATTGGAATTAAATGATGGCTGGAAACTTCTAAAAATGTATTTTCAACACTTGCTAAGAATTTACCCTAAATTTGTTCTAATTGTGATAACAATTCTTGAATGTACTTCAAATTTTTTAGGACTTCATCTTAAACTTGCTAAAAATTGTCTTAAAACTTAAAGAATTTTCCGAATTTATTGAAAATCCAAATTTGCAAATACTTAGCAGCAATTTTTTATAATTTCATAGTATTTTCTGTAAATTTGTTTGAAAAGTCAATAAAAATTTATTGCAATTTTGCTGAGTGTTTGTAGCTGAGCATTTTTTAAATAACTTTCTGAATACTGGGTTGCCAAAGATTTGCAATTAATTGATGGGAATTATCTAAAAATGTTTTGATTATTTATTTCTAGTTTACTGAATAATATATTGCAATCGACTGGAAATTTAATAAAACTGTCAGAAATGTACTTCCAATACTTGATAAGGATTTACGTTATATTTCTTCAAATTTTGCTAAAATTTCTTGAAAACGTACTTCAAATTTCTTACGAGATTACTGAAAACTGAAAATTGGCTGCATATGTACAAATACCAAGTTTTCTGCAATTCCAAGTGATATTTGTCAAAATTCTCCAAGAATTTACAAAAATCTATTACAAATTGCTATAACACTGCTGAACGACTTACTGGAAACTTGAAAACATTTAGCTGCAAAGTTCTTGATCGTTTTTGCAAATTTTTGATAATTTTCCTGACGGTTTGTTGTTCATATACAGACATTTATTGAAGAATTGTAAATTTGTCAGAAAAATTATTAAAATTTTTCTGAAACTACAAATTTATTAAATAACTTGCTCAAAACTAGATTGCTAAAGATTTACAACCAATTCACTGCAAATTAGCGAAACAATATATTACGAGTTTCTAGTTTTCTGAAAAATACATTGCAATCTTTAAATAGTGGCTAAAAACTTGCTAAAACTTCCAAAAATGTACTGCCAACGCTTGCTAAATTCTGTGAATTTACTGATAACGCAAAGTTTTTGATAATTTATTAGTATAGAAAAATACTTCTGTAAATTTGTTTGAAAATGCAATGAAAATCTGCAAAAAATGTTTAAAACTGCAAACTTGTTAGACAACTTGCTTAAAATTTTGTTATCAAAGATTTGCAATAAATTGTTTGGAAATTAGTTAAGAATGTATTAAAAATTTGTTGGAGATTTGTTTCTGTTTTCCTGAAAAATATATACAATGCTTGTTAACGGTTTACCTTAAATTTGTTCAAATTGTACTAACA